>CM056800.1:4200000-4580354 GCA_029852875.1 Mythimna loreyi | reverse complement strand
GATTGAGAGCGTCAATGGCTTGAGTTTTTTGTCTTATATGAGTGTGGCGGATCTTTTGAATTTTCCTTATTTTCAGAATGCTCCTCTCCATACTCCTTTGGGTGGATATAATTTTATTTTTTACTTTTCTGGTAAATTTCCAAGTTTGGCAGGCGTATGTTAATGAAGGGAGTAGGCAGGTGTTCATGACTTTCGTTTTCATTCGTATGGTCATTTTACTTTTGAGTATTTCTTTGAAGCTCCAAAACTTTTTCCATGTGATGTTGACTCTTCTCTCTACTTCGAGTTCGTTATTTTTCTGGTTGAATGAGATTTGCTTCCCAAGGTAAATGTAAGCGTTTACATATGTTAGGGGTGAATTTTCCAGATATATTGGTCTTTCAGTGTGGTTTGTCATGACATTAGTTTTGGTTAGGTTGATTTCTAAGCCCACTTTACGACTCTCCTCGTATAGAGTGTTTAGCATTCCTTGCAGTTGATTTGTATTTTCTGAGAGCAGGACTATGTCGTCAGCAAATCTCAAATGACTCAAGTAACGTCCATTTATATTTAAGCCAACTTTTTCCCAATTTATTTTGCTAATGATGGCCTGTAGCACCGCTATGAAGATAGTTGGCGAGAGTGGGTCTCCCTGCCGTACACCCTTGCTTATTTGTATGGGTGGTCCTGTAGTCTCTAGCTTCACTCTGCTAGTACTGTTGTCATAGATATTTTTTATGACTTTTATGTAGTCTAGTGGCACTTCTTGTGAGAGTAGAGTTTCCCATATTGATGAGTGGAACAGAGAGTCAAATGCTTTTTGGTAGTCGATAAAGACAATGTAGAGTGGTCTCTTAAACTCTTGGTATTTCTCTATCAGCATTTCTAGCGAGTGTATGTGATCCACTGTTGAAAAACCTCTTCTAAAGCCGGCTTGTTCAACAGGTTGGTATTTATCTGTGCTTTCTTTTATTTTTTTCTCGATTATTGAGGAGAACAGTTTATATAGTGAAGGTAGTAGGCTTATCGGTCTGTAATTGCTTATATTATTAGGGTCTCCTTTTTTGTAGAGCAAAATAATATTTGACTCTGACCACTGACGAGGTGTATATGAGCTGTTCAGTATCTGATTAAACAGTAGAGTAAGTGGTTTTGCTAGGTACTCACATCCAGTTTTTATGACTTCATTGGCGATTCCGTCGGGGCCAGGGCTTTTCTCCGTTTTTAATGTTTTAATTCCTTTAATTACTTCAGAATCTTCTATGCTTGCTCTCGTCTCTCCTCTATTTATGTCTGGTAATTCATATGTATATTGATTCGGTGCGCTGTATAGTGTTTTATAAAATTTTGTTGCTATTTTTAGTATTTCCGTTCTATTTTGGGTATTTTTTGTCTTGTCTTTCAACTCTTCAATCCATAGTTTATGTGTTTTCAGTTCCTTGTATGCTTTTTTCACACTATTTGTGGCATTAAGATGTTTTTCGAAGATTCTTGTGCGGTGCGCCTTATAGTCTAAGTAGATATATTTACTAATGAGTTTGTAGAGTGCTTTTAGTTCATTTTTCATGGCTCTTGATTTTGGTTTTGTCTTTTGTAATTCTTGTCTTCTGTAAATTAACGCCTTTGTGCGTGTTGATAGTGCCTTGTTTTTTCCCGGATTTGTACAGGATGAAACCTCGAAAGCTTTTTTTAGGCCGGTGTCTATTGCGTTAATAATATTATCGTAGTGCTTTTGGACGGTGTCCTCGTCTCTCCAGTTCTTAAGTAGGTTTGTTATGCAACTATTCAGCGTTTGTTTATAGGCTTGTATTTCTTCTTCGTTTTTTAATTGGGATCTGGAGCATTGGCCGAACTTACACCGACTTTTTGCTTTGGGAAGAATATTTAATGTCGCTCGCACAGGTCTGTGATCCGAGGGGTAAGTGATGTTTAAAATCTGTATATTGCATATGTTTCTATGTAAAGTTGTCAAGATGTAGTCTATTTCGTTCTTTATTTTGCCGTTCGGAGATCTCCAAGTCCATCTTTGCTTGCTATTTTTTTTGAAAAAGGTATTCATGATAGCTAGATTGTTCTCGTGCGCAAAATCGATGAGTCTATCTCCTCTACAGTTTCTAACTCCGTAGCCGTAGTTACCAGTAGCGGCTTCATTTGGATGGGTTTGCCCTATTTTCGCATTAAAGTCTCCCATGATTATGATATTGTTATCTGAGAGTTGTATAGCTTTGTCGATAGTACTGTAGAAAAATTCCAACTCCTCATCGCTTGACGCCTCCGTTGGAGCGTAAACTTGAATAATGCTTAATTCTAATCTATTGATATTCATCCTCAAAAGCGCCACTCTTTCTGATAGTCATGTGAAGCTTACGATGTATTGTTTTAGATATTTTTTGACAATAAATCCCACTCCGTACAATCCAGGAGTTTCTCCAATGTAGTAGAAAATAAACTCGTCGTGTTCTTCAATCGTGTTTCCAAGTTTTCTGATTTCTGAGAGACCAATAATATCATAGTTTATATTTTTCAAACACTCTGTTAATTCCAATAATCGTGAGTATTGCGATATCTCTGAAGAGTTCGCATGCGCCCTGGATTAGCATACTGGCTGGCAAGACGTTCGCAGACTATTTGTAGTTTGAATTATTCTAATGAAATATAATAGGTTGTCATGTGAAAATAGTAAGATTGTATGTCGAGCCGATAAAAGAAAAAATATAGAAAAATATAAAGTAAACGTGGTTTAATTGATATTACCACGTCCCTGGAAGGTTGGGAGCCTCTCGAGGGGACTCGAGGCTCTCACAGTATGTCGACAGAGTTTTAACGTTGTATGTTGTTATGTATAGGATATTCTGATGACTGTTTTTTGTAATGTTTGTTTTTATGTTCTCTGGAGGGTTTTGGTCGTGATCTTCCACGGTGACCGGCCGGCTTGGAAGATGTTTTTTATTCTTTATTTGTGTACTTGTCGTGTTTTCTATGTGAGAGGGGGGCGGTAATTGCTATTGTTTAAAGTTTTTATCTAATTGCTCGCTTGGTGGGTTTCCAGGGTTTTTGTTGGTTATAAAGCTAAGTATTCCTGGTTTAAGAACTCCTTCTGATATACTTGACGATCTCTGTAGTCCTATTTTTGTCTGAGTTTTGTTCTTTTTGTTTACTTGTGTATCTTGTTTTGTTCTTGTAGGATCGTTGTCAACCGGTGACGTTGGTAGAGTTCTTTTCTTATTGCCTGATGTATCTGCGTTATTGCGGCGTATTATTAGTTTATCGTACCTGATGGTGGCATGGTTTCCTTTCTCTCTTTCTATTTTCATTTGTTCTAGTAATTCCTTTCTTTTTTCTAAAATGTGTTGTGGAAAGTCTTCATTTATATAATAATCAGTATTTTGTAATATTTTTCTTCATATATATAATAATCAGTAAAGAGAAAGTCTTCATTTATATAATAATCAGTATTTTGAAAAGTTAAAAAAATGTTTTTGGATTTGAATGGATTGGATTGTGAAATGTTTTGGATTATATACCTATAGCATAATAATAATTTCTATTACAATTTAATCAATTACTAATTATACCACATTATTTTTAATGTATTTTGCATGTCATTGAATTTGTATAATGGAAAGCAAGAAATAAAAGGCTTTTTTATTTTATTTTATTTTATTTTATTTTATTTTATTTTATTTTATTTTATTTTATTTTATTTTATTTTATTTTATTTTATTTTATTTTATTTTATTTTATTTTATTTTATTTTATTTTATTTTATTTTATTTTATTTTATTTTATTTTATTTTATTTTATTTTATTTTATTTTATTTTATTTTATTTTATTTTATTTTATTTTATTTTATTTTATTTTATTTTATTTTATTTTATTTTATTTTATTTTATTTTATTTTATTTTATTTTATTTTATTTTATTTTATTTTATTTTATTTTATTTTATTTTATTTTATTTTATTTTATTTTATTTTATTTTATTTTATTTTATTTTATTTTATTTTATTTTATTTTATTTTATTTTATTTTATTTTATTTTATTTTATTTTATTTTATTTTATTTTATTTTATTTTATTTTATTTTATTTTATTTTATTTTATTTTATTTTATTTTATTTTATTTTATTTTATTTTATTTTATTTTATTTTATTTTATTTTATTTTATTTTATTTTATTTTATTTTATTTTATTTTATTTTATTTTATTTTATTTTATTTTATTTTATTTTATTTTATTTTATTTTATTTTATTTTATTTTATTTTATTTTATTTTATTTTATTTTATTTTATTTTATTTTATTTTATTTTATTTTATTTTATTTTATTTTATTTTATTTCATTTTATTTCATTTTATTTCATTTTATTTTATTTTATTTTATTTTATTTTATTTTATTTTATTTTATTTTATTTTATTTTATTTTATTTTATTTTATTTTATTTTATTTTATTTTATTTTATTTTATTTTATTTTATTTTATTTTATTTTATTTTATTTTATTTTATTTTATTTTATTTTATTTTATTTTATTTTATTTTATTTTATTTTATTTTATTTTATTTTATTTTATTTTATTTTATTTTATTTTATTTTATTTTATTTTATTTTATTTTATTTTATTTTATTTTATTTTATTTTATTTTATTTCATTTTATTTCATTTTATTTCATTTTATTTTATTTTATTTTATTTTATTTTATTTTATTTTATTTTATTTTATTTTATTTTATTTTATTTTATTTTATTTTATTTTATTTTATTTTATTTTATTTTATTTTATTTTATTTTATTTTATTTTATTTTATTTTATTTTATTTTATTTTATTTTATTTTATTTTATTTTATTTTATTTTATTTTATTTTATTTTATTTTATTTTATTTTATTTTATTTTATTTTATTTTATTTTATTTTATTTTATTTTATTTTATTTTATTTTATTTTATTTTATTTTATTTTATTTTATTTTATTTTATTTTATTTTATTTTATTTTATTTTATTTTATTTTATTTTATTTTATTTTATTTTATTTTATTTTATTTTATTTTATTTTATTTTATTTTATTTTATTTTATTTTATTTTATTTTATTTTATTTTATTTTATTTTATTTTATTTTATTTTATTTTATTTTATTTTATTTTATTTTATTTTATTTTATTTTATTTTATTTTATTTTATTTTATTTTATTTTATTTTATTTTATTTTATTTTATTTTATTTTATTTTATTTTATTTTATTTTATTTTATTTTATTTTATTTATTATAGCGCTTACGTTATTTTTTTCGAGCAGGTTGCATGTTTCCTCTCTCTATCTATTTACGTTGCTATCGCATAGTTCTATCACTTTCACACTTTTTGTCATTTTCGCAACAAGGTATCGTCTTAACCTTTTGAGTATCGTATTTAGAGACATAATAGAAAGTAAATAGGTGTGTATGCTTTCGCTTGAGGCTCAAAAGTTTAAATACCTACAAACGTAAGGGAAGAAATAAAAAAAATACTCCTTAGTTTACGTGTGGGAGGTGCCGTGAGACCTAATATGCTTGTCGCAAAAACAAAATTGATTGATCATGCACTGATTTACTGCATGAACAAATTAAAAGATAATCACTACATAGTATAAAACAAAGTCGCTTTCTCTGTCCCTATGTCCCTTTGTATGCTTAAATCTTTGAAACTACGCAACGGATTTTGATGCGGTTTTTTTTAATAGATAGAGTGATTCAAGAGGAAGGTTTATAAGTATAATTCATGCGTAATATATAAGTATTGCACCCGTGCGAAGCTGGGGCGGGTCGCTAGTTTAATTATAAATCTTTGGATAAGCATACGGCTTTTATTACTTGTGTTTAATAAATGAAGGTCAAATTATTATTACAATAATCTTGATGCGCGAGAACTGACGCTTATATCTGCCCCTTAACCCCAAGGGGTTATGTACAATGTAAGGACGTATGTATAACTTACTGACCTTGAAAAAATCTTAATTGTCGTTTTTTTTTTCACACATTTTTATGAAAGTTATTTTACCTTAAATTTTGTTTTTTTCTTCCATAAAAAAAAGTGAAAGAAAGTACTTATTTTAATTTTGTTTTGGTGATTTATTTGTTTATTTTAAGAAAGGGGAACATTATCCCCCTTGCATCCGAGAGGATTACAGATAAAATTCAATCATATTACCTATATATCACAAGGGGAAGATTTAACAAAAAATTCAATAATGCAAAAATACCACCGGCGATGATCTAAAAGACTAAAAAGTTTCAATGCTGCTCGAATCCGCTTATAAATACTTAAAACTGGAGTAAAATCGAAAAAGTTTCGTTATTTAAAACGGAGCTTGATTTACACTAAAAAGTTATTAAAAAAGTTTGATATTAACATTTAGGTTCGGTTAATATTTTAGTTGCAGTAAGTGAGTGTCCTGATTTTTTTTTATGGTAGGTGAAAATCATCGGATGACGAAACCCGCTCTTGGGCGGAGCGAGAGACCAGTGTCAGACTCTTACTGAATAAAAAACCTACCCCGTACCTTCCTCGCCTTATTCCTAGAGCCGCGGTAACAGTTTCACACCACCCTCGGCTCCAGGAGGCTTCGACCCTGCTAGGCCCCTACAGTGCTGACAAATCCATAAGACGCGCGGGAACGGTGCGCGCCGTTGACGACTTGGACTCGGTCTGGACAGTTACCAGACGACCGGACGGCGAGCTACCCATTGCTCACCGTCCGCGAGCCACTGTCTACGGTGGCCGGATATCGGCAGGATCGCGGCGGAGACGGCTACGGCGAGTGTGCTGTTGCCTTTGCCTTATGCGGTCGGCCTCCTCCTTTACAAGCATTACTGCTTCGCAGAAGGAGGCGACCGCCTGCCATTCCTTTTCGCTGGGGACCATGGCCTGAACCAAGGCCCGGCGCGAGAGGTCGCCACCGCCGATCACCCCCACGAGGATACGACGATTCTCTTCCCAAGCAGGGCACACCTCCGCCGTGTGCTCCACCGTGAAGTGAGTGTCGTGATGGCTTAGTCGTTAAGATACACTTCCCATACTCGATATATTGTAAGTACATGGCAAATAAGTCGAATTTGTTCGAATTGGTTCAATTGAGACCACAGAGTGCTAATTAGTGCCCTTTCTATTAGAGTTCCGTAGTCAAAAAGGAACCCTTATAGTTTCACTAAGTTTGCCTGTCTGTCTGTCTGTTCTTCCGCGTTCACACTCAAAAAACTAAGCCAGATGATTTAGTCACCCTCGCAGTTTTAAGGAAACACCATTTTATTCTTCCAATCCGTTCTGTCAACCATCACTCTGTCACCGACTCACTTTTTACATAATTATTACTTCTTCATCTGTACTAATATAACAAAGAGGTAAAGTTTGTTTTTTTGTTTGTAGGAGGTAATCTCTGGAACTACTGGTCCGATTTGAAAAAAATTAGCAACAAAAGAAAGAAGCTTTGCTCCTGAGTGACATAGGCTATATTTTATGCACGCGGGCGAAGCCACTGACAAAAGCTAGTTTTTTTATAAGAGTAACCATCGAGCTTCTTGCCGGTTCTTCTCCATAGGAAACGATAAACGGAAACGACAATTTGGAACCTTGCACTAGCTTCTGACGTTTTATAAGTGCCCATGTAGGCTTATGTGAAATAAAAACCATTTTGGTTTTTTGACACAATCTATCCTCATTCCTCTTTTTATTGGACAATATTTTCTCATCATCATCAGCCTAGCGTAAGTCCCGGTTGCTACCTTGGCTTTCACCTCGGTGCCCGGGGTCCGCTTTCCTGCCTAATCTTCTCCACTTCGCTTGGACAATATTTTCTCTCGATTAAAAACAAAACAACTATCATCCCACATGCTTCCCGCATACCATGTGTGGTCAAATTAATAAGCATACCGAAGAAACTAACCGGTTTAGTACTTCAGTTCAGTAGCTCTTAAAGTGCATATTAAGATACTATCTCTCGGCTACTTAGTTGTAAAATTACTTTATTAAAAACTTTTTTGATACAGGCTGATGTTTGTTTATAAATGACTATTGCCGGCGGCGATACTTTTTTTGTAGATTGTCGTGGCTAGATCATAGAAAATTGTAGGGACTCTGCAAAAGGGTCGAAGTCTACTGGGGTCCAGGGTCTCTTTCTGAAAGGAAGGCTTGGCCCCAGTGCGAAGGGCAGAGAAGAAACGGGGTGGGGTGTTTAGTCAGTAAAAGTCTAACACTGTTTCCCGCTCCACCCAAGAGCGGGATTCGTCATTGGATGATTTTTGCCCACGATAAAAAAAAGATCATAGAAATTGATCCCTTCATTAATTATGGCCAACTAAAATTGGCCAGATCGAAACGCTGACAATTGACTTTATTATTATTTCTAGCTTATACTGCCCAGTGCTGGGCAAAGGCCTCCCACCATTCCTTCCAGTGGTCTCGGTCTTGAGTTACTTCTAGCCAATTCCTAAGGAAGGCATCCAAGTTGTCCCGCCATCTCCTTTATTGATCTGCTGCGACCGCGTCCTTGAGTGACTTTAGACCATGCGATGAGTTGCTATAAAAACAAGTTTTTAATGAAAATATTTTTTTTTTCATAACAAGCTTTTATAGCAGCGGTCTATAATTATATAATTAAAACTCGTCAAGACGATTCACACGAGTCCAAACTCGACGTGGTAGTGCCGTTTAATTACAGAGCTCCTATGGCTACCTCGTGATTCCATCATCAGATCAGCTCCATGTCATCATAATATTGCATTGTCATGCGATTTACACCGGCATGCAAAATTTCAGCTCAATCGGAAACCGGGAAGTGGATCAAATTTAAGTTGCAAGATTTGATTACAGAACGACAGACAACGGGACAGGTGAAACTAAATAAAAGCTTGTAATAGATAATTAAAAGGAATGCCTTGATTAGCAGAAATATTATATTGTCGGTGTTTTTCGATCGATTTTAATTTTGTAGTACGGAACCCTTCACGTATCTACCAGTCTGTTCGACTCATACTTGACCAGATTTTCCAACGTGACAAACACTAAACGCATACCGTCAATGAGTTTTAGAGCCTTACAAATACTATAAATTTGGTTTTTTGATCTGCAATTACCCATCTGACGTCCATAAATTGACGTGTAAAAGTGTTCTATTTTTTAAGCCGTATTGCAAAATAAAAAAAAGAATTTTGAAAATCCGTCGATAATTGGCGGAGTATTCGATGAACAAACACACAAAAAAACATACGAATATAGCACCTCCTCCTTTTTGTGAAGTCGGTAAAAATAAAATTAAACTAAAGTCTATTTTTCAAATACCCTGTACAAACTCATTTTAATCCACTCCATTTTAAAATTATATAATTGAAATTAATTAAAGAAATATCAAAGTAAGAATTCTAAATTGGTTCGTTCATTATCAGCAATCTTCATGAAGTATTAAAATGATTGTTAACGGGATTTTAAATGTATGTTTTTGTAACTGTAATAAAATTTTATATCCAAATATGGTGTTTATACGTCATTGGCGTGTACGAGTTTCTTCTTTTATGGCGTGCAAAAATCATCCAATGACGAATCCTGCTCTTGCTGAGAGGGAAGCAGTGTCAGACTCTTACTGACTAAACACTCCATCCCGTTCCTTCTTTGCTCTTCGCACTGTGACTGAGATGATAAGAGAGAGATTATAAGTATACGACTTGATCTTGATCAACCAGCCTCCCTACCCAAGGTACTACCGCTTCGTTAACGTCGAACGCTTAGAATAGGCCACGCCTACAATTCCTTTCTTCTGATCACATGACTAAGTGTTGAGATGATGTCAGAATAAATTAATTGGGGCTTAGCCAACTCAAAGCGTTCGAGTTTAACTAAACAATCGTAACTTGGCTAGGGGGTCACCGTAGGCGCGGGCTTGCGGACGGCGAGCTACCAAGTCAAGTTGTTGACGGCGCGCACTGTTCCCGCGCGTCTCAAGGAGGTGTCAGCAAATCTAGAGGCCCAACTGCAGGGCCGAAGCTTACTAGGGCCCCAGTCCGGTTTCTGAAAGGAAGGTCCGACCCCGGTATGAAAGCTAAGAAGGAATGGGAATTTTCTTCCGCTCCGTCCAAGGGCGGGATTCATCAATCGATGATTTTTGCCACCTAAGAATCTGACACTGTTTTCCGCTTCAAGGGCCACTTGAAGCGGAAAACAGTGTCAGATTCTTACTGACTAAACTATAGGTAGACCCTGGTATATATGGCAACGTAGAAGTGGGGTAGTCCCCACTCCCACGTAGCCATATATACCAGGGCCACAGCCTTCCTTTTAGATGATAACCCTTCGCCCCAGTTGGCTTCGACCCTTTTGCTGGGTCCCTACGACAACACTGGTAGGCATACACGATAAATAAATAACAGATATAAAAAAAATTAATTAGGGAGTAAAATGGCTATGTACAATTTTGTTTAAAATAATTGCTTATTTAATTTTCAACTTAAAAATGTTTACAAAATCCGCACTCGTCTCTCCAGACGTTATCAACACGAATGTACCAAAACAACTAGATATGCGTCTATTCCCATTGTGGGTGTCCCTCGTTATGCCAAACGATTAACTTCTAACGGCTACAGAATGCCAGAATTAATGGCAAACTTGACATTTAATATACTCTGTATATTATGGGTAGGGTACAATGAAAGTTATTATGGAAAATAATGCATATTTTATTTAGAAGTCTTTGCTGCCAGTGGTTTTGTCTGTAAGGTAGAAGTTTTTTTTCTAAGGGAACATATTCTTGGGGTAAAAATTATTCTAACAGTGGCGGATTAATCTAGCGCGACGCCAGTAGTAAATGTGACCAATTTAGCAAATTAATTGACCGTATGGGGTATCTATAGCAATTACTACTTGTACAATACGGCCGCGGATCTTGGCGAGTCTAAAGCTAGGCTCTGCGAATTTTAGCGCTTGAAAACTCGTACAAATTATAGATTTTAATAAAATTTGTAGTTTTAACAACATCCTTTTCAGAAATGTCCCTGAGAGCATTATAAGCGCATACAAAAAATGTACATTTTGGACAGTAAGATGAAAGAGTAGCCACGACGAAAATAAAGGGTGTCTCAACAAAAGTGCACTCTTACTGAAAAACCGTTTATAACCATTAGCCTTCCCACAGCTGGACTCAGGCCTCCTCTCTACGAGCGGGAATGGACCGTAATCCACCACAAGTGCGAGTTGGTGAATGTCACATGTCTTCGAATGTTTTGGGCCTGAGACATGCTGGTTTCCTCTCGATGTTTTCCTTCACCATTTTGAGAGCAGTCATGGTGGTGATAAAATGGGTTACACAAAGTAATGCGCCTGTTTGGGTTTGAACCTGCAACCTACACAACTCGTAAATCGGGGCCATCACCACTCGTCCAACACTGCTCTCTAAAAAAATAAAAAGCTTGTAGAAAATACGCACAATACAGTGGTATTATGCTTTGCGTGGGTTAATTAAAAATTAAATTAAATAATGTTTAAAAGCTTTTAATGGAACGGTAAATATCTCCGTTATTACCTATTTAGTGTTGTTTATGTAAATTATTTAGTTTGTAAAGTATAAAAGTTTATTATCTTGGAGATTTTTCTGGTTTTCTGATGCAAAAGTACTAGGAACGTAGGTACCACTCCTGTGTCGTGGGTGCGTTTATAAATATGTAAATTCACTCGACTTCGGAAGTGACCAATGAGCTTTATAAATTTAGTATGGAATCATCAAAGGTCTTAGTTTAGTATCTAGTGTAAGACACAAGTGTAAGTTATAATGAAGCTGATGACAGCTTCGTCGTAATTCGACTATGAAGTCGAATTACGACTAAAGCGTCAAAAAGAAATAAAAGAAAAAAAAAAGAACTCCACTAAAGCTGGAATCACTATCTGTGGACCATACAAATATTTTTTCCGTGCGAGAATCGAACCCGCGACTTGCAACCTGCCCTGTTGCGTCAACAGTATCAGCTCCCCTAGTTAAGTTACGACCGTTTTGTTTTTATTTTCCTGCGTCTAACGCCTCGAATACGCCTCGCTCCCTTAGCTCTTTTCTTTTCACTCGATTCCTTTGTTTTTATTACGTGACTGAGCGTTTAGATGACGTCAGAAAACAAAAGAATAGGAAGCATGGCTCCTCTGGGCGGATGGTACAGTTGACGCAAGAGTTGGTAACCCAAGGAACTACTTCGCAATAAAGGGCGCTGGCAACCTCGAAGGGCTCATCATGATCAAAAAAGTAATCTGCCTCGCGGGCGCAGCTCAATACGGTCGAACCAGATTTGTACCGCTCTTGATTCTACGGTGCCCTTCAGATCGCCAGAGAACAGATGGAGGGAAATCGTATGCAGCAATTAGGTTTTTATATGGTGGAAAAAATCATCTAATGACGGATCCCACCATTGGGCGGTACGGGAGCAATGTCAGGCTCTTACTGACTAAACGACCCACCCCATTCCTTCTTAGTCTTCATACCAGGTTCGGACCTTGCTTTCAGAAACCGGACCAGGGCTCCAGTAGGCTTAGCACGTAGGTGACGACCCTCCACATTGAGGGATGTGACGCATGAAGAAGGCTCCTTGGAATTGTGACTTACCTTAAATGTTTTGAAGGCTTTTTTGACGTTTCAGGAATAAATAAAAGACAAACATTTGTATATTACATGTATTTTCAACTTCGCACATAAACAGGTAATAAGAGAATACAATTTAATTACATTCATCTCATTAAAAAACATTTTGGATATTTATGATAATGAGTAGACAAAATTAACAATTTTCTGGTGGTTAAAAAAACTTTTCACAATAATAATAATAAATGACAATATTTTTTTATTATTATTGAAATATTTAAAAGGGTCGAAGTAAACTGGGGTCAAGGGTTTATGTATGAAAAGCTGGCTCTGGCCCGGGTATGTAAGGTAACGTAGGAACGGGGTGGGTTGTTTAATTAGTAAGAGTCTGACACTGGTTCCCGCTCCGCCCAAGGGCATTCATTGGTTGATTTTTACGCACCATAAAAAAAATATATATATAACAACGCAAATAGAGACATAATAACGGAATCAAAGATGGTGTTAAGGCCCTTGTTCCCATTTGGACTCATAAACCGTTAGGGTTTACAGGTGTGAATAAAACATATAACTATTCATTATAGATTCTTACACAACTTTATCCACATGTTATGATTTTTTCGAGAGTAATAATTTTACCTTAAAAAAAAAGTTTATTAGCAGTAAACCAGGAGTGAAAAAAAGACATGATATATTTTCATATCAGGCAATAGTACTAGTTTGTTTGCGTATTTTTCCGCCCAGATGTTCAGTGGACTGTACGCCTTAACATGTTATAATGGGTCCTATGACGAGTTATCTTGATTTCGTTATGAGAGAGATAGAATCTTGGCTTATGCGCAAAACGTCTCTTTCGCAAAATGTCACCTGGTCGTAAAACGTCTCTTTCGCAGAATGTCTCTTCCGCAGAATGTCTCTATCGCAGAATGTCTCTTTCGCAAAATGTCGCGCCAGGATCTTAGAATAAAATTTTGATTTTCAAAACAAAAAATCATTTATTAAAATTATAGTGTTTTTATTTGGAATACATATAGACGTTTTGCGCATCATCGTTGTCGGTAATGTGCACAAAAGACAGGCTTAGTATTAATTCGTTTTTATTATTATTATTTGGTTTTACTCTAATTAGTCAACATAGTATGTTTCAAATGTAAATTAAAATATGATTTATAAATAAAATTCAGTCGATACATATCCTTTATTTTGGCACATCTCATTCTTCCAATACATATTATATTTATATAAAAATTGATGCTTATTTCCTCTTGTCATGTCATAAGATTTTTTTTTTTAGAACGTATCGACAAATTTTCTTTCTTTTTTTATCGTGTTTGTTATTGTCAGAAGAATTTCAGGAACGAAAAAAGTTACACAGAAAATGAGAAAATTTTAGAAAACCATAGCACTAACTAATCTTCATAAGATCAGCTAGTTTTTGTATATTTTCGGTTATTTAAACATTAATATGGTGACCCTTGGGGAAGGCCTATATCCAGCTAGTAGAGTTCTTATTTTTTGTATAGCCTTTTTTATGATGTGAACGTGAGAACACTAAGAAGGGAAGGGAAAAAATATACAAAAAAAAAAGTTATTTTACATTTAGTTTTTATTGGTAGTTTCTGTTTATAAAATCAGTGTCATATTGGGCCTTATGTTACATAACTGTTTCATCAAATTAATTTGCATATATTTGTCATACTAACATATCTACATAGTTAAAATTATGCAAATCAGCAAACTTTCAAAGTTATAAAGTTTCGAAGTTCTGAAGGTCTTCACGACAAGAATAATTTAAATTCTAGCCATTATCTGTTCTATTTATGTGTATCTAGTTGGAAATTGATTCCTTGTACAATAAAGTACAGTTCGTTTTTTAATCCTAGACTACGATTTGACAACTTAAAATGTCAAACTCCAGAAAACAATTGGGAACATATTTCTAGAGTGAGTTGTCAAATCGTAGTCTAGAATTAAAAAACGAACTATAATATTAATGAATTAGCGACATTGACAGAACGCTCCTGGATTTCGACATAACAGCAGCCGTAGCCAAGTCACAGTACGGCCGTTGGATCTTGGCGAGTTTGAAGTTAAGCTCTTGAAAACTCGTACAAAAATAAATGGTTTAAACAAACAAATGCAATTTGCAGATATTATTGCTGTTAAAAACTGTTACTGGCATTTATTTTTTTTAATCTTTATTATTGTACGAATTTTCAAGCGCTGAAATTCGCAGGGCCTAACTTCAGACTCGCGAAGATCTTACGGTCGTACTGTAACTTGGCTAAGGCTGCTGTCTCATGACAAATCCTGCCCTTGTGCGGAGCGAAAGATGGTGTCAGGGTCTTAGTGACTAAATGACCCACCCCGTTTGTTTTTAGCCTTCATATTGGGGTCATACCTTCCTTTCAGAAACTGGTCCCAGACCACAGTAGGCTTCGCCCCTGCATCGGTCATCTTATGCCATCTTGCCCCAGCAATAAATGGGCTCAAAACTGATAACACTGGAAGGGATTGGGGGGCCTTTGCCCAACAGTGGGACAGTATAATATTGACTTAATAATAATAATTAACACATAGGGGAACAGATGGGAAAGGGAAGAGATGGGCTTGTACGCTCTCTGATGATACTAATTGTTATGTTATTACATACGTATTACATCGTAATAAAATATATAACACTCTATTTACACATCCATTTAACATCTAACCATTCCCAACTTGGTTCGCGATTGACAATCACTTTAGGCAGTGTTCCTACTTTCCATTTTATAATTCGTTACCTTTAGACATATTGTTATAATTTATTTTCTACTTATTAATTATTTTTTATATAACATTAATAACTTAACACGTAAATTAACACCTTTTTTATTTAACATTTATTTATTTACAAAGTATTATATTTTATATTATGTATAGTATACAAATTTAAACTATGAGCTTAGAAATAAAATGTATGTATATAAGTCTTATATAAAATTAAAATTCGTAGGAAATGTTAAATTTTATTATTTTAAAAGAAATGAAAGTTCGTTTTGTATTTAAATGTATAATATAATATTGTAACTTAGCCCTTACCTCTTCCTGATGATAATGGACGCTCTTACGTCGGACATTCAGGAAGAGGCTCCCTGGTGTATGTTATTCGCCGATGACATTGTGCTGGTTGCCGAGGGTGGTCAAGAGATCCAGAATAGATTGGAGGTGTGGTGGCACAGACTGGAGAGTGTTGGCCTGAAATTAAGTAGAACCAAAACGGAGTACTTGTTCTGTGATTTCGGCGGTCTCTCCGGTCCTGTGGCCTTAACTCTTGCCGGAACGCCCATACCAATCTGTTCCGACTTTCGGTATCTCGGGTCGCTCGTCCAAGGAGATGGTGAGATAAACCGAGACGTAACGCATCGGATCAACGCAGGATGGATGAAATGGCGACAGGTCACGGGAACAACTTGCGACCCACGGATGCCCCTCAAGTTGAAGGGCAAAATTTACAAGTCCGTGATAAGACCTGTCCTACTGTATGGATCAGAATGTTGGGCTGTGAAAAAGACGGATGAAAAAAGACTGCATGTAGCGGAGATGAGAATGTTGAGATGGATGTGTGGTGTGACGAGAATGGATAAAGTGAGAAATGAGTATATTAGAGGAAGTCTGAAAGTGGTGCCAGTGACTGAAAAGTTGAAAGGAAATCGTTTGTCTTGGTATGGTCATGTGAAGAGGAGAGATGAAACGCATGTCACAAAAAGGGTTTTGAGTTTACACGTAGATGGTTGGAGAGGAAGGGGGAGACCAAAGAAGAGATGGATGGATTGTGTGAGGAGTGATATGAAAGAAAAGGGAGTTACTGATAGTGTGACGGGTGACAGGACAGAGTGGAAGAAAAAAACATGTTGCACCGACCCCAGATAAAATGGGATAAGGGTAGGATGATGATGATGATGATGATGAATATTAAGTGAATATTAAAGATAATAAATGCAAATACCAACTTTATGAGATCACCACGAAACAAAATGAAACTAAAATAATAAGAATAAAAAATGGATTTTTTACTTTGTAACATGACACAAATAGCATTGAAAAATAAACTGATTCTAAAATCGACTTTGAAACAAAAAGGGATTGCTAAATAATTTCAAACAGTAGTCTTTGGGAGTTTGCGGTATGGAGTCAGCACTAAGAGTTACCATTAGGTACTTGGTGGAGTTGCAGAATAGAGTTACCGAAAGAACAGGATAATTGAAGGAACACAGGTAGGTTTTACTCAATAAAAGCCCACCTCTCACTCGACACAGAACAAGAGCAGTTAATTTGAAGCATCGATATATAATGTACTGCGACGATGCGGTCGACGATGGAGCGCGCTTACCTAGAAGTAACCTATTCACTCTTGACTTAAAGATTCCCAGATTGTAGCCATCAGGACTCAAAATATTGTTAGAAAACCGGCCAGACTTAGAAGCAAAAATTCGAAGACATGAGACATCCACTAAGGGTCTGCGTGGTAGATTAAGGTATATTCCCAATTCTAGAGACGAGGCCTGCGCTATAGACCGCCGCTATAAAAGCTTATTAAAAAATATATTTTCATTGAAAACTTGTTTCACGGAAGATTTATTTATTTAACACTTCATGCACATAACGGTACAAGGGCGGACTTAATGCGTAAGGAATTTTCTACCAGTCAACCTTTGGGTGATGCAGATAGTACAAAACTTATTATATCAATCAATACAATAAGTTTTCTACTAATTAGCCTCTTCAGTCCAAATTCATTACAGCAAAAAGGGTGTAAGCTTAGTTTATGCCCTTATTAATCTATACAGCTTCTTTCACCTGCACTATTTATATGTATAAAAGGAGAAACTGACTGACATATCATGACATATCAACGCAGCCAAAACTACTATGCCTAGGTACTACGCTTTATGACGTAGGTGAACACTAAGAAAGGGTTTTTCAAAATTCAGCTACTAAAGGGATGTAATGGGGGTCTAAAGTTTGTACGGAGAACCCTACTATCACGCGGGCGAAGCCGCTGGCAGAAGGCTAGTTAATCTCTACAGGTTCTTTCACCTGCACTATGTGTTCACGTTATAAAGTCTTGATGAGAACCAAGGCTTATAGTTACGGGATCAGTCGATAAACGTTCCAAGCCAGACAGGTGGGCAATTTCATGAAATGAAATTGAATACGTGAGGTAAATAATTTTTGGTTTAAGTAGATTTGAAAATGTAATCGGAGCGTAGCACAGAAGTGGCTTGGTTGTTTCTTTTTTTAAAGGTGCACTGTTTTTTCATAAAAATTGATTGTGATTATAAGCGAGACTACCCGGTAGCACCAACAGCATTTTTCAAATAAATGCACTCCGTCATGACAGTCCCATACAGGATCACTGAGTGAGAATACTTACGGGAACATTGTAAGGGGCTCTTAATAAACTAGTGTGCCTCACTGCTTACCCTCAGGTGAGATCGCAGTCAAGCACTAGTTTATAGCAAATAAAAAAAAAAATAGTTTTATAATATACTAGCTATCCACCCCAGCTTCAAACGGGTACTAATATTGAATATGTTATGTGTATGACTGTGTTTTATGGATTCATTATCTGAAATAAATAATTTGATTTTGAATTGTACACATAAACCTTCCTCTTGAATCACTCTACCTATTAAAAAAAAACCGCATCAAAATACGTTGCGTACTTTTAAAGATCTAATCATACATAGGGACAGCGGTAAGCAAGTTTGTTTTATACTATGTAATGATCATGTATCCATTAACTTATATCTTAAGAATATTGTTACTAACACATATGGAAATCAGTCCGAAAAATAAATCAATTAATATTATTGTTCTGGTTACGAAATTATCCGAAGGAGTTCGGGCCTGTCCGCACAGTGAATATTTTTCTGCGCGGATTTTTTTTCGTAATTCTGGACACATTTAATCCGCACTGCGATATAAAAATCGCGCGGATTCTTCCATAAGATTATTTTTTTTATAAAACTACAAAAAAAAAACCGCGCGGAAAAAATCGGGCCTTACTGCTGCAACATAGAGTATATCTATCTATCTAGAAATCAACGTGCAACAGGAGAAACATAGTCTGGTTTTAATTAGTACTAGCTTCTGCCAGTGTCTTCGCCCACGCGGTTCTAGTTTTCTAACTACAAACTTTAGAATCCCGTTTCATTCCCTTGGGGGCAAAACTATGGAAAATCCTTTATTAGTGCTCGCTTAGTGAAAGGAAACCTGATGTAAAAATGTATGCTCCTAGTGCAATTATTTTTGTTTGTTTACTGATATGTCAGTTTTTCCATCCAGTGTTCCAGTGCGGGGAAATCGGCGGCGGTGATCTCTCGCGCCGGGCCTTAGTTCAGGTCATGATCCGCATCAAGGAAGAGTGGCAGGCAGTCGCCTCCTTCTGCGAGGCAGTAATACTAACAAAGGAGGAGGAGGCCGATCGCATGAGGCAAAGGCAACGGCGCTCTCGCCACAGCCGCCGCCACTGCAATTCCGATCCCGATTTCCAGCCAGGCGCGCGCTAGCGGACGGCGAGTAATGGATAGCCTGCCTGATTGTTACCAGATGACCGTCACAAGTCGACGGTCGTCACAAGTCGTCGAAGACGCGCACTGTTCCCGCGTGCCTCAAGGAGTTGTCAGCAAACTGTAGGGGCCCAGCAGGGTCGAAGCCTCCTGGGACCAAGGGCTGTATAGTCAGTAAGAGTCTGACACTGTTTCCTGCTCCGCCCAGGGACGAGATTCGAGATTGATTGATTTTCACCTACCATAAAAAAACACACACACAAAACAAAACACCCATTTAGTTTAGATTGATATCTAAACTAAATGGGTGTGACGAAGACTGACTTAGTACAGCAAAAAGTAAGTTATAAAAAATAAACTGGTTCCATGTTGAGTTATTTATCATAAGATTCTATGTGACAAATAAGCAAACAGTAAAATGTATATAAATATAACTAAACAAGAACAGGAACTTTCATTTCTTTTAAAGACAGATAATTACTATAATAAATATAATGTCGTATGGAAGATCGATCCATACATCACTGGTCAATAATTATATTCATGTACTTACGGTAAATTTAATTTATTTGCTTGAATTTTAAAATTAGAAGCGATCTTCATAATAAAAATACTCGTAGTCAATATGAAATTGTTTTACCTAAATGGAGATTAGCTAAGACCAGCAAGTCATTTTTAGTAAATAGCGTACGATTTTATAATAAGCTGCCAAAGGGGGTGTCAGAACTTAGCGAGAGGAATTTCAAAACTCATATTAAGCGTGTCCTAACCAAAAAAGCATATTATAAGGTTAGAGACTATGTCGAAGACACACTTGTCTGGCAATGACTGCTTCTGCACATGTGGCCCCCTGGTAACTTATCAATATTCTGAGTAATTGTCTGTTAACTGTTCCATCTTTTTCCTTTTTTTTATACGACATATTTTATTTTTTATTTTTTTGACATATTCAATATTCCCTAGATTACCATTTTATAGATCCGTAATATAATGTAATTGTCTTACAGATAATTGTGATTATTTTTCTTTTGTATAGCTTCTTTCAATCATGTGAATGTGAGAACATTGTAGACGCAAATCTTAGATTACTTCCTACCACTTTTATGGTACAATTTCAATATTGACTGGTCTGCACTGTCCTTACATAATCAATGTGATAATACTGTAATATGGAAATATTGTAAAAGAAACAATTATTTTAAAAGAGTAACCATGGAGTTTCTTGCCGGTTGAGAATTTGAAGCATTCAATTATGCCAATACATGAATTTCGATTACAGAAATTAATGCCCACTACTTTGGCCACAAATCAATATGTATCATCTACTTTGTATAATGTGTGTGTTAAGGCGATACCTTGTTGCGAAAATGACAAAAAGTGTGAAAGTGATAGAACTATGCGATAGCAACGTAAATAGATAGAGAGAGGAAACATGCAACCTGCTCGAAAAAAAATAACGTAAGCGCCATACTAAATAAAAATGTATTAAAAATTCAATTTCATGTTTCTTTAAAAACTGATTTCTGATTAATGTTTAATAAGACATTATCTATATTTTTCATTATTTTAATGTGACAGAAAGTACATGACTACGGCATAAAATTCATAAAATATTATTTTTAGAGGTAAGTTCGGATTTTTTTTCTATCGAGGAAAGTTACTTGTTTTATGTTTTTGTCTTCGGATTAATGGAGGTAATATAATCAACAAACACATATAAAAAAAAAATATTCAAACAAGTATTAACGTAAAAAAATTGTTTAATTACGAGGACTCATCTTAATGTGTGTGTGTGTGTGTGTGTGTGTGTGTGTGTGTGTGTGTGTTGTTTGTGTTGTGTGTGTGTCTAAATGTCTATATTGGTAGTCCTGTTGGTCTGGTGGTTAGTGACTCTGACTGCTATGCTGGAGGTCGTGTTTTCGATTCCCAGAGATTTCCAGGATAAATGTTTGTGTGATGAGCACGATCATTAGTTCTGTATTTGGGTGTAATTTATTTATAATATGTATTGCATGCAATATATAAGTATGTTTATCAGTTGTCTAGTACTCGTAGCAAGAACTCTCCTTAGCTTGGGACTAGACGGCGTTGTGTGATAGTTGTGGAATATTATATTATATTAATATCCTTCATAAGACTTAATGTTTTGTTCCAAATTGAAATAGATGCATAAGTTGTACATATAATTGTTATCTAGTCTCAAGATCTCTGAAACTATTTCCAAGCCCTAAAAGGAACCACGTTCACGAAGAATATTAAACCCATAAATCTGAAGCCTATATATCTAGCAGGTCCATTGATTCTAGCAAATAAATAGGCACCTTTAATTAACAAGCCTCTCTATCAAAAGGTTGTTTCGGAGTTCCGAACCTAATTAATGAACCCGCAAATTGCGTGTGAAATTGGAACATTGCAAGCCATTCTCGAACAAAACGATCTGTCAAAGGCATTTGATTGATATCGTCATCTAACATGGTAACTACAGTAATGTGATCCGCAATGTGTTGTATCAATGACACAAATAGATATCATCATCATCATCAGCCTTTTTAATGTTCCCACTGGTGGCATACAGGTCTCCTCTTTAAGAGAGGGAAAGGGCCATGATCCAAAATGCGGATTGGTAGATGTCACATGTCTTCGAATTTTTGGTTCTAAGACATGCCGGTTTCCTCACGATGTTTTCCTTCACCGATTTGAGAGCAGTGATGATGAAATAAATTACACAAAGTAATGTGCCTGGTGGGGTTTGAACCCGTGACCACTACTCGTAAGTCGGGACCGTTACCACTCGGCCACCACTGCTCTCCAAATAGATATCGCGTTAATAGAAATATACAGAATCTATTCAGGTCATTTTATTACGATTATCTTCAACCAGTGATGTATGAGTCAATCGTTAATATATTTGCTTGTCTTAAGTAAATGCACTGAACTGCCTGGCTCCCAGCCAAGCACGCTACATCAAACAAAACATTTCATACAAAGCTCTCCTTAGATCTGTTATCGTATATAAATATATTATTCTCTCTATCAAGAGTTGGTATACAAACGAATTTGTTTCTACCCTCTAGTGTTTCACTTACGTCTAAAGTTATTGAATAAACATTGTTAGTCTTTACATCTAGGTTCAATATTTGTATTTGTTTATTGTTCTCATTGGCAGTGTCTATTGCTAATTCGTTAGGATAATGGTTATCGTGTACATCGGCATATATATCGTTTTCGGTTTCGTTTAGGGCAGCTACCATTTTCATACTATTTCTTCTGGTGTTCTCAACATTAATGATTTCACCTACTTTCATTTGTTGTACAATTTCCTCTTTAACCTTTTTACTTTCTCTGTTAACAAAGATTTTCTGAGACGATGTTCTATTACTGTATCTTCTCCAAAAAGAATCTGATGTGTTCTGACTGCTAGAAAATCCTGTTGAAGTGGTCGTATTAAAGGTGTCTCGCCTCTGCATTGTTTCCCTTAAATTCCTGCTACACCTCATCAACTTGTTTATCTTTAACAGTTTTACAAATCCTTCCCTAAATTTAGACGACATCAAATTGTATAATATTGGATTGATCGCCGAATTTAAGTATAGCATTACTCTACAAAAATATAAAAGTATATAGTAACCATCTATACCTAATGACATTATTGTCTCTGGTGGGAATACGATGATCCAAAGCGTGAGTGCTTTGAATGGTAGGAGGCAGAGAAAGAATGAGAGGACTACGGTACCGAGCATTAGAATAACTTGTTTCCTATATCTTACAACATTGCCCGTGTTGCTGGTATTTTTGGTGTTCTGGGCGATGATAACAGGGTTTTCCATGAGGTTCTTGGCGATGACGCTGTAGAGGATGAGCAGGACTCCAAGAGGGACGATGAAGAAAATTGCGATGGTGAGGATGAAGAAGAGTGCTGACCAGAATGTGTCTGCTTGTGTGAGGCAGACTGGGTACTCCGTGCCGTCGTCGTACATCTCGTGAGTGAAGGTGGCCACGGCAAGGATGGGGCTGCGGAAGAGAAAAAACAAAATTACTTTTGGTTTCACATGAAAGTGTTGAGCATCTCTTTGTACTTTACGTATTCATTGACAAAGATTATTCTCTCTTTGAAACTACGAAATGAAATGCTTGTATCGAATTAATCAGATACCTTGATATTTCATCATAATCATCATTTCGACGATGTCCACTTTTGGACATAGGCCTCCCCCAAGTGTCGCCATAACAAACGGTCCTGTGCGTTTCCCATCCACCGTTCTCCCGCGACTCTCAACAGGTCATCTCACCTTGCTACTTATTCGAGTTTAAATGATTTAAGATGCAGACCTTTTTTGTAAGAAACAGTAGAGATACTGGCTTGTTTACTATTAAAAGTAATACGAACAGCAGCCCAATTATAATTTCCTGTTATATTTTGTAGCTGAAAAAAAAGCTCTCAATCAACCCGTCAGAAATATCGAGCATTTCATTTTGTATTGTCCCTACAATTCTCAATTGACCCAGATTGCTTGTCCCCAGTGATGATACAACATTCTGAATTTCTGATTGATCATAAGTCCCAATTATGTGAGATTTTGTGCCATATTTCTGTAAAAGGGATATTTTTGAATTATATAATATAAAATTCAACTCGATATATACCCGTTCCCGATATAAAGGGTTGAAGATTTATAGGTGAGTAAAAGTCTGAAAAATTCTGTCACGCCAGCTTAGAGCAAAAAAGTCATTAAGTGATTTCCCACTTTAAAAAAACACTTCCAGCAACACTTAATCAGTACTCGAAACACACAACAATTTCTTCATTAACTTTGCCTTGTAACAGTTAATTGAAACAAAATAGTTCCTGAAAGTATTTAACCCATTTATATTGTACTACTGCCTACCTACCTACCTATACCTACCTATTTATACTGTACTAGTGAACCGCTCCAGCTTCGCATTGGTGTTACGAATCATTGATTGATATTTTTTTGAGAAGTGGTGGCCGAGTGATGAAGGCCCCGATTTACGAGTTGTAGGTCGCGGGTTCAAATCCCTACTTTGTGTAGTTTATTTCATCACCACTGCTTTCAAAACGGTGAAGGAAAACATCGTAAGGAAACCGAACCTAAAATATGTACAACTTAAAATTCGAAGACATGTGACATCTGCAAACCCGCACTGGGTCAGCGTGGTGGATTATTGACCATTTCCTTTCTTAGAGAGGAGGTCTGTGCCCCAGCAGTGGGAAAAATCAAAAGGCTAATGATGATAACTCACCAAGGTTACTGACACAGCACAAAGAATCGCCAAACTTAAGTGGCAATTAATTACTCGCAGATCGGATGGCCGATTTTACTTTATGTAGTTAATTTCATCACCATCGGCTTGTTTTAGAACAGAAAAATCTGGGCAAGTGCGAATAGGGCTCGAACACTGAGGGTACTAATCAACTTAGGAAAATAATTCAATTCCCGAATCGAGTCGTGAAAATTCCAAATTGATTAGGTACTTTTTGTGCATTGCATCAGCCTTATAATTTTCCTATTGTTGGGACTCAGGACTCCTCACCAGGAAAGGGAACGGACCGTAATCCACAACACGGGCCTAGTGCAGATTTGTGGATAACGCATGTATTCGATTTTTTAGTTCTAAGAAATGCCGGTTTCCTCACGATATTTTCCTTCACTGGTTCGAGAGCAGTGATGATGAAATAAATTACAAAAAGTAATGCGCCTGGCTGGGTTTGAACCCGATACCTACAACTCGTCAGTCGGACTCTATAACACGTTGCCACCACTGCTCTAGTTTTCAGATTTATTGATGTATTCATGCTGTAAGCCTTGCTTCATAACAAATTTTTAGGGTTCTAGGTCAACGGGAAGTACCTGTGAGTTTTAATTCCTTTGAGACGGTCGAAATGTATGTTTTTTTGCGGCAACCGTGATCATATAAGGGTTTATTTTTTATGGTGGGCAAAAATCATCCAATGACAAATCCCGCTCTTTGACGGAGCGCGAAACAATGTCAAACTTTTACTGACTAAACACCCCACCCTATTCCTTTTATGCCTTTCGCACTGGGACCAAACCTTCTTTTCAGAAAGAGACCTTGAGCCTCAGTAGGCTTCGTGATCGCATAAGGGTTCTATTTTTACCTTATGAGGAACGGAACTCTAAACAGCAGAAAATATGAATTTAGTAAGTGGGCAACTTAGCCAGTAAATTAAATGGAAATAAGTGGTGTTCATAACACTTAAATGCTTATTACAAAGTTTTTCCATTAACAGACGGAAGACGCCTAGGTTTAATAAAAATTGTTTTGGCTTTTGGTCGAAATGTTTAATCCGGTTATAAAGTTTCTTACCCCACTACCCCAGAAACGTAGTATTTTTCTGGAGTATGTAATGTATTTTTTTGGCTTAGATACTTAGGGTCGAAGCCTCTTGGGGCCCAAATATGAACGTGTACGTCAGGTCCCTGGTACTAAGGCAACGAAGTGACAGGGCGAGTTTTTAGTCAGTAGATGTCTGACACTATCTCCCGAACCGCCCCAAGGGCGGGAGATGTCGTTGTATGATTTACCCCACAAAAAAAAAAAACGCAAAACTGTGTTTTGTTCTGAATGCAAATGAAGCTTTAATCTCGATTACGTGTGTTAGCCCCAAGTCTTTTAAAGCTATGTCTTCGTGCATTTATTTCATTTAAATATGTATAAACCTCTACGGTTAGGGACTAAGCATTTTGTCTCGTTTATATCGTGTACTATCGCGGTCATTTACGCGGACACTTATAAAAAAATCGCTTGAATCCTGCGGCGCGGCACCAAACCAAACCTTTGAAGTTTTCGTTTCGAATGTAAGCCAATATGAACTTAGTGGTGGTCAAGCGGAATTGTCGATGATGGTACTTGAAGGATCGGAACAATTGGCCTGCAGGTTTTCCTGTTCGATTATAATTTTCATTATTTCATTAGACCAACAGGCCAGTGAACCAAGCCAGTGATATTTATTATTTGACTGTTAGAGGTCATTGACATTTCTATTCTTATTTGATATGTGTAGTAAATACAAGATATACACAAAAAACATAACCCTTTCTTGACAGTCGGGTAAAAATAAGCTTGAAAATTCTTTGAAACTTTGTAACTCTGACAATATTACCTTACCTATTTAAATATTTCTCCGTAATGAAGTCTATTTCTCTATTTGTCTGCGCAAATTAAATGAATTCATCATCACAAGTGGAAGCGTTGAGGAATAAAGAAAAACATCGTTTCATTATGAAAAGTCTTTTCATTTTTTGCAATGAGGTCGCTTGGCTGGCGTCATCTTTGAGTGTGTTTGGCCTTTCTGGATTTGTTCCCTTTATTTATAAGAAAAATTCTTAATAACAATCAGGCAGGGTCCTGAGATAAAAAAAAAAAACAATCTAGCCTAATAAGCAATATAACTTTAACTTATTATTTAAGTTTTTGTTATTTTTCCTGGCAAGGGTTGAGGGTATCCGACGGATACGAGATGCATAGGACCGTTGCCAGTATTGGGGGAGGCCTATGTCCAGCAGAGGACGTCTATCGGCTGAAATAATGATGATGATTATTCTGGGACACGGCCTGTGCGACCCATTCCCTCTCAAAGAGAGGGAATGGGCCGTAATAAAACAATAAATATTCATTTTATTTTATTATGCTTAAGTTCGCGTTTGACCACTATCTCACCAGATGGTAAGCGGTGATGTGACCGATAATGGACCATGTTTGCCTAGGAGTAACTTATTCACTTGTGACTTAAAGACCCTTGAGTTATAGCTATCAGGAAACAAAGACTCCGTCAAGGAATTCCACTCCTAAGCTGTACGCACAACAAATGTGTTCCTAAAACGCTTTGTACGTATGAGTGGGGTGTACGTACTGGTGGCGCAACCCCTTACATCTAGTGGTTCGATGAAGGAACATATAAAAAATCTGCTTTGATGCCCAAGACTTTATTAACTAAGATTATTCTCAACTAGATCAACTAAGGAAATTTCAGGCATTTCTTCCGCCTGAATGAGGAAGAGGAACCTTCTAATCATATCTGATTCTCTTCTGCGATTCTTCAAAGGCCCACTTATCACCATCATTATAACGTGCTCAATTTCTAACCACATAAAGAAAATTGTGCCACATTTTAAACTGTTGAGCCCTGAGTGTTCGGTGTTCGCACACCAATTTTCTTTCTATTAGGTATATCTCTAATTACGGCGTTCGAAAGATAATATCCTAATTTTATTCAATAACTGGTCTCTATAGCATTGAAAACCTACTAAGGGTTTGAGTAATTTCATATTATTACGAAGGACATACCATTCCAAACAAATTGCTATTGCTAAAACAATTTCGACAAGTGCAAAATGCTATTGTTAAAACAATTTCGACCTGGTTCAAACAATCGGAGGGATTCTGATTGGTGGACTGATTCAAAATGGTTAAAGCCTACTGGGCCCAGGGTCTCTTTCTGAAAGGAAGGCTTGGCACCAGTGCGAAGGGCAAATGAGGAACGGGGTGGGGTGTTTAGTCAGTAAGAGTATGACACTGTTTCTCGCTCCACGCAAAAGCGGGATTCGTCATTGAATGAATTTGGCCCAAATAACAATACCTGATTCAAACAAAAAGATTTAGTTTATTCCAATTTTTGTCCCATACTGGTGTCATTTTGCTAGATTTATACATTGGTACAGACCGCCTATTCATAATCTTACTGCTTGTTTAGGGAGACGCGGCGCGATAGCCGACGCATTGAGCGTTCGTTGTACATGTTCGTTGTATATTGTAGCAGGCCCTTACGCTTTGGCTGCCGGGATCGTGATCCCTATTTCCCGCAATCGTAGGCGCAGGCTTGCAGACGGCGAGCACAGGCCGTCCGGTCCGTGCCCAAGTGGTTGACGGCACGAAGCGTACCACCTGCACCTCAAGGAGATGTCAGGATAACCATAAAGGTCCTTGCCAGAGGGGTCGAAGCCTACTGGGGCCATGGATTCATTTCTGAAAGGAAACCCGGGCCCCTGGAATGCAAGGCAGTGAAGAAATAAAGGAGTGGGTTTTACTCAGTAAAAGTTGGACATGCCTTCCCGCTCGGCTTTAGAGCGGGAGATTTAATTTGATTATTTTATACATTAAAAAAAAAACTGGGCATGTGCGAGCATTGAGGGTTCCATACAAATCAACTTGTGAAAATAATTAGGCGTATTAAGATAACATGTTTTGGTTCTAGGACATGTGGCATCCACCAAATCGCACTGGGCCCGCGTGGTGGGTAAGGCCCATTCCCACTCCTAGAGTCCTAAATATCGGCAGTATAAACATAACTAGGATGATGCTATGCTACTCCAGTCAAAAATTTTCAGTTTTCAGATTTATTCCAATATTTGTGCTATAAAGCCTTGCTTATCAAATTTCAGGATTATGGGATTTTGATGGTGTCGAATTATATATTTTTTTTGCGACATAAACAAAATAACAGCCATATGTTTTTTTCCTTAATTTAAGAGATTTATTTTTTGAAGCTAGGGACCACAGATTTGAGCATATGGATTAAATTTCAACTCGATATCTATACGCGTTCCCGAGTTAAAGGGTGTCACCCTTTATCACCCTTTGTCGGGGTAGACAGACAGAAAGACGGTCAACAAAGTAACTCTATAAGGGTTTTTTATGGTAGGTAAAAATCATCCAATGACGCATCCCACCATTGGGCAGAGCGGCAAACTCTTGTCAGACTCTTACTGATTAAACAACTTACCCCATTCCTACATTGCCATATATACCAGGTCCAGAGCCTTCCTTTCAGACGCGAACCCCTGGCCCTAGTTGCCTTCAAACCTTCTGCAGGGTCCCTACGGTTTGCTAACAACTCCTCGAGGCGCGCGGGAACAGTGCGCGCCGTCGACGACTAGGCTTACTCTATAGGGGTTCTGTTTTGTACTTTTGTGGTGTGGAACCCAAAAAACTATTTTTAGTTCGTTTTTTAATTCTAGACTACGATTTGACAACTCAGAATGTCACACTCTAAAATATGTTCCCAATTTTCTGGAGTTTGATATTTTAAGTTGTCAAATCGTAGTCTAGGATTAAAAAACGAACTATAGAGGTTATATAAACGTTCGAATAATCGTGATTGCAATATTGTTTTTATGAAATGATGTTCTAATGCCTTCACAATAATTTGAGAACAATAAGAACAATGTGTTCCTAAAGTGTTCAACTAAAGCTAAGCTGTATAGCTCATGTGGAAGATTAGCAGACAATGCACGCTATCACGTCCTGTTAAGTTATGCCAAGTTTAAGTTATTGCACATTGTGTGCTGACAATGGGACGTAGGGTTGTCAGTTAAAAAAGCAATTTCTTTTTAAGGCGATAATTTTTATGGCACATGTGCTTTTTTTTAGGTAGGTACCCCCTCTCTAATAACTTCTTTCGCTTTCGAGTCAGACTTTTACAGACTTAACCTACTGCTATGTATACGCAATACAAAGAAGGTATCTTTTTATTAAATCTGCTGGTTAGGACATTTATATTCGTCTAACTAGTTAAAATGAACTGGACTTGTTGATATTTTCGCGATTTCAGCTTTGGTCCTACAGTAAAAATTATTTGTTATTATGATTACAATCAGGTGTTTAAGTATCGGTCACTAATTATCTATTGGGTATAATTATTAGGTATTGAATTTTGGGAATTTAATTTATTTAATTTTGATATTATGTATTCATTAATATAATCTTTTAATTAACTAGCTTTTGTCTGCGGCTTCGCCCGCGTACATAAGATATATCCTATGTCACTCAGGAGTAAAGCAGCTTTCTATTGTTGCTAAAATTTTTCCAATCGGACCAGTAGTTCCAGAGATTACCCCCTACAAACAAAAAAACAAAAAAATAAAAAAACAAACTTTACCTCTTTATTATATTAGTGTAGATTATAGTGTAGATTAAGCCCCAAGAGGACACCGGTGTCCACACACCTATCGTCTTTTTAATTGTGTTTCGAAAGGTAAAATGCGATTGATTGATTTTAGTTTATTTTTTTATGTATATTCCCTGTTCAACTACAAAAGCTTAGTGAAATTTCTCGCAGCGGTGACAACCCTTATAACGCGGGGTGTTAACATGAAGGCGGCCACTGAATTATACAATTTGTTTACCAAGTTAACCTTACGGCTGTTTGCTGAGAGTTCAAGGGTGTACTCGCGTTCACGACATATATCACAGGATACACGGAGACACTACAGTGTTGTCAGCTCCAGAAAGTGAAAATTCCAGACAAAATTTTCAATTGTGGTTTTGGTCTCGAACTCGGGATAAATGCTATAATTGTCCCCCAGAAAACAGTTCCATATCGATTATCATTTTTTTCCGAATCGCAAAAGTTTTTTTTTTCGTAAGTTTGACGTACTTACAAATTTTGAAGTTTTCCTTGACTATGCTATGAGACTTTGCTTCATCTAAATTTCAGGATTTTAGGTCAACGGCAAATATTAATTATTCCCTAAAGAGTGTCGAAAAATATGTTTTTTGACATAACCGGCCGCATTTATTTTTCATTTTAGAAGTTTACATTTTTACAGAGCTACATAGTATTAATTTCATATCGATATCTCTACGCGTTCCCGAGATAAAAGGTATTGACAAACAGACAGAACGAGAACAAAGTCATCCTGTAAGCGTTTCATGTTTTTATCCTTTTGAAGCACGTAACCAATAATTAAAATATGACTACGATGACATTCTATCCGTTAAAATTTGTGATTTAAGAGACTGAAGAAGTTAGTAAAAAAATCGGAACTTTGGCGTCCTGAACATGGGTTTACCTCTCGCACGCGGGAGTATTATTATTACGTAATTACGCGCTTTTATAAAATATATTTAATAATAAAAATGGATTTTTCCAAGAAAAAACAAGATATAGAAACTAAAATCTTCGGCCAAATATATGTCATACACCCATGTGTACAGTACGACAGTTAGTGTTTTTTCAAGATCATTCAAATTGTACTAACGTATATACAATCGGCTTTCAAGGGGAACGAATATACAATCGGCGCTCGAGGAGGACGATTGAATGTGCAATCGGCGTTCGGGGCGTTTCATCAAACCCCTTAAAATTGCGTCTTTCGTCACAAATTGGGAAACCTAGCAAGTCTAGCAACACCAGACACCTCACACCTACTCACATCAACTACAGGGTTCGTTGTAGGTCCATGAAGATCAGTAGGTACATAGAATCCTTGGTAAATGAGTTACCTACACCTTTTTTATGAATACATAAATATGCATGACTTCCCCGTTTGGTCTTCCTGTCTGATATGAGTATGATACTTAGGTCGTGAAAAAAAATACCATTGAAAAGTTGGTGGTGCAGTATTTCTGTGCCTTGAAAAGCAAGTCAATCATCATCATTACATAGTATAAAACAAAGTCGCTTCGTCCTTATGTATGCTTGTATATTTAAAACTACGCAACGGATTTTGATGTGGCTTGTTTTAATAGATAGAGTGATTCAAGAGGAAGGTTTACGTTTATATATTTAATATCAGTACCCGTACGAAGCTGGGGCGGGTTCCTAGTTTAATATAAGGTGATTGGTAATTATAAAATTGACCACGTGTTTTTTTATTGCAATAAACTAGTGCTTGACTGCGATCCCACCTGATGGAAAGCAGTGATGCAATCGTTGATGGTAAGGTGCACTAGTTTATTAAGAGTCTATTCACTCTAGCCTTGAAGACACCTAAATTATAATCGGACGGAAAGACTGCAGCCGGCAAACTGTTCCAGTCCCTCGATTGTAACCACTTCCACTATGGGACCAAACCCGAAACCGAAATTTATTTATCATCATGACTACAATCACGTATTTAAGTATTGGTCACTTTTTAGTCAATACGTGAAGGGTTTGAGTGTTTGATATAAAAATGTGACTTGATTAAGAGCGGTCGACCCGAGATACATTTTCATACAACCGCTCGTACGTGATTGTGATGTTATTACACATCTTTCATCTGATATTTTGGATACACAGATATCTTGTGGATATTATCTAAGCTTCTATGGAAATCAAAACATAAATTGGCCTAAGAGTAGTCCAGTGAAGACCTCTGAAAATTTGCTAATTTACGTGAACTTTTGGTCTCCATAATGTACTTCTGTATTAAAAATATAAAAATGTACTCCTATAGAAACCCATCTCAACGCTGACAGTAACACAAATTTTTGTTTTTCTTTTCCATTCCCGCGGTCTTTTAAGACCTCTTCTAAAATCTATTATCATGGCGGTAAGGGACTTTTTAGACCCGATGACGTTTAAATATCTAAAAGCTTAATTTTGGCTATGAGCAGTACGAGGTCTAACTGACCCCGTATCAAAGTAGACTCATCACTCTATTCTATTATAATAGGGCATTGTAGATATGTATTTATATTTTTCCTAAACTGAACCTAATGAGAAAAAACCTTGAATATGAAAAAGATATACTAATGTATATCTTTTTCATATTCAAGGTTTTTTCTCCCTTTTTTTTCACCTACCACTATTATTCTCTACATCACTGAAACATTAACTGGGAGAATTATAACTTCTAATTCATTTCAGTGTAACAGTTGCTACTAATTACGTATTTTACTGCTCAATATAATATGCTGAACATTTTATGATTAGCAGCCCAGCTTAGGTAATACAGATGACTAGCTTCTGCCAGCGGATTCACTCGTGAGGTAGTAGGTTTCTTGATTCAAACTTTGAACACCCGTTTCATCCCCTTAGGGAGTGAATGTTAGGAAATACTGAGAGTATAGTGCTCATGCTACTGCAATAAAAAGTAGCCTTGTGCAAAATTTCACGCTTCTAGTCCCAATTGGTTTAGACGACGGCGCGCACTGTTCCCGCGCGCCTCAAGGAGTTGTCAGAAAATTGCAATGGCCCAGCAGGGTCGAAGCTTCTTGGGACCAAGGGCTGATGCGAAAGCTTATTACCAGGGTCCTGGCAAGGCAAGAAATGAACAGGGTAGGGTGTTTAGTCAGTAAGAGTCGGACACTGTTTCCCGCTTCGCCCAAGGGCGGGATTCGTCATTGGATGATTTTTACTTACCATAAAAAAATCCCAACATATTGGGAAAAGGCTAGGCAGACATGACTTTTTAAAGTAAAATAAAAAAGAAACACATAATATACTTTGGCACTTATTATATTAATATCTCCTTTATAATCTATATATTTTAATAAATAGGCATTTTCAATCACATTTATAATAGGGGAGATAAATATTAAAACAAATATAATCATAATACACGTTTCAAAATAAATTTTGAGGCAACCGTAAATATGCTTCAAACTTCATGATGAGAGATGTGAGCTGACATACGTGTAATTTTGCTCACATACGTGTAAATTTGCTCTTATAGTGTAAATTTGTTCGTATACGTGTAAATTTGCTCACATCCGTGTAAATTTGCTCACATACGTATAAATTTGCTCACATACGTGTACATTTGCTCACATACGTGTAAATTTGGTCACATACGTGAACATTTACTCATACTAGTGTAAATTTGCTCACACACGTATAAGCATCATACGTTTAAGTTTGCACTCACACATACAAATTTGCTTACACACGTACAAGCTCGCTCACACAAGTACAAGTTTGCTGATTCACGCGTGGGTATACTTGCATACGTACAATTATTATACATGATACCGTAACTGAGATGAAGCTCTTCATTAGCTCTAAAAACCATATTTACGATGGGGTGTTACTGTACCAATTTTAATGGTATCTATAAGATATCCTTTAATTTACACTCATAGGTAAATATTGCAGAGGTAAACGTGTCCATAAATATAATCGATTTTACTGAGGAAAATAATATTATTGGCAATTGCTAATGCTAAATTGTTGTAAATAGATACTGCAAAATATCAATAAATACTACGACTTTTTCTTCAAAGTTTTTTTTTTAATTCTTCGGTTTTACTCCCCAAAAAGTCAATTACCTAATTAAAACACACATTTTCTAATTTAGAGCTAAATTACTTTCTACTGGCAGGTATAACATATATTGGTCGTTTAGAGAGCTAGGATTGCTAAGTACTTTACAACTAAGCTGCTAAATACTTCGTAGTTTTCTATTAAGGCATATACAGACAGACTCATTGCAACGCAGCGACAACGTTACAAAATCCCTTTTTATTTAGAATTCATGTTGAATTCCTTCAAAGTTGTCGCTTTGCAATCATATTACTGTAGCCTTTGTATGCTGTAGCTTTTAATAGTATAACAATGTTTAATAACTATGAAACATATAAATAATTTATTCATTTGGGAGAAAAAACATGACTCAACAAGTGATGGAAAACAATAAAAACTAAAAACAATTTCAAACAATACAGAACGTCTACAAGGATAGCATACAAAATTTAAATAACATCATAATTCTCGACAGCGTGATGTTTATATTCATCATAATACCTCAATTTAGAAGCATTATACTTACTTAAGAAATAACAGTAATTCAATAAAAGCATTGGCATTTCAACACGTACACCTGTGCCTCGAGAATATCTTATTAGGCCATCAGTAAACTTTATGCCACATCATGGAATACTTTATTACCAAAAAATATCAATTTTGTAGCGAATATTTACAATTCAAGTACATTTTTTAGCATATAAAATTTCAATTCCTAAAGCTACCTTTTGACAATAATAAATCTACGTAAATTCAAGCCTAAAACTAAAAATAACAAAAAGAATCCCTGTGACATACAAAAAACAAGTCATCATACAAAACTTTCAGGAAATTCATAATCAACACTTTTAGACTTCTGAAAAGCGACCACACAGTCGACTTTTATTTTTTGGTATGACACAAATTTCTTTTCACAATCCACGCTCCTAGCTTTGGCACTGTTTATTAAGACGCTACGTCTCAAAGAGTGGCTTCGACCCAAATTATCCACTTCACTGTCTGACCTAATATTTTTACTATTGGAATGACCGATAAACTTGCCAGTATCACCTCCCCTACAATCTTCGGGATCAATTTTATGTTCGACATCGACCACTTCAGATATCTCGATGTTTCCTTCACTCCTCATTCGGTTTATGATCGGCTTTGTATTAGAACAAACAGGCGCCGACTGTTGTCTTACAAATGTTCTGTTGGGAAATATTCTTTCAAACAGACTCCTTTCTATTTCTTCCTTATTTTCTGACTCTGTGTCTGTGCGGTCAATACTACTTCTTTGGCTAAAGAGTTTTTTCAAACTATTCGTCGTTCGCGTCAAGCTGCTGCTCGTTGTCGATCCATTTGTAATCGTCCTCTGAGCTCGCCTCGTCTTATCTTCTAACTTTCTCTTATAACATATGCAGACCTTACAAAATCCGATGCGGAATTTCGAAGACATTAAATTGTAAAGTATAGGATTGATCGCCGAATTTATATAGAGCATTACTCTGGCAAAATAGAGAATATTATACCATTTCTCTGGACTGAAATCATCGTAAAATTCTGGTGGTGTTATAATTATCCATAATGTGAGAGCTCTGTAAGGCATGAGACATAAAAAGAAACATAACACAACAGTCCCAAGCATCAATATAACCTGCTTTCTCGCTCTTGTATTGTAAGGATCTACAGTTTTATTCATAACAACTTTAGAAGCTGCGGTGATTAAATTTTTGGCTATTACGCTGTATAATACTATGAGGATGATTAGAGGTAGTACGTAGAGGAGTATAATGATGGCGATGAAGAATGTGATCTGCCAGAAGGTGACAGCTTGTGTGAGGCACTGGCCGTAGGCGGTGCCATCATGACGAGTGACGATGTGGTGCTCAGCGATGGCCAGGATAGGGCTGAAAAGAAGAAAGTTTATGATAACTACAAAGCGAACAAAAATAATACGAATGATTTTGCAACAGAAGAGTCTACCTACGAAAATAATAGGTGGAAATCTAATAAAGATGCGATGCTTTCTCTAATATTTACGTGTGATGCAACCAACCTACATAATACACCATTATGCCCTGAAAATATTATTAATCAAGCTGACGTTTATGATATGTAATTTCCTGTAGATCATTCAAAATCTTCATTAAAAGTTTATGCTTAGACTCAAATGACACGTTATATTTTATTAATATTAATTAGATATAATTCTTAACTGCAGTGTCTAAATTATATTAACTGTCTAATTTATGAGTTATGTTTAATCGACCGTTTATAATAACCCCCTTATTTTCTGCCTCATGGACTCAAATGCAAATGATTTTGTCGTTTGACACTGTGCTTATTTTTAGTCGTTTATTTATTCATCCAAAACATTGCTGTCATAATCATTGAAACGGTCAGGTCTAATGAATGACAGTATTTTTAAAGACACTTTAGTTTCTGGTATCTTTAACATTCTACTAAAGTCAGGATGATCTAATTATGAGATATAATAGGTACACCTCACAATTAGCGTTAGGAAGTAATATCAAGTGTTGTATGCTAATTAAAAAAGGTTTTCCTCGTTTGTTTTTTTTTTGTTATTTGTTCGAATTTTTGCGTAATAACAGGCTTTATCGCTTACTGCTTTTTTAATATTTGTTATTTATTACCTAGTGGTTTTTGTTAAGTGCATCATTGTTTTTCTTGTCAGTACTGTCTCGTGTACAGATTTAATATCCATTCTTGATGGTTTTTTTTTTTAATAACAGATTCATCAAATAAATGGTCGCTCGTTATTCAATCTCGTTGAACATGACAAATGGTCTCCATAAACAAAGCATCCATATTTATTGTTTTTATGTAATGGATGAGCCTTAAATATTTTGGCTAGTAGAAAGTGGGTCGAGCCCAATTTGGAGGATGTGCTAATGACTCATCTGGCTCTCTGTAAGATGTTGGTCAGCATCTTTTGGTACGGTATCCGCCCACTCTTTGTTCTGTTCAATGGGCATGATTTTTTCCTTTGTTTTATTTGCTAATATTGTTTTGGGTGATAAATCTATATTTAGAAATAAGAATGCCTAGTTCTCTTTTTTGCGTTATCACGCGTAGATGGTTGGATCAATTTTGTTTAACTATTTTTTTTTTGTTTGTTATTTTGGTTTTATGAAACAAAAACATTAAGAGAGTTACATAGAACTAAAAAAAATATTGACTAAATTAAAGTTCTCAAAACTATCAAATGATAGTTCGCTGGTTGGCCACCCTTTAATTATTTAGATTAATTCTGACACTTTCTTGTTCCATGCTGACAGAGAGAAGAAGCATCAAGCTTCTTCTCTCTGTCAGATTTTACTCCAAAAAAGGGTTGAATATGGGGATGAAATTTTGCATAAGTACAATAAATAAACATGTCTCACAGTGTTTTAAAAAATTTAAGGACTTGAAAATTAAATTATTTGTCTGTTCAGCAATTTTTTATTTTTTGTGCAAGTTTTTCATTATTTAGTTCTCGGATGCAATATTTTTAACTCCGTAAATAATAACCCCATAAAAAAGACATATCTTATAAAACTAAAAACTCAGTTAAAAGTTAATTTTACCTGTCACATTACACTGAATATTTATGATGGCTTTCAGTAAGCATTTTATGTGATTTATTGTTTTTATCGTATGGAAACAAACATTATTCAATGCTTTTTAGTAGAAAAATATTCTTTGCATTTTGACTGGTAAAGTTTTTTAACTGCCTCGATAAATAAGGTTTATTCTTCCATATGTCACATAACACACAACGATTCATAAATAGATAAAGAATTCAAAAACTGGTGCAGAAAAATCCTATGAAAATAAAATATGATAGTGCGATACAAGCAGTTAGTGGGAACATGAAAACATATTTAGTATACGTCACATCAAAATGCCACAATAAAAAATATAGTAAACGAGACTTTTAAAATTGTAGAATTGTTTTTTGTTTATAGGAAATAAATAATCTAGTGAAGTAACGGTTAAAAAAGACTTTTCGGCTACTTTTTACTTCGAAGAAGCCCCTTTACTGTAAGATGGGCTACGGGAGGAAAGCCATGTAACAACTAAGTATAGTATGCGAAAATCTATTACTCTGCAACATCAGGATGGATTAATTTGTGAAACGAGAATTCTAACCGAATTTTGGATGTCAATGACTTCTAAAGATAAAATAAAATTAAATGTCAATGGTTCAACTTATTTGCCTCGGACTATACTCAATACTCAGACTAGCGCAGCTTAGGTTACTGTATTTTATTCATATCACTCATCAGTTCCATCGCAAAACAAAATATTTGAGCCACATAAGTAACTTTTACTTTTAATAATCCATTGACTCCACAAAAAGTTTCGCAACATCTCCCAATAAAATCTTGAGCCCCGATCGAACGCCTATCGTCTTTCTATTATGTTTATAATTACGATATTCGAAACGTTAGTATTGTCATAGTTTAATTTCCATTTCTAACGGCGACTTGCAAAAAACCCACTTATCGTGCTAAAGATCACCACTGTACTTAAATGGGGACAGGTCGCGAACCTATACCTTTTGAACGACAATTCGACTTTTTGGGTCAGCTGACTGACAACTTGATGTATGAAGTTAATTGACGTTGTAGTTTTTAATAGTGGTAAGGAGAAATTGAACTACGAGCGCTTGTGTAATTATACACCGTTTCAATTTGATCGTTTTAATCACTAAGACATAGTATTTTAACTCTTATCTGTATAAAAACGGTAATAACGCCACGAGTTACTCAAGGAGTTGTCAGCAAGCTGAAGGGGCCCTGCAGGGTCAAAGCCTCCTGGGGCCTAGGGTTGATGCGAAAGTATAACACCAGAGCTCTAGGATTATGGCAAGGAAGGGACGGGGTAGGTTGTTTAGACAGTAAGAGTCTGACACTGTTTCCTGCTCCGCCCAAGGGTAGGATTCGTCATTGGGGAAGATTTTGACCTGTCATAAAAAAAAATCGAGTTACTTATAGTCGTTGTCAGTTGTTGCATATACTAACTACCTAGAGGTTATTAACTTGCTCAGCTCATCATGATCATCTTCCTGCCCTTGCACTGTTTTTTTACGGTCGACGCAACACTTTTTTTCTTCCACTCCATCCGTCTGTTATTGACTTGCTCAGGTGATGTTTAACTCTACTTAAACAAATTAATTTCGTACATGCGTAAATTAATTCGAATTCAGAAAAAGTACCTTACTTTTTTATTTTATCTTTACAAACCCATTTCATGTACCGGATTTATCCTCCACAGGATTAAAACGGTCAAAACTTAGCCGTTTATTAAAGTAACATGGGTAAGGTATCTTCTGTATTTAGGTAATTTGTTGCATATTTATAAAAAAATGACTAATTTTCATATTTAATTATTTTCACATAATCCTGGTCTGGGTGTAATTTATCTATAATATGTATGTATTTAGAAATATATAAGTATGTTTATCAGTTGTCTAGTACTCATAACACAAGCTCTGCTTAGCTTGAGACTAGACGGCGTTGTGTGATAGTCGTCGAATATTATTATTATTATATTATTTCATACAACGACATTGTTTTCATATTGTCATGACGGTAAAATGTAAATAGTTGAAACGTATGGTACACTGCTCCCGTGGCGTATGCTAAATATGTTTCCAGTGCAAAAACAAATAAACAAACAGACAAATAAAGCAGAACACACACAGTAGCTGTCACAAACATTCATAATAAAGCGCAAAACTGTACGAACCTTGTTATTCAAAGGGTTTTTATCTTAAAGTCTGAAATATGTTTTTTTTTGTCACAGAATATAAATAAAATATGCGTTGCAAATCTTACATCTAAAAGTTCGAATAAATTTCGAAAAAAATACCGTTTAATTTTTATAAAAGTAGGAGTTAGAGGAATTATGAAGAATTTTAAAATTAAGTTGTTGAAAAGTAAACGACTAATTTTATATAATAAATGTATACGGCGTCTTAATGCCGACACCGACCAATGCTGAAAATCAGTGCTATAAGCTAATCGCATTATGCATGAGGCCAAAGCCTTATGTTGAGCTTTCGGCCGTTTTGCTCGGATGTGACGCATTTTTTCCTAGGTATATAATGATTATGTTTGTTGTCTAGTTTTATGATTGCGATAATTCGCGTAAAAAAATGTTTTTTTTTCTTTATTAAAAATAGAAGAAACGACTAAATGGACCGTTATTTAGAAACTAAGCGCGTAGTTCTAATCGGTTCTACATATGTTATTATAAGTGCTCATGTAGACCTAATGTGAAATAAAATATTTTGAATTCAAAATCAAAAACAAGTTTATTCATCTCCACAAATTACATTTTAAACATACAAAAATAAGTTACCTGCCGAAAAAACTTATTAACAATCATATGAATTTGTTATTTGTAGGAAATCTGAAGTCTAAACTAAGACTAAGCCTGTATCTTAGAACTCCAGCCAAATCGTCAAAAATGATATATTGGAATGAATTAATCGAATGATTCATCATTCTTCTGCGTAAAGTATACAAGAAGTAACAACTTTCATTATATTACTTCAAAGCCGTCCCAGTACTTTTATAAAAACTACATAAGAACTATTGTACGATCGCCTACTGATTAACAATTGTGTTATTACAAGACTGCACAAAAATATCTATCATAAAAATACTTTTCCGCTAAGACAGAATTTTAAATGAAAAAACAGTTCCATTCATTCGTTCAAACGGAACATTCAAACAATTGAACAGAAAGAACGACAGACGACCAATATGGCGGCTGAACGAAGGATTTATTGCCACAGCGCCATCTATTATTTAAACTCGGAACCAATATAGTGCACAAGTCTCGTGTAGAACTCCAATAAGCTGCGGTATTAAAAATTCTTTAGAATAATGTACTGGAGAAGTCACTCTTCAAGTTGTAAGGATTCTTTGTGAAAAGAATATTATGGTTGCTAGAAATGCGAGGCGTTTTGTTTAGTCAGCTTTTTGTAGGACAATAGTGGGGCTTTGGAATGATATTGTTGAAAATCCAAGGAGATTTTTGAACGTCCGCTTCCTTATAAGAAATATGAACACTGGTGGTGACTTGCTGACGTGAGTGACAACCCGGTGGCTAGGCTGCCGGCCATGCCGCCGGCTTGTGCCGGTCAATTCAATCTTTTCTTCGCGAGATTTCAAAGGCGCTCTGAAAGCCAGCGGCAAACACGGTGGCTTTAGCCCTAAAGCCCAGAGAAAAAGAAGTGGTAGGATGATTTCTTACCCCATTAAAGTAGTAGTAGGTAAAAACTGGATTGAAAAAAAAAACAAGATTTTTCAACCTCAGACCAACTCTGGATCCTACAACAAAAATAAACGAGAAAATCCAATATACTCGTAACTACCAACTACTATTATTAAACCACTCCAACTTTGATAAAGCCAACAAACTCCTACAAAATCCGAATATGAATTCAGCAAAACTTTTCTCAACTATTATGAACAATTTAGGACGTATTCTGCGAATGGTGTAACCCTAGCTTTTATGGTTGCCAGCCAATAAAATGCAAAGCGCAGAACCGTGCAACTAACGTTATGACAAGCGTCCAGCTGTTTTATAGCTTAGCGTAGTAATATGTAGCCGACGTTCATTCAGCTACGAAACCATAGAACACGGAACGCTATTTCGGCGCAGCCGAGAAGACAAGAAATGGCACTACACAGTTTACTCGAAATACATTCTGATTCCAGGGAGCTGTGGTGGCTGATTAGTAACGGCCCCGACTTACAAGTAGTAAATCACTGCTTCAAACCCAGCCAGGCACATAACTTTGTGTAACTTCTTTCATCACCACTGCTCTCAAAACCGTGAAGGAAAACATCGTGAAGAAACCGGCATGTCCTAGAACCAAAAATTCGAAGACCATCCACCAATCAGCACTAGACCCGCGTGGTGAATTATAAAATTGTGGCCCATTCTGTCTCCTTGAGGAGAAGCCTGTGTCCCAGCCGCGGGAACATTGAAAAAGGCTGATGATGATGAGTACATTTAGATTCTATCTCCTAGAGAGAAGGTCTGTGTCCCAGCAGTGGGAGCATATAAAAGGCTGATAATCATGATGACTACATTTTCATACAAGTGCAGAAATTTTGTCATTGTGACCGAGGCGTAATTTGCATTTCGCTCGAGCCATAGTCTAATAGGTTATGCAGCTGAGGGCTGCAGTAAACAATTAAAACGTGTGTCAATGTAATTTGATTTATAACGTGTTGGAAAACAGTGTCAGACTTTTACTGACTAAACACTCCCCATTTCCCTTTACCTTTCGCACTGGGGTCAAACCTTCCTTCAGAAAGAGACCCTGGGCCCCAGTAGGCTTCAACCCTTTTGTAGTGTCCCTACGGAGACAACGCCATCTTGAGTAGTGGCAGTTGTATGCTTTCCATACTCTGTGTGGCTATAAAGTAGCTTGTAGGTACATCTTCGAATTGTTCACTAGGACCAAAACTTTGGGTTTATTGTACAACTCGTTATACTGTTGAAGAAATATTTAGGTCGACTGAAAAAGTTATTCTGAAACTAATTTTGTTAGAGGAACCGTAGGAATTTTATTATTAAAAAGTTCTAATTTTAATTTAAGGAAAAACCTACTAACATTAAAGTAGGTTTGAATTCCGTTTTTGTATTGAGAAAGGGTCTTATTCGTTTCTGTTATGTTTTCACATAATTTACAAATACGTTTAGTGACGCAATCAAGATTAATCAAAATAGGTGTTTTTTTAGCATAAACATCAATAAGTATATTTAATTTTATAATATGCCCACTTCTGGGACTCAAGCCTCCTTTCTAAAAATGGAGGAATGGCTCAGTACAGATTGATGGATTCATTCATTAATTTCTTTTTATTTTTTTATTCTAGGACATACCAATTTCTCCGATTTGTGAAAGTGATGTCGAAATAAATTACACAAAGTAATGCGCTCAGTTGGCCTAAAAAACCCGCTACCTTCAAATTATAATTCGTAATTCATGGCAGCTATCACGGGTCACCAGTTGACTGTTCTCAATTTTTTTTAAACTTACCTCTTTACCCCATTATTATGCCTACATCATAAATTGTTAACCTGTGTTTATATTCTTCAAATTACAAAAATACAGAACAGGGGATGTACATAGGCGAGCTTAACCCACAAATGGGTTTAATGTGCTTTTGCATTAGGGAGGTTCCGAGTAGTTTTTGCTGTACGTCGATATGTCAGTCAGATTTCAAAAAACAAAGACTTGCTTTGTTTGCTAAATACTTCTAAATAAATATCTGAAAGGCCATTTCCCGAAGCATTTTCCGGGAAAAACGCGAAACGAAGAAATAAGCCTCTTTCCAAGGAAGTTGTCAAACTATAATACGAAGTGTAACAACATTAAAGCTTGGCGATCTGACTCAAAGGCCACCAAATAAGTTCCCTAGAAACTGAATTACTGGGAGGAAAGGAGTCTGTTGAAGTCATAGACTAAGTAGGCATAGAATAGACACTTAGACAATATTATTGCTGGTGACCAATGATATTATACTCGTATAAAGGGGCAGATATACGCCAGCTAAATTGAGCGAACAAAATAAGAGCTAGCGTCATTTCCCACGCATCAAACTTATTCGAATAATAATTTGTCCTTCATTTATTAAAATGAATATAAAAAAAAATCAAACAAAACGTAATTAAAAATTTATGATTTTTTCAAAAAAATATCATTATCATCATCATTTCAGCCGAAAGACGTCCACTGCTGGAAATAGGCCTCCCCCAAGTGCCGCCATAAAGACCGGTCCTGTGCGGCTTGCATCCATCGGATTCCAGCAACCCTGACAAAAAATGTATCCAATGGTTTTTGCCTGATCTTCTCTTTTTGGCTGTGTTAGACCTAACTTTGAAATTAAACCACTCTGACTTATAATAAAATCTAATATTAGTATATTCTATTATTGGACATTTAGTCTAGTTTAACATATATTTTTTCAAAACATACGAACTAGCTGTTTAGACGTAATGTTCTTAAAAAAATCGTACGTGTATCTGAGACATAATTTTCCACTTTCACGACTCCGAATTCGCTGGCAGAACCTATTATTTAATACTAGCTTTTGTCAGCGGCTTCGCCCGCGTACATAAAATATAGCCTATGTCACTCAAGAGTAAAGCAGCTTTCTATATTGTTGCTATATTTTTTCGAATCGGACCAGTAGTTCCGGAGATTACCTCCTATAAAAAAAAAAAACAAACTACCTCTTTATTATATTAGTGTAGATGAATATCAAGACTAGTCTTTGAAAGCACTCGAGTTCATTTTCATAACAAGATTAAGTCTATTATTACTGCGTCAAAATTATGCCTGTTTGTGCAAACTTTGACAATGCCATTTCGAAGTCGTAAAATAATTTGGACTCAACTCCTCCTCCACTCAATGGAAGAGTAGGTGTCTTACGGGCTATGGTTCTAAGTTTTGCTTCCAAACACTCGTAAACAATGAATTTCCATACTTGGAGAACTTGTTGTTAGCTAATAATTGTGATCTCAATTTTCTTAGTTTTGTTCTAAATGAATTTGTTTGTGTAAAATGTAGGGTAATCTGCGTGTTACGCACTGTTTGGGATATTTTGGGCCTAGAAATAAAGAAAGAAAGAAAAACAGTTTATTTACGCGTAATGACGCAAAACTTAAAGCTAGATTTCAACATAACCAATTACATAAGGAAGATATGCGCCACTTCCGCGCAAATCGGCCGAACGCTCAGCATAAGGCCGTGGCTTCATATACATTGCGATGGGCCACAGCGCTGGTTTTCAACGTGGGCCGGCCTGGTTCTTTCTAGACAAGTGGTAAGATAAGTGTATTGAAAAACATCGTTTGATACACGTGTAAATTTGTCACTGCAGCTCTCGGCTACTTGATACACTCTCCTACAGCTTGTGCGAATTTCGCAATGACAAAATTTCTGCACATGTATAAAAATTCTCTGACATCCGAACAAAGTGAACCTGTTTTTTTATTGCTAGTGCTTGACTGCGATCCCACCTGATAGTAAGCAGTGATGCAATCTTTGATGGTGAGGTGCACTATTTTATTAAGAGCCTATTCACTCTAGCCTTGAAGACACTTAAACTATAATCGAACGGAAAGACTGCAGCTGTGCGAACTGTTCCAATCCCTCGAAGTACGAAATATAAACGACGAGGCAAAACGCTGTCTAACAAAACATATATTCAACTCCTAAATTGTGATGCTTCGTCGTTTTTTCGTCATTGTATAGAGTTCCATCAATCTTGCCGATGAATTAAATCTATTCAAATGAAATGTAAATGGAACGTCTAAATGAAACATCTGGAAAAGCTTGAAAAATTCATTTGAATATTCAACGTAATTTAGTGGTGACCGAGTGGTAACGGTCACGACTTACGAGTTGTATGTCGCGGGTTTAAACCCAGTCCGTGACTTTGTGTAGCTTATTTCATCACCACTGCTTTCAAAACAGTGAATGAAGATACCGGAAAACATCGTAAGGAAACCGGCATGTCCTACTACCGAAAATTCGAAGACATGTGACATTCACCAATCCGCACTAGGCCCGCGTAGTGGTTTATAGTCCATTCCCTCTCCCAGAGAGGAGGCCTGTGTCCCAGCAGTGGGAACATTAAATGCATGGTGGATTACTGTTCATTCCCGGCCTAAGTCCCAAAAATGAGAATATTAAAAGGCTGATATTGCTAATTCAATCTTACCTATCTTCAATAAAATAAGCAGATCTGAAAATACCAATTCAATTGTTAAAACCCCTACGGAGAATTTTAAATGCAATGCGAGGAGTGCAAGTAACTGCATCAGAATCATATAAAGGAAGAATATGAAATGAACACTCTAATAAAATGCTGATTATGTGAGTTTTAGTGTCTGGCTAGTTACATATATGTATAAGTTATCGAAACTATTTTAGAAGGTGTTAAAAATAAGACAAAAAGATCATTCTTCCTTTTTTTTTGCGCGTGGGAACAGAGCGCACCGTTGACGAGCTCGGCATGGTCCGGACTGTTACTAGATAACCAGATGGCGAGCTACCAATTACTGGCCGTCCGAAAGCCTGCGTCAACAATAGCCGAAAATAGAAATCAGAATCCCGGCGGCGAAAGCTGCGGCGAGAGCGCCATTGTCTTTGCTTGATGCGGTCGGCCTGACGGCAAGACAATAGGCATGCGGACACCGGTATCCTCTTGGGGCTTAATGAACTCATTCATCATCATCATCATCAACCTAGCGTAAGTCCCGGTTGCTACCTTGGCTTTCACCTCGGTGCCAGGGGTCCGCTTTCCTGCCTAGTCGCCTTCACTTCGCTCGGTCGTTTGCGTCCCTTGCCTCAAGCCCATTAGCACGCATATCGTCCCTTACGACGTCGATCCAACGCCTCTTAGGCTTTCCTCGTTTTCCGGGTCCCGGAGGAGGCGGCATGGCGAGGCATCTGTTACCCACTTGCTTAATGAACTAATTCACTAGCTTCGAATACTTCGATTCTGGATCACACTAATATCTTCCTCCACGGCCCGGCGCGAGAGATCGCCGACGCCGATCGCCCTACCTGGCGGTAAATAATAATAATAGCTCAGGGAAATTGGTGATACGAAGTTTGCTAAGACAGCTAATAAAAAAAAAAATAGAATCAAAAAAGAAAACCTAAAATTTTAATCTGTGCGAAGCCAAAAAGATTTCTTACGGAAGTTTCGCATTTGCGGAGACGTAGGCAAAGTTTGATGACAACCAGAATCGACGTTGAAAGTTTGTCGAAGCGTGAAACGTTCCATGAGGATCGTATTTATACAAGGTGGGCCAAAAGAAGTCATCCGATGTTCTTTGGCTCTCTTTTTTTTCTAAATAAAAAACTTCGATTTTGTTTTTTCATTATGTTTATTTGAATTTTATTGGTCAAGTCGAGAAGATTATATCGGCCAAATGGGCGCCGTCACAATTGATCGCCATACGCTCGTTTTATGGCATTTTTCATCACTTCGGCGAGAACTTCGAGCGACAAAGTCTCGCACTCATGGCGAATGTTGTCCTTGAGGGCTTTCAGAGTCTCGGGCTTGTTCACGTAAACACGGGACTTCGAAAAACCTCACAAAAAAGTCGGGAACGCTTAAATCGGGCGATCTTGCGGGCTATTGCAAATCACCAAAATGAGAGATGAGGCGACCCGGGAACGCGATTATTCCGGGTTCTTGGGGAGTGTATGGCTCCATGGCACTTTGACATTTGTTCACTTGTATTCTACATCTGTCTAGTTCACAAATATTAAAACAGATTTGACATTGGCGGCCATTTGCAAAAATGAGAACATCTTCCAATAGGGTGATTTCTTTTGGCCCACCCTGTAGAGGCAAATGAACCAATATGTAAGACGAACAAATAGTTAGGAAAAGTGCAGTAAGTGATAATGGAACTTTGGTCTCAGTTGGAAGTTGAAACGAAGTTTAAAGCACAGTTTAGTATAAACTTAATGTTCTTGAACAGTTTTTTAGAAATAGTGTTTCTTTGATCCTGAAACTGTCTTTATAATATTCGAAGTTTTATTTTATTAAGGCTGTAAATCTTCTAATGTCAGACATTTGGTGACTAAAGTCGCTTACATATGTTTTGCCTAGGGTTTCAGGAAACCGAAAGTCCCTTTTTTTTCCCAATAGGTTTTAGCCCCGCTGATCCTCTACGATTTTGTTGATACCTCTTTGAGGAGCTACCTGCATCACTAGCACTACTTTATAGAAGGAGGCGACCACTAGCCTATACTTCTCGCTGACACGGCGGTCTCCGCCCAAGCCTGGCACACCTCCACTGCATACTCCATCGTGTCCAAGGAATAATAGTGTAAGTAAATTTGTCTAAAAGCCCAAAATATACCTACTCGACGCGGACGTCCAAAAGATGCTGGATGAAACTCGACACAGAGGAAGCAAGCTCATTTACACCAATATTTTTTGCTAGTAATACTTTTTGGTAGGATATTTTTCTTACATTACCGCAGCCAAAGCAACTAAGAAAGACTTATATTTTTTTATAAAGATATTGTCATTGACCCTGAGGATTTTCCACGCGCTCTTAACGTTATTTATCGATTTAACATTTAAAATACCGTAATTAAAGGGATGGACCTAAACAGGGTCTATAGCAGAGCAGTGGTGGTCGAGTGGTATCGGCTCCTGGCTCTCTTACAGAAGATGCCTTTGTCCCAGCAGTGGGAACATGAAAAGGCTGATGATTATGCTTACTCGCCTACTCAACTGACATTTTAACACGTCATGGTAAGGTCGAAAATATTGTGGCACTTCATCAGGTAAGGTAGTGGTAATGCGCGAGCCTATCAACAAATAAATGCCTCTGCAATTATTCTTCAGACAAGAACATGTAGAAGAGGTTAAAGTAGGTGATCTACTTACAAGCCTGTACCGCGGTTTTTAAAAAGTCAGTAAAAAAAACTTGCGGCTCGTTGGTGCTGATCGACTGGCGAGTACTTTTGAACGATCAGTCGAGTTAAAAATGAAGCAAATCCTATGAGCCGCAGGCCAGGCTCGCCAACTTATAAAACCGTGATATTGCAATGATACACCGGCCAGCTTTACCGACGATCCATAAAGGTCTTAAGTCCACGGAAAAAGATGAAAATCCTATAAAAGCGTCTTGATTTATGTTCCAATAATTTGACGTATCTACATATTGGGATTTATGAAAACAGCGAAAATGTATTAGCTTTCATATTCATATGCCAATAACTCGTCAAAATGATCGACATATGAATAATGTTTTTTCACCCTCGTGGATATAAAGCCTCATTTTTAGGTAATAACTGGTCCTTAAATTCGCGAAATGGATAATAAGGATATGGTTTTTGAATAAGATAAATTGCTATAGGCGTTACATTTTAGTATAGCTTTCGCGGACATTAACCCATTTTTTTTACTTATTAAAAAAACGAATAATTTCAAAATTGTCCTAAATCGAATGCCTGTCACGATATTTTTTTTTTATACATGATGCTCAATGTCTTTTTATATACAATTTTTCTATATATACGTGTTGTGATCAGCTACCTCCTTTCAAATGACTTGACCGATTTGGACGTAATTTTGAGTGTGTCCCTGGATGGTTGGAAAATATAATTGAATACGGATTGTTAATCTTATTTTCTGATCAAAATACAGTTTTTTGGCATAGCAAAGTCTGCTGAGATCCCTATTATAAGTACGTTTGTTAATGCTGTCACAGAAAAGACTAGCAATACCCACTTTTGACTTGTCAAAACAAAGCAACTATAGTAAACTGTCAGTTCTACAATAAATTTATTTTAAACAATATTATTTAAATCTTAGCTTAAAGCAAAACCAACGCCCACAGTTCATATTGGGTGTACCTGTACAGTTAATAGCAAAAGTGTAAAACTTGTTAAAAAAAAAGCTGCGGTCTCCGCATTTGTAATATAAACGCTTTATTATTTTTATTATTTGCACACTGCATTTCAAACGCAGCAGTTAGCCAGCTTCTTTACCCAATTTCTATCGTTTCGCTATCGTCGAACGCCTGGAATAGGCTACTCCTCCAATTCTTTGGTTCTGACCATGTGGCTGAGGGTAGAAATGGCGTCAGAACAAAGGAATTGAGGGCTTGGGCAAACCCAAAGCCTTTGACGTTAACGAAACGATCGTAACTTGGCTAGAGACGCAGTGCAACTATTCAAGTGCAAAATAGTAGGAGCCTCCACAAAGCAATGGCAATGGCGAGAGATGGCATAGAATTAATATTCATATCTCGGGGTCAGATAGAGAATAGAACCTGGGGCCAATAGTCTTTGCACCAGGGCTCCCAATAATGAAGTTACGCCACTGAAATGAATGCACACATTGCCCTTTGTATTGTTAATCACTGTAGCACTAGGCTTCACGATGCAAAAAATAACGCTGTTTGCAATTGCAACTATTTTTTGAGATTATGCTTGTTATAAATGGCACTTTTGATCAATCAGTACTTTGTAAATCACTTCACATATTTACAGCAAATATAAAGCTTATTTTTAGGTTCTTATAACTAGGGTAAAGTAATCAGAGATAGTTCATACACTACAAAATAATATACCTACTTTTTTTTTACTTTTTTGCTGATGAGAATAATTTCCCTTGCAAAAGCGTTACAGCGTGACGTACCTTATAGCAAGAGCCTTTAAAAATACTAAATTTCAATTCAAACACCAATTCAATAAAAAAATCGAAAGTACCATCACTGACTACCTGTCACTAAAAAGTGCCATTACTGACCACCTGTCACTAAAAAGTACCTGGTGAACAGTGCAGCGAAGAACCACACCAGCGCGCAGATCAGTGTCGCCCTGGTCTTAGTGCAGACGTACCCGGCGCGTAGAGGCTCGCAGATCGCGTAGTAGCGCTCGAAACTGATCGCTAGGATGGTCAGGACTGAAGCGTGGGTCACTGTCAGTTCCACAAATGGAACCGCTAGACCTGGAAAGAAAGATTTTGATTATTAATTTTATACACTATTTAACTTAATTGTTACAAATTTTGATTCAGATTTCAATAATTAAAAACGTAATGAACGAGAAGGTTTGTGCCACATTGTGACCACCTTTGATTTTGTATAACCTTCGCCCGGGTCTATGCCGTTGGCAGTTATATTTTTATGTTAGAAAAAAACAGTTGAATAGTCAAGATTTATATTCTTGCGTGGCCCTTTTAAAAAACTAAGGTAGTGCGAATCGGACTCGTGCTCCATGGGATCCCTACAAACGTTTTTTTGCGACATAAAGGGCCGTATCTTTATTATTTTCATGTTTACTTAGAAATTTGATTTTTTTACGGCTTCAAGGGACCGCAGAAAATTCCATTCGACACCTCCAAGCGTTCTCGAAATAAAGGGTCTTGATAGACAGATAGACAACAAAGTGATCTTACAAGGGTTCCGTTTTTTTCCTTTTGAGGTACGGAATCGTAACTAAATAAAATTCCATCGTAGGCGTGAGCTTCGTCCACCCATCCGATACCGTACAGACCGAGCCCGAGAAGTCGACGGCGCGCACTGTTCCCGCGCGCCTAAAGGAGTTGTTGGCAACTGTAGGGGCCCAGCAGGGTCGATGCCTTCTAGGGCCAAGAGTTGATGCAAAAGCGGAACACCGGGGCCCTAGAACTAAGGCAAGAAGGAACGGTGGGTCGTTTAGTGAGTAGAAGTCTGACAATGTTGCCCGCTCTGCCCAAGGGCGGGATTCGTCATTCGATGATTATAACTATTAAAAAAACCAAAACTCGACAGATTTCCACCTCTGACAAAAAACGATGTCCTAACCTTTTATCTTTCATAACAGTAAATGCATAAAGACATTTAAAAGAAAATTATAAATACGATAGAAAAACCTTGCAACTACTGAACTCCATCTTTTTTTAATAAGGCGTCCACCCACACGTTTCAAAAGTCACATCCCCAGAGAATAAAATGCTCTTTAAAGCAAAACTAGTATTTCATTTGAAATTGTACCACCTACGCAGATACATAAACTTGCTGAATGTGAAGAATTGTACGTAGATGTTATAAAAATATTAAACTTGAAGAAAAAGATAAAAAATAAAACAAATGTCATGGATGTTCTAAGGGTATGGTGGCGAACCTCTATTGACAATCGTCCCTTTTTTCAAATTTAAATTCTTTGTTCACATTTATAGAATAGAATCAATTTTATTCGAGACAGACTCAGCACAACGATTACAAACATAAACTACCTATAGTTCGTTTTTTAATCCTAGACTACGATTTGACAACTTAAAATACCAAACTCCAAAAAATTGGGGACATATTTCTAGAGTGTGACATTCTGAGTTGTCAAATCGTAGTCTACAATTAAAAAACTAACTATATAAGGCAGTAAAGTTTGCTGGCACTGTTTCCCGCTCCGCCCAAGGGCGAGATTTGTCATTGCATGATTTTTACCTACCATAAAAAAAATATGCTCTCTGCTGATCTGACCTACAAAACCTTAGAAGTGGGTACCCGAAAGATACTTTTAACAAAATCATATAATATTTACCGTTTTTATCTACACTAATATAATAAAGAGGTAAAGTTTGTTTTTTTATTTTTTTGTTTTTTTTTTGTTTGTAGGAGGTAATCTCTGGAACTACTGGTCCGATTGGAAAAATTTTAGCAACAATAGAAAGCTGCTTTACTCCTGAGTGACATAGGCTATATTTTATGTACGCGGGCAAAGCCGCTGACAAAAGCTATTTTTGTGGTTTTCTTCTCTAGTTTTTCTTTATATTGTTTTCACGAAGTAATCTGTATTAAAGTAAACAAAATAAAGACTTATACTCTAGGCTACAACATAAACAGATAAAAATCCTGTAGGTTGTCTTCCGATGAAAAGAATAAAATACCTAGAAAATATTTATTCGACACAAACAGAGCACAATGGTAAGAAATACAAAGGAAAAGAAGAATAGGGAATAGGATAGAATCTATGCATTTAATGCTATAGAAGTATAGACTACCTACATCACTTCATTTTTAGGGTTCCATAGTCAACAAGGAACCCTTATAGTTTCGCCATGTCTGTCTGTCCGTCCACGGATAATCTCAGCGACCATTAGCACTAGAAAGCTGAAACTTGGTATCAATATGTATATCAACCATGCCGACAAAGTGCACAAACAAAAAGTGGTAAAAAATGTTTAATTAGGGTACCTCCCCTACACGTAAAGTGGAAAGTGTTTTTTTTTTTCATTTTTACCATAACATGTGATATATTGTTGGATAGGTATTTAAAAATGATTAAGGGTCCCGTAAAATAATTTTTTGATAATATAAATATTTTCGGAAATAACCGCTCCGAAAGTAAAAAATGAGGCGTCTCCCTCTAACTTTTGAACCATAAGTTTAAAAAATATGAAAAAAATCTGAAAAGTAGAACTTTAAGTAAACTTTCTAGAAAAATTATTTTGAACTTGATAGGATGAACAGTTTTTGAAATATTAAAAAAAAAACGTTCTGAACAAATTTTCTATTTAACCGTACATGCAAGCATTTTTTTAAACTTTTTTATATATTTCATTATCCTGAGCGTATTTTATTTCAAATAAAAATACAAAAAGAAAAAAATCGGTTCACGCAATCCAAAATTACCACCGGGTACAGTGCCATCTCTCGGGAAATTGGGTCACTAATTTTTACATGGGCTACTAGGTTCTGTTACATTGTGAGAAATTTGTGGCGGACGGGAAACTACGGGACCCTACACTGAGCGCGTCCCGACTCGCTCTTGGCCGATTTTTTATTTATAATGTACATAAAGACATAAATACAACAACAACCGAGGATTGTCTTGGAAGGATACGAAATAAACACACTACCGGACTACGTCACTTCTACAACTCTTTGAACTTCGACACAAAAAAATCCACCTGACCTATAGTTCGTTTTTTAAAACTAGACTACGATTTGACAACTCAAAATGTCACACTCTAGAAATATGTTCCCAATGAACCCTCATTGGGAACATATTTAGAACATGTTTAGAAATATTCACACCACCAGCTAGCGCCACTTAGCCGTCAGGTCTTTTACTTTGAAAACTTATATATGACGTTGACGTCTAACGTTTGACGTTGACGTTGATGTCTAGCTAATGTCAGTAACATAAGCGTTTTGACAGGTGCCTGGACCTGACGCCTCAGTGCTGCCACCTGGTGAATGACATCTTAGAAAACCCTCATTTTCTGGAGTTTGACTTTTTATGTTGTCAAATCGTAGTCTAGAATTAAAAAATGAACTTTAAGCAAACAGTCAGCGGTAACGAAAGCATAGCGTTATCTAACTCGATCCCAACAAGGGAATATGTTTTTTCCATGCAAGTGGCAACTCTGAAATTTGACCGCTGGCACCTCTATTTATTCAGTTTGATAAAAATGGTGCGCTTTTCGAAAGAACAACGCGTTATAATTATGAAAACGCATTACAATTCAATTCAATTAAATTCCAGAACCCAGAGTCCACAAAAAAAATCGCACGATCTTGGTGCCCACCAAGATCGTGCGATTTTTTTTATTGGTTTTCTGAAATCACGGGTATATGCGAATTTAACTTTCTAACGCGTCATCGGTGAGATACAGCCACAACTCAAGCAAAAATCATTGAAAATTTCATGAAAAGAGTAATGGCCTGTCATAAGAGCCTTGTGGATCATTTTCCGGATATTTTATTCCATACTTAATCGGAACATGTCATAACTCTGTCCTAAAATACTTTTTTTAATGAAAACGACAGGACCAGCTTTTACAAGACTCTCACTGGTAGATAGAAATTTTTTTTAGAGCATATTTTTTATCCCAAAATTATGTTACTATGGGATAGTTCTCTAAATACACGCGTGCAAAGCTTCTACCGTCATCATCATCGTCTTTCACGTCCACTATTGGACATAAGCCTCCCCCATGTGACGCCACAACGAACTGTCCTCGCATACATCGGATTCCCGCAACCCTTATCAGGTCAGCGCATATAAAAAAGTTACTAAAAATACACTTAATCATATCCATATTATTCCATGATCACTAATAGTCACTAGTGAAGAAAAGTAGTTTTTTTGCCGGAATCACAAAATAAGATAAATGTTACTCTTTACAAATTGTATACAGATAATATCTTTCCGAATGAGGTCCAAATACAACTTTATTTTCCATACCAACAAATACATACAAGCATTTATGAGACAGTTCAGCCTATAAACACTAAAATAAATGTCAAAAATAACAACAAAAATCCATTACAAGTTGATCTAGAATCGCCGATTCTCTATACAATTTTTGCGGGTCATAAAACCCACAAAGACCAGTGCCCAAAGACAGTTTTTTCCAATGAATAGTATCGAAGAAATACAATAGATACAGAACTACTTTTCATTATGATGTATCATGGATAGTGTTCCGAAAAGTTGGCGCTTACTGTGAGGATGCGCGGCGCCAAAAGGACATCGTAAAAAGGAATAGGACATAGATCAAGGAAGCGTGTCTGCGGCTGCTGGAATATTTTTTATGGTTTTTTTTTGTTTGGAGGGAAAAATCATCTAATGATGCATCCCTCCCTTCTTTTCCGTCGGACCTTCATTTCAGAAACCAGACCGGGGCCGGGGCCCCAGTAGGCAGTTGGGCCTCTACATTTACTGACAAATCCTTCAGGCGCGCGGGAACAGAGCGCGCCATCGGCGACTCGTTGACTTGACTTGTTACCAGACGACCGGACGGAGAGCTACCCATTGCTCGCCGTCAAAATGAAATCGGAATCGGAATCCCGGCGGCGTCCAGGGCGTGAGCGCTTTGCCTTATGCGGTCAGCCTCCTCCTTTGCAAGCGTTACTGCTTCGCAGAAGGAAGCGAGCGCCTGCCACTCTTCCTCACAGTTTCCTTTTGGTCCCATAGTCCTAAGGAATCTGATGATTTGCCTCACCGTTACTTCACGCTGCGCAGATGTCGGCCTATTTGATATTTTCTGTTGGATATGACCGGTTGACAAATATCTCGATGCCTCCCACGTAAGTTGTTGTAACCCCAAAAATGCAATTTTACAGGAGAGCGTTTTAAAGATACTTTTTGCGATATAAGCCACATTTTTCAAAGAATCTTTTTGAAATTCGGTATGAGCATATAGTTTTTAATATGTTATCGTTTACTATATGTCACTACTTTATAATTTTAATGGTTTCTTGAATTTAGTTGTTACAACTGTTTACCGCGACATGAGGCCCGTGCAAAATGTTGTAACTATCACTTACATTATTATACACGGGAGTTCAAGAGCCGATTTTGATCATATATGATACTTACATCAATGTACGTCGATTACAAATAAAAAAAATGGTATGGTATGTGTATCATTACTCGATATAATAAAATAAATACAATGTTTTTCCAGCTTAATTTCATTTAGGACGATACCTTTTCGTTGATACGTTACCGAAATACAAAAAAGTAGTATATTTTCAATCATGTTTACCAAAATTTTACGTTTTAGGGTTTAGAGTTTAGAATGATAAACGATATTTTAAATATTAAGAAAACATTAAACATTAAGATTAAAAATCATTAAAAAAACTGAAACTAAAAATTTAAGCTATTTCTAAATTTAAATTATACTTTTTAATAATTACATCGTCCTTTAATCAAATTTTTATTAGTTTAAATAATCAAAAATCAAAAAAGTATCGTAACCAAAATGATTAAGAAAATTCTAATAATTAATGAGATTTAAAAATAGGTAAATCATCATCAGGTTCCTATCTTAGTCCAATGTGATTTGGAGTCAGTGGAACAGGCTTATTCTTCCATTTTGTCGTATCACCTGTCTCGCTATCATCCTTTTCTTTCATATCACTCCTCCCACAATCTTTACTTTGTAATCCTTTCCTCTCTCCATTTTTCCAAGGGACTATATTTATAGCTTATTCTGTAATATGCTTTATCCTTCTTCTTTTCATAACCATATCCAAGATAAACTATAGATAAATAAGTAATGTTTAAAAACTTATTCTGAATCTAGAAGAGCCCTCTACTATTAAGTTTTGCTCTTGATATCTATGGTAATATAGGTAGAATAGAGGGATTGTTTCCTGACCCCAAAAAACTAGTGTCATGCACCTAGCTGGTGTATTAATATTATCAGTATTTCGTCATCTTAAGGTATTGGTGTTGAAAGAAATGGTCATCTCGTTGCAGTCTGACAAAACATTATATTAATATTGAATCTTCAGAACAAACTTGTACCTCTTTTATTTTCACGATAATGTTATCTTTCAGATCTCGTTTTTCATTTGTACCCTTAAGGCTAAAGCTATACATTATTACTGTATACATTAAAAGTTTAAACCTCTGTCTAAATATAACATTTGTGAATTTTGTGAAACTTAATGTGACTCAACTTGCAAGCAGTTAAAAGAATCTTGAAATGATCACAAACGATGGTTTTGACAGACCCAGACTTTTTCACAGGCTGTCAAATATCTCTTTGATTGAAGAATAATGTTGCTTTTGGTATATCTTATTAATCTAACGCCTTATTAAGAACTTAATCACTTACAGAAATGGGAAAACTGTTGTTTACACACAACTGAAGTTTCAGTAACGTTAACAGGCAACTTATTTATAAAATTTAGTTATATCTCTCAATAGTATCAGCATAAATTCTAAACTTGGCTCTCCTATAACTAAATTATACATCGATGGTTATCTCTGTCACCTTTTTAGTTTAATTTATTGAAATAGTGCTTACAGCAAACTCAGTGGGCCAGTTTTCCTATTGGCTCTTTTTAATATTTTACTAGAAACGTTTTCCTTTGACGAATTTCTTTTTTTTTAATGTCTAGTCTTTTAAGTGTATTTTTTTCATTGCCTTTATCAAACGATGCTTAATTAAATCAAATAATTAATAGTGGGCTTAGCTTAAGAGTCCAACAGTGCAGAAATGCATGTGGTGACTGAGGTAAAAGTATGTACGAACAATGTTTTTGGATTTGGGAAACCGGCAATAAATACGAACAAGAAGCAGGTTCTGGGTTTTAATCAGTAAAAGTTGCTTTTACTGACTAAAACTCACCTGTATTCTTTTGGTGCCTTTTATGTTACAGGACCAAAGTAACTCTTTCGGAGTCTCTCGCAGCTTTGGTAGGATAGGTCCCTGATTCAATATGAAACTATTTTCACTCTCTATATAATATAAACCAAATGGTTAATACTACACAACTAAGAAATGCGAGTAAGTGAGCAATTTCAAGTTCAGTAAGATCTGCAGTTTTAAGGTCAGCAGTTACGAATATGTCATCATCTGTTACATTAGTTATTTTAAACTTCTCAGATTCATTGGAATTGCGGTCTAGGGTGACTCTGACTCCAATGATATTCATAAAATACCCCTTGAAACAATACATACAACGTACTCATAACAATCGATTACTGACGTAAAATGTTGTATGTGATACTTGACAACTTCGAAATTGTAAATATTGCGACGTAAATCATTGTATGTGATATTACAACGTACTTTTACATATCTAGCATCGACGTAAAATGTTGTATGTATCATTTAACATAAAATAATTTTAAAATTAACAACGTAAATTATTGTATGTGATCACTACCACATTTTAAATGGTTATTATGTCAGTTAAATATAAAGTTGAACGGAATAGTAATTACAAGAATATTAAATTAACGACATAAAAATTGCATAAGAAGTGCGACTGACAGCAAATTCCAGCGTAATCTATGATATGTGTCACATACAACGGGCGCGCGTGCGCTTTTCCCCGCTGTAAATCATTGCAAGTAATAAATACTACAGTGTACGCCGGAATCGTCCGAAACATACAACATTATACGTTTCAAAAGTACCTTAAATAATGGGTTTTTTGGACTTTTTAATTTTTTGTATGATAGTATACATAAAATTAGACACTTTACCATAAAAAACCCAAAATCGACATTTTGTGGGTTACAACAACTTACGTGGGAGGCATCGATCTTTCTGTTATGTGTAGTACTTCACGGTCAATTTTCTATGGTAGAGGCGATCTTCAGTCTCTTCAAAGGTAATAAGCTATCCAGAATTAATCATATTAATATTATGAAGACGAAAAATGGTATGTTTGTATATTTCTAATTGCCTCACGATTAATGAATTTGATAAAGGAGGATTTGTCCCTTGGGACATATTTTTTATTATCACGCAAACAAGTCAAATTAATAATATCTTGTTTAAGACATATTATTAATTAAATTTTTAGCGCTCAATTTAATGTGGGATTGACATCTCTTATTAAAGACGAAACAACGCTTCCGTGTTCTATGGAATAAGTAGCGGATAGCTTAGGGTCTTTCTGGCCGCAGGCATTTTGGCGAAGATTGGCACAAATTGAAATGTGTGTCTTTTAGTTGAGGTGAGAACAGTTTTTAGCGATTTATTGGCAGTTTGGGCGCCATTCCTGCAATATATTGAGTTACCTTCCTGGTGTTAATTTAAGAGGTGCAGTAAATTTTGGTTAGGAAAAATACATGCGACCCCTGTTTCTGCCTGTGGGGGTCGTAAAAGGCGAATAAATATTAAATCAAGTCCTAAAATATACTGTAATTAGAAAACTGTCGGTCATGGTGATTAAGTATGAATGCACGTTTAGAGGTATTTTTTTTTTTTTTTTTTAACTTGCAATAAACTAGTGCTTGACTGCGATCCCACCTGATGGTAAGCAGTGATGCAATCGTTGATGGTAAGGCGCACTAGTTTATTAAGAGCCTATTCACTCTAGCCTTGAAGACACCCAAATTATATTCGGACGGAAAGACTGCAATCGGCAAACTGTTCCAATCCCTCGATGTACGCGGTATAAATGACGAGGCAAAACGCTTAGTCCGGGCCGCAGGTGTCTCAACAACGTAAGGGTGGATACTTGCCGTACGCCGGGATGTCCGAAGGTGAAATTGGGATGGCGGAATCAAATCATGCAATTCCTGCGCACACTCTCCAAAATGCATCCTGTAGAAAACCGCAAGGCTGGCTACTCTGCGCCTGTGCTCGAGACTTTGAAGACTGGATCCAACCAAATCTGGATCACCAATCAGCCTCTTTGCACGCCTTTCCACTTAATCCAAAGCCGCTAGGTGGCATTTTGCAGCGCCAGCCCATATGTGGCTGCAGTACTCCACACACGATCGGACCTGAGCTTTGTACAACATTAGAAGCTGACTCGGTGTGAAGTACCGTCGGACTTTTACAAGAACGCCGAGTTTTCTAGCAGCTACCTTGGCTTTGGACTCAATGAACCGCCCAAAGTTGAGATCTGAAGCAATGTCCATTCCCAAGAGCTGAAGGCGGTCGGTGCACTCCAGGGATACATCCCGAAAAGCAGGAGTCAAGGTGAACGGGCTCCTTTTGGCGGTGAATACACACGCCTGTGTTTTGGTGGCGTTGAATGTTACCAGGTTAGCTTCGCCCCACTTGGAAACTGCCTGAAGTGAGACATTCGTACGCTCTCGTATCCGGAAAAATATGTGAGAACCGCAAACTTTCATTGGGAGGATGCTCCAACCATATGGGTGTTACATCTAGTCCGGGTAACTGTCCTATAGTATATTGCAAGTAAAAAAAAAGAAAAAAAAAGTTAATTTCGGGCATTATGTAGTAGAATGGAAGAAAAAATCGTATTGACTTTATTACATGTGGCAAAGACATGGCAAACCGTAGCAAACCGTAGGGGCCCAGCAGGGTCATAGCCTACTTGGGCTAAGGGTCTGCTTCTGAAAAGAAGGCTCGGCCCTGGTATGAAAAAAAAAATGAAAAATGTTTTATTCATTTACAAGTTTGGTTCACTATATTAAGGTTGACCTCTCCTTTTAAGTGTTAAGACACCTGTGCCAGGAGAGGCCGCTCTCCCATATCTTGATTACATTTATGTAGTTTAATAACTGATATTAAATTAAATCTATGTTAGCGTACGCGATGTGCGCACGTGTGTATCAAGTGCGAGTTGTAATGTTTGTTTATGCAATGGTGGTGTTGTGGGTGTTTGTCTGTGTGTGTGCGTGTGTGTGTGTGTCAGTGGCTGTGTTCGTGTATGTATATGCGTGTACGTGAAAAAATATAATATAGTGAAATATGGTATATGAAAAGCAAAAAAGGAAAGGGGTTGGTTTTTTAGTCAGTAAAAGTCTGACACTATCTCGCCCAAGGGCGGGAGATGTCATTAGATGATTTTACTACCTAACAACATTTATAACACACTAGCTTTTGACCGCGGCTTCGCTCTCGCCATCCGCCAACCGCTCGACTGATTTTGTGCAAACTTCACATAAATTAAAATTTGGTCGTGAGCCCGTTATCTACATCTATACTAATATAATAATCTATACTCTATACTAATATAATAAAGAGGTAAAGTTTGTTTTTTTGTTTTTATGTTTTTTGTTTGTAGGGGCTAATCTCTGGAACTACTGGTCCGATTGGAAAAATTTTAGCAACAATAGAAAGCTGCTTTACTCCTGAGTGACATAGGTTATATTTTATGTACGCGGGCGAAGCCGCTGGAAAAAGCTAGTTGAGTAATAAAGTGACAACGAAAAATGCTTATTTTTATTTATTAGGTTTATATTTGTCGATGTAGGTTTTATTATTATTATTATAGTACTATTATAGCTACTAGCCCGTATTGTCTCATTCATTCACAAATGCCTCACTCAATCACAAACAACAATCAACTTTCCAACGATCACAGTTTCTTCGCTTTTACATTCTTTTGTTTTTTCATTACGTTTTTCCGCTATAGTAATATTTGTCGATATAATCTTCTTACGTAGGCTGCCCTGTAAAAAGACTCGTTTTCGTAATATTCATTTGAAACTTCAAAAAAATATTATGTAGATGTTAGAAGCTAAGGCGATTCTCACACTGCCCCGCATGATGCAGCGTGGCGCGTGGATGCGTGCTCTTTCATTGCTTGTAAGTATCTCCGTTTGTATGGAAAACACGCACAGTCCAACACACTGAAAATGCATCCGCGCGCGTTCATGCGGATCACGCGCATACACGCGGAGAAACATGCAACCCCGCGCGTGGGTGCGGGGCGAGACGCAAGGTATGGCACACCGAATCCCGCAGTGCCGCGCGTGATTTTGAATGGGCGTGACGTGTGTGTTTGTTTTTGTGTGTGTATTTGTGACCGTACAAAAACCAAACAGTTAGTATAATGGCAGCGTCCCGAATGAGTTCCACACTATTAACCATTTCTATCAAAACGATCGTGATGCTCAGTACTGCACGACCACCATAGAGAACGGCGAATAAATGAGAGCCGCCGTGCGTGAATCTACAAAACGCACCTACGCGCGTAGATACGTTTAAACGCAACCTGCAGCATGATGCGGGGCAGTGTGTGAACCGCCTAAGGGCGCCCATTGTATATCTCTATTATTAAGTCTCATAGTTTGTAAAAAAAAATCTTGGTGTATAATAAAGTACATATTTATAAATCATCATCATTACATTCTCTAACAAAGTCGCTTCCTGTCCCTATGTATGCTTAAATCTTTAAAACTACGCAACGGATTTTGATGCGGCTTTTTAATAGATAGTGTGATTGAAGAGGAAGGTTTATATGTATAATACATGCATAATATATTTAATATCAACATTGCACCCGTGCGAAGCTAGGTCGGGTCTTTAGTAAATAAATAAATTCAAAGACATTAAAAATAAGTCACATAAGACAACGCACGAAGCAACCATAGATAAAATAGATTTTAACTGACCCAAAAATGCGTAGATACGGTATGGCATTAATAAATCCTACCCGCATTACTACTAATAGTTTTTACATTATCCACTAAATAGAGGCTTTTCGGTTCTACGTGATTTATGGTTTAGCGATAAAATAGTTTTTTTTTTCTGTTAAATCGTTGACTTTCCTGTATTGTACTTTTTTATGGTAGGTAAAAATCATCCATTGACGAATCCCGCCCTTAGGCGGAGTGAGAACCAGTGTCAGACTGTTACTGACCAAACCACCTACCCCGTTCCTACGTCGCCATATATACCAGGGCTAGAGACGAGGCAACAGCGCTCACGCCCCAGACGTCACTGTCATTCCGTTTTCAATTTCCAGCCACCGCAGGTGCGGGTTTGCGGACGGCGAGCAATGGGTAGCTCAATGTCCGGTCGTCTAATAACAGTCCGGACCTAGTCAAGTCGTCGAAGGCGTGCTCTGATTCCGCGAGCCTTAAGAAGTTGTCAGAAAATGGGCCGAAGCCTACTGGAGCCCCGGTCCGGTTTCTGAAAGGAAGGTGCGACCCCGGTATGAAGGGTAAGAAGGAATGGGGTAGGTGGTTTAGTCAGTAAGAGTCTGACACTGTTTCCCGCTCCGCTTAAGAGCGGGATTCGTCAGATGATTTTTACCAACCATAAAAACAACACCTATTGTCTTTTAATTGTGTCTGTAATTACGGTACTCGAAAGGTTAAATGCGAACTTAACACGCCGTTCACGTCTAGATTCTATTAAGACCTACATTTACAAAACAGTTCATTCACCCTCTTAAACATCTTAAAATTAATTTAATCCAAGATATTCGTCCTACGCAATAGGGACCAAAGGGATACGTTGTTGTAACACAGTAACTGGCTTAGGAGCGAAATATCTTGTTTCCAAATGTAATACTGTTATAATGTTTTAAGTTAACACATCCTTGAATTTAGGACAGTGGTTTCCAAACTTTTGTTCTTTATTGTACAAAAAACTTGACATTCATACAATTTTTTTGACAATTGATTGAGTACAAAATCCTTTTTACTCAATTAAGTGCCAAATAAAGAAAAAATCATGAAGAAGAAAGATAGAAAGAATGAAAGAGAGAGAGAAATATGGATACAAAATCGATTAAAGGCACTTTTGAATTTTTACGTTGGTTAAAAATTTTTTGATATTCCTAGTATTAAAATTGTGCTTGTCACTTATCTTTTGTGTGTTCATAAATGTCAAAGTACCATTATAATGTTTATTTTCTTAAATAGTTCCCTCAGAGAATTTACAGATTTCAGATTTTTCCCTATATTTGAGCAATGAGAATTTTTTTTGTTCTTTTTCTTTCTTCATACCAAATTTCAGGATTCTAGGTTTACATGAAGTAGGTACCCAATGAATTTTGATTCAATATATATTTTTTTCCTTAACTTAGGAGTTTAATTTTTTCACAGCTTCAAGGAAAGAAAAAGAAAGAAAAACGTTTATTCAAGGTCAAAGGACCGCGGACCTGAGTATATGGTTTAAATTTTAACTCGATACATCTACGCGTTCTCGAGATTAAGGGTCTTGTCAGTTAGAGAGACGCACAATAAAGTTATTCTATATTTTGGAATTCTGGTTTCTGCTAACAACCAAGCATTTAAAGTGGGACCATGTCCAAAAAAGATTGGAAGCCACTGATTAGGGATGCGTGGGTTTAGCCCGGTTTCTCGTTGTCTAATATGGGTTAGCTTTGGTTATGTTCATCAAAAATACAATTCTCGTAAAATGTACAAACATTTAATACGCTTTGCACGACGGTTTAGTAAATAAGCTTTTAATACAATAATCGGCAAAGATTAAATTTAAACCTTTTTTTGGTCCAAAATTATGTATTAAATTTGGATCTTTTTCATTATATACATAATAAATACTTGTAGTAGCCACACATTTTTATTTACGTGGTTAAATTCATCCAATGACATCTTCGCGCCCTCTGGTGGGACACGAGATAGGGTCAAACTTCTACTGACTAAAAAATACTAGGGCCCAAGATTTGGATGTGGACATAGACGTTTGCACAATAACCCATTGCCCCAGTAGGCTTCGACCCAGCTGGGCCTCTACGGTTTGCTGACAAGTCGTTAAGTTGCTCGCATCGTCGACCACTTGAGACTGGTCCAGACGGTTACCATTTTGTCGGACGGCGAGCTACCCATTTCCTGCCGTCTGCAAGCCTACGCCTTCGGTGGCCGGAGATCGTGATCGGAAATAATCGGATTTCCTGTGGCGGCTAGGGCGTGGGAGCCGTTGCCTCACGTGTGCGGGCACCTTCATTGTTAGCATTACCGCTTTGCAGGAGGCACTGGTCAGTACATTTATATTCACCTAAGGGGTTCTAATATACTAAACTTGTTGATTTTTTTCAGTCAATGTACACTTCAATTGCATTTATAAATGTCAGAAGCTAATACACGGACCAAATTGGTCGTTACCTATGTGGAAGAACCAGCAAAAAACTCTATGGATACTCTTTTAAAAACACAAATAAATACGCCTAAAATAATCAAATAAAATGTGCACCAACTAAGCCTGTATGAGGCAAATATCGCCAAAATACATCGTTGCGGTACCAATATCTAATAAACTCGTAGCTCAATTCAAAGCAATACATCATCAAATTCCTATGCTGAATTGAATGCAGTTCCAGCGACCCGGCTTCTGTATGTCCCGGTAATGTTGCCAAATAGCCCGATATTGCCAAATATTCCTGTTTCAGGAAGATCTATTGTCCGGAATACTGGTCTATTCGTAGAAGTACTCATAGTTTTAGGTAGTTATCTATATAGAATAATAATATGTATTCTAGGAGTATTTTTTTCTGGTGGGCAAACATCATTCAACGACATATCGACGGTTAAGAATCAATAGTGTCTATCTCAGAAAAATCAACTTTACAGTAGATAAAAAAAAAATATGTCCCCGCTTGAGATAATAAGTTACTAGAAAGGATACAAACAGCAGAGATGTAGACGTTTTAAGGAGAGATAGACCATATTGGCAGAAAGATTTACTCGTTCCTAACATAGGTGATATTTCTAGGGCAAATAATTTAGGAAATATTGTGAATATTGAGATAGCAACTTAAATAACCTATGCCAAATTGGACTTAAAATCTAAAACTAATTTAAAAAAGTAGAAAATGCAAACAGTTGAGACAGACATTATTGATTTTTAACAGTCGATATCCCGCCCTTAAGTTAAGCGGGATATAATGTCAGACGTTTACTGACTAAAAAAACACCACGGTCCTTATATGCCTAAGTTCCAGAGCCCTGCTTTTCACTTTCACATTAGCTTGCCATGAAAGAAAAGGGAGTTAGTAATAGTGTGACGGGTGACAGGACGAGCAATGGGTAGCTCGCCGTCCAATCGTCTGGTAACCGTCCGGACCAAGCCCAGTCGTCGACGGCGCGCACTGTTCCCGCGCGTCTCAAGGAGTTGTCAGCAAACCGTAGGGACCCTGCAGAAGGGTCGAAGCCAACTGGGGCCATGGGTTCGCGTCTGAAAGGAAGGCTCTGGCCCTGGTGTATATGGCAACGTTGGAATGGGGTAGGTTGTTTAGTCAGTAAGAGTCTGACACTTGTTTCCCGCTCCGCCCAAGGGCGGGACTCGTCATTGGATGATTTTTACCTACCTAAAAAAAAAAACGGGTGACAGGACAGAGTGGAAGAAAAAAACATGTTGCGCCGACCCCAAGTAATATGGGATAAGGGTAGGATGATGATGATGATGCTTGCCATGGTTACAAGAGGCTTCAATCCTGCTGGGCCTTTACAGTATGCTGACAGCTACGCGCCGTCGACAGCTTGGAATCGGTCTGGACGATTACCAACCAACGAAATTAAAATTTTCAGATGACGGCGATGTGAAGGAGTATTTCAACGACTGGATGTACTGTATTTTTGTATTATATGTACATAAATAAAAAATAAAATAAGCCTTTATTGCTGAGTTTTCAACATTTTAAATTTTACATTTCATTAATTAGCACTTTTTCCTCAGCTTGTCCTTCGACATAGGCCTCCTCCAAAGATTTCCATTTATCTCTATCCCTCGCAATTATCATCCATTCTGGGCCAGCAGTTCTCTTCAGGTCATCTTCCCAACGTTTTGATTGTCGCCCTTTTTTCCTTTTCCCATCTCTGGGATACCATTCCGATATTGTTTTTGTCCATTTTTTTTATATGTACATAGCTAGGTTTTAATATAAATATTTTTATTATGTTTTTAGATTTTCTACATAATATTTTAAAAACAAAATTACCTATATCAGTTAAACAAACCATATCAAGGTTTTTGTTGCAAAGGAAAAATCATTTTCCTTAAACTCAGTTAAGCTTTACCACAATAATACATGGAAAAAATTCCTCGTAGGTATTTTTTATCCTTAGAATTTCTTCAATGAGGATGTCATTGAATAACGACACAATAATAACGTAAGGAAAGGACTTGTACGCTTTATTGGCACTCTTTTAACATTATTTTGTAAAGGCTATATTTAGGATCATTACCATATCAATACATGTATGATATTATAAAAAGCTCAAAAGATTTTCGTGAAACGTTACGAGTATAATGGCTGTCTTTTCAAAACTTCTCCCGCTGTAGGGTGAAGCGGGAGGTATGTCAGATTTTTTATGACTAAAACTACACCTGTGACCTTCATGTAAGTAACATAACGAAGCATCGAATGTAGGTCTTGTGGATGGCGAGCAATGGGTAGCTCGCCATTCAATCGTCTGGTAACCCAGTCCAGAATCCCAGTCTTCGACGGTGCGCTCTGTTCCCGCATGCCTCAAGGAGTTGTCAGCAAACCGTAGGGACCCTGCAGAAGGGTCGAAGCCTACTGTGGCCAAAGGTTTGCGTCTTAAAGGAAGGCTCTAGCTCTACTAAAGGCAATTTAAGAACGAGGTTGGTTATTTAGTCAGTAAGAGTTTGACTATTTCTCACTCTGCCCAAGGGTAGGATTTGTCATTGGATGATTTTGACCAACCACAACAAAAACCTGTGTCCTTCAGTTGTCCTTAGCAGGTCTGGACGCACCATTAAGTTAGCAAAAGTCGACTTTCTACATCTCCAAACCGAATCAATGCCTCTGGATATACCAACAACAGCATACAATACATCCACCGAACTCCACGCACATGTGAACACAGCTTTGACGTCAGCAGCCACATGGCAATACGGTGAGCACTGTGCCTTATCATAAATTAGGCGCAGATATGTAAATAGGCATAATTGTCGGTTTTGTGGTAACGTTTGGTATCATCATCTGATAGATATCCGAAGTTGGATTTAAGCCTTCCCAAGGCTTAGACAAATCGCATCCAACACACCTTGGATAAATTGTTATAGAGTTTTGATAGTTAGATATTTCATAATTTGACTGGCCTGTTGGTCTAGTGGTTAGTGGCTCTGACTGCTATACCGCAGGTCTTGGGTTGGATTCCCACCCAGGACAAATGTTTGTGTGATGAACACGATCATTTGTTCTTAGTCTGGGTGTAATTTTATTTATCCTTATCTGAGTGTCTATCTTTGGTTGTTTTTAGAAATAGATAACTATGTTTATCAGCTGTCTAGCCATAACACAAGCTCTAACTTAGCTTGAGACTAAATGGCATTGTGTGATCATAGAGCACAAATGAATTACCAGAAGGTAATTCATTTTCATTCAATAGAATAAAATACAAATAAAATAAAACAGAACTGTTGCAACAAAATAATAAATCAATTTTAATACACAAGAACATAAAAATGAATGAAACAATAAATCGAGGCAATCTTTTGAAAAATCTTAACCGGATTCCATTGTCCCATTACATTTACTCTTTGACAAATCCGTATTTCCTTGGCAGAACAATTTAAAGTCACCGTGGAATTTAATATTCTTTCCATTCTAATGTGGTTGTTGTCTCTGAAAATGTGTACTTCAGTATATTGTTGTCAGTGTTGTCACATAAACAGAAGGATTTTAAAGAACATGATGAAGGCCTTTTTATGGTGGGAAAAATCATCCAAAGATAAATCCCGAGAAATAAGGTGAAGCTCTTTCTGATTAAATGGCTCACCCCGTTCCTTCTTTGATTTCTCCGGGGTCGGACCTTCTTTCAGAAACTGGTCCATGGCCCCAGTAGGCTTTATTCCCGCTGGGCCTCTACGTTTGCTGACAACTCCCTAAGGCGCGCGGAAACATTGTTCGCATACTGTTGTCTGTACCAGACGGTCAGACAGTGATGAAGATATAGAAAATTATAATAATCATCGAACTTACAATCAAAGAATTACAATAAGGCCCAGCGGACACCGCTGGAGGCGCGGCGGAGCGCAATTGAAGACAACAATTTAGTATATACCTTAACTACCTTGACATACGGTCTGTATACCTTATTACAAACCAACGCATTTTTTTGCAACTATTTCAAATTATTGTCATGCAATTAGGATTGGTCGTAGCAGTTTATTATCTCGCTATTTAAACTCGCTTATTACCATAGACAAACGACCGGGCCAATTGGCCGCCCACGAAACAATTTATCTTAGCCGTCCAATTCCCATTATTAACTTTAATTACACAAAAATAGACAAATCGTTTGTTATTTAAAAAAACTAGGTACTTATGGGAGTAGAGTGGTAATGGCCCCGACTTTATGAGTTGTAAGTAGCATTACTTTGTGTAATTTATTTCACCACCACTGCTCTCAAAATATCGTAAGGAATTACATAATTTAATTCCGCCTAGCCCGTTCCATCATCGGACCACCAGACGTACGGCATTGCGCCACCGGTACATGGTGGATATCCCACATATACGTACAAAACGTTTTGGGAACACATTCATTATGCGTACAGCCAAGGAGTGGAATTCCTTGCCGGAGTCGGTGTTTCCTGATAGCTACAATCCGGGTATCTTTAAGTCAAGAGTGAATAGGTTACTTCTAGGTAAGCGCGCTTCATCGTCCTAGAACAAAAATTCGAAACATGTGACAACCACCAATCCGCACTGCATATTTTGTTTTATGGATGGAAAAATCATTTTACGTCGAATCCCAACCTTGGAAGTGTCAGAGTCTTACTGACTAAACGACACAATCCATTCCTTCTTAGACTTCATACCGGGGTCGGACCTTCCTTTCAAAAACCGGACCTGCCGCAGGAAACTGTAGGGGCCCTACAAGAGGGTTGAAAGCGTTACACCGGGGCTCTGGGACTAAGACAAAGAAGGAACGCGGTAGGTTGTTAAGTCAGTAATAGTCTAACACTGATTCCCACTTTGCCCAAGAGCTCGATTCGATGATTTTTACCTACCGTACAAAAAAAAAAACTAAAAAAATAGCAATTACAAATTTGATAGGTAATACAACAGCCTGTCTGTTCGAGGCAATTTCGACAAATCGAGTAACACTAAACTGGGCTATAAATTTCGTAAGCACTTATATTGAACCCAGATGTAGTGATAAAAAAAAGAAAACTCTTTTGCTGGGTTTGGGCAATCCTCCTACAATTGGCATAATAATGATGTCACTGGTTTCTGTTTAATTTGCCGTTTAGATAATAGCCTACACTGGATACTTAAACAGCGCAGTTTATGTGTTTAAGAGCGGCCAACCCAACGTATATTTTCATACAACCGCTCTTATGCGATTGTGATGTTATGACACACCTTTCTTCGGATATTTCGGATACACAGATATCTTGTGGGTATTATCTAGGCTCCTACGGAAATCAAAACATAAATTTGTATAACAGTAACCCAGTAAAGACCTCTGAAAATTTGCTATTTTACGTGAACTTTGACTCTCCATAACATACTCTTGTATAGAATTTTTTTATATTTTTAATACAAGTACTTTTTTATTTTTAATATCAAAAATGAAATAAAAAGTACTTCTATAGAAGTCTTGCGCATTTAATCGAGATTCTAAATGATGTCTAACCTGACCTACCCGAACCGTTTAATAAAAAGTTACGAATGCCAACAGAGTTTTCAGGTGTCATCTTTCTTTTTTCGCATTACTTTTGCATCAAGCAACAAGCTTTTAAGCCATACGCGACGTTGACGACAGGCGAGTGAGGAAGGCCCGCCTTAACGGAACATTTGATGAACTGGCCTATTTTGACTAGATTGTGATTAAACCTTAGCCAGCTAGCTTCATTTAAGTTTGAAGGAAACGTCGAGGCTTCACCCCCACACACCTCTCATTTTACTCGATCACACTAGCCCCCGTCATCTTTTCCATGTTAAGTTCCAATAAACCCTGAAGACAGAGTTATCAAAATTAATTTTACGCCTTTCTTCACCCTCTCATTAATGACTGGATTTAAACGAGCCACAAAATTTGCCAAGCTGTTTGATTGAATGGCTGAATATATCAATTGGGAGATTAATAATCAAATCTCCCGATAGAGTAGGCAAATTGAGAGTCTAGCTAGCTTAGTTGATTTATTTACTGCTTATTGGCAGAATTAAGTAGGCCTGTGTATTCTGTCGATAGCTAAGAAGATATATAGTAGGTATGTAAAGTCAAATTAAATTAGTAAACGAAACTCTGCAGATGTAATGGGTACCAATGCCAATTTGTTTTGGTTTAATTACATTATCCTCACCATCCTCCATGGAGTTTTTTGCATATTTTTCCATACATAGCCCGATAGATTGTTTCGGGCTATTGTAATCGCGCAGAGAACTTTAATTGCGCAACGCAGAATTTCCTAGTTTAGTACTAAAGTGATCAATCATAAGGGGCAGTTCACATTGCAGGGAAGGGCACGTAACTCGCAAAACGAATTGTCAATGGGGACGAACAGTGTTTCTTTCAGGCTAAATCCTCCGGAGGGGCAGTTAAGATATTGGGAGGGGCAGAGTAAATAAACGAAAGAAAGTATTATTAAAAATTAATTCCGATCATTATTAATTATTTAATGATTAAATGATACTATAAGCTGAACTAAAATAGTGAAATATACGTAAATCTGGTGCAGACGCGCGTAAGTAAGCGATCGGCAATCTATTGCTCTTGATTAAGTTCCATACGCCCCGGGGGGGCAGTAAGGCTATTCCGGGGGGGGCTGCGCCCCCCCGAAGTAGTACCTGAAAGAAACACTAGAGACGAAAGGTTCTGAAGCGGTAGCCACGTACCGAAGACGTGTACGAAAGACGCAGCGTTGGTAGGCTTTCCACAAGGTGGGACGAAGAATCTGGTAAGGGTTGCACGAAACTGAAAGATGCGAGACACACAGAACTAGTCATTATGGCGACACTTGAAGGAGCCATATTTGTTCAAAAGTCGACGTCTTTCGGCTGAAATAATAATGATGATTTGACGCCAAAGATAAAGATGGCGATACAATAATAATAATAATAATTCTTCACCTTTTTACTCACAACATGCTACCTACATTACAAATGTAGGTAGCATGCAGTTATAAGAAAAATAATAAAAGTATGTGTAGATATATGTATGTATGTGTGTGTGATAGCGTAGGTGTTTTGGAATTTGAGTGATTAAACTAAGACGCCTAATAGAGCTTCTGACAATAGCTATCAAGAGTGGTTCGTGAACACCATCATTAAGTTAACGATAGTGTTCCCAAATCCATGACCAACTCATTATAACTACTCTATATACCTGGAAAAATAATGGCCACTTAATAAAAAGCTCGTAAAAACCACTTCGTTTCCAAGAATATTAATGTTGTTTTAAATCGGCCATATGGCTTAGAGTTTTGATATTTTTACACGCTTTTGATGTTAAACAATGGTTTTGCCAGCACTGTTTTGGACACGTAAATTAATTAAGAAAATGTTACGTGAATGTTTATTTGTTTGAACCGATTTTTAAAACGATGACATCCACCAATTCGCACTGTGCCCGCGTGGTGGATTATGGAACATTCCCTCTTTTAGAGAGAAGGCCTGTGTCCCAGCAGTGGTAACATTAATAAGGCTGATAATGATGATTCAGTTTTTAATTAATTAAATATTCGTACCTATTTATCAAAATTTTCTTCTTCCTGCCCTTGTTCTATATAACTTAGGGTCGGCGCAATGCAATAGGTTTTTTTTTCATTCTGTTTTGTCATTTGACACAATATTTAAAGCAGCAGGCAAATTTTTCCAGTCCTTCGATGTAGGTACTCGATATAAACGACGAGGCGAAACGCTTAGTTCTGACCGTAGAGGTTTCAACAACGTGAGGTATGGAAGAAATGGGATAGCGGAATCAAGTCTTGCCATACCCTTACACATTTTCCCTGCCTTGTTGACTTTCATATTAGAATTGGCGTTCGGGCTTATAACTGTTATATTAGAAAGTAAAATAAATTAAATAGATTCTTTTGAATAAATCGCAATCGCACAGAATGATTAGTTTTTTTGTGCAGTTTTATAAACTTGACGCGGACGGAGTCGCGGGCTGCAGTAAGTTTACAATAAAAAATATTTCAGTACGGCTGTCAAATCTTGGCGAGTCTGAAGTTATGCTCTGCGAATTTCAGCACTTGAAAACTCGTAAAAAATAAATGGTGTAAACAAATTAATGCAATTCGCAGTTGTTATTACTGTTAAAAACTATTATTGGCATATTTTTTTAAACCTTTATTTTTTTTTAAGTTTTCAAGCGCTAAAATTCGCAGAGCCTAACTTCAGACTCGCCAAGATCCGACGGCCGTACTGTACATACATAACATACCTTTACAATTTTCCCACTGCTGGGACTCAGACCTCCTCTCTAGGGGAGGGAATGGGCCGTAATCCATCACAGGGACCCGCACTGGGTCCCCTGATTTATTACGGTTGGTGGATGCGCTACATATGTCTCCGTATTTTAGGACTTGCCTTGTTTCCTCACAATGTTTTCCTTCACAGTTTTGAGAGTAGTCGCAATGACATAAATTACACGAAGAATGCGCCACGCTAGGTTTGAACCTGTGATCTACGATTGGTCAATCGGGCCATTATCACTGGGCCACCATTGCTCGAGTAAAATCATCCATTGTATGTACAGCTAAGAAGTGGAATTTCCTTAGAATCCGGGAAACTAGGAATAGGTTAGGCTAAAATATTTCAGTCACGTTGTTTGTACACTCCCAGGACTGGAGAGTGACTCCTTGTCCAGAGACTTGCGGAGGGAAAGCAGTCACGCGCGCGCTCATCTACGCGTTGGCCAGACCTCATTAGAAGTGGAACACAAACTTCCATCGGTTTAGAGGTCTCAAGACGCCGTAAACCGTATCAAGTGGAGACGCATCGCGGGTGCCTCACTCGCCAATGAAAATGCAACATTATCAACCACGACCACTCTGTCAAGAGTGAATGACTAAGGAGAAAGAATAGGTTACTTATAGGTAAATGAGCTCCATAATCGACCGCATCGTCATTTTCCATCACATGAGATAGCGGTCAAGCGCAAATCTATCAACAACAAAATCTCAATAATATATTAACCATGTTTCTCCACCAGCTCAGTAAACATAAGGAAGGCCAATCTCTTTAAATAGTAGAATAACCAATAAATATTGGGATTTAGTTTTCGCTCACGTTTTTAATATAAGTGATGTGCCAAACGATAAGGAAGCACTGCCTATACGTGATTTGTGTGTACAACTATTCAGGTTTTTGGATACTGTGTTTAGAAGGAAACAGGCGATCGCAAAGGGAATGTGAGAGGGTTCCACAGACGCACTGTAATCATCATCATCAGCCTTTCTTTTTAATGTTCCCACTGCTGGGACACAGGCCTCTTCTCTAGGAGGGGAAATGGGCCATAAACCATCACGCGGGCCCAGTGCGGATTGGTGAATGTCTTCGTATTTTTGGTTCTAGGACATGCCGGTTTCCACACGATGTTTTCCTTTACGGTTTTGAGAGCAATTGTGATGATATACACAAAGTAATGCGCCTTGCTGGGTTTGAACACGCGACCTACGATTCGTACGTCGGGGCAGTTACCATTCGGCCACCACTGCTCATTGCAATCACAGAAAAATAACTATCATAGCAGCTGGAATTGTGATAATGTTCTCCTGATTAAAGGCAATTTTGCTTTAGGTGACAACGCCAGTGAAATATCACACCCTTGGGTCCGCCTAAGAGCCACGGTCCAGTAGGCTTCGACACTGCTGGTACTCTACACGCAACTCTACACGCTGTCAACGACTTAATTGGGCTCGTTCTGGATGGTTACTGGACGGTCGGTCGGCGAGCTACCCATTGCTCGCCGTTGGCAAGCCCGCGCCTACGGTGGTCGGAGATCGGGATCGCGATCTCTGCGGCAGCTGGAGCGTGAGGCCATTGCCTCACGTGTGCGACCCTCTTCTTTGCTATATTACCAAAGCCCGACGCGAAAGATCGCTACCGTCGATCGCCCCTACGAGGACAAGCTGGTGCTCTGCCCAAGCGGGCTACATCTCCACCATATATTCCACCTTGTCCTCCGGGCGGTCCATACTATTATAATAATGATTTATTATTTTATTTATTTTCCCTTCACAAATTTTCCTAATGCTAGGTTAAACAATTTAGCACTAAATTTGCGAGGGACTGGTTCCTGATATAGGCATATGCAACAACCTGTATTACATACAGGTCACCAGGACCCTGCCGAAGTTAGCATGCAAGAAAGAGTCTAGCATTTCGCAGTAAGCCAAAGTGGAAGCAAGGTTCTAAAACTAAAACATGTTTTTTTTTTAGACAAAACAGAAAAAAACAATACATATACAAGTAGAACAAATACAAATTAAAAGTTTAGCTATTGTGAGATTTATTATATTAATGATGACACCCGGGTATATTTCTGGGCTGCTACTGTTCTTATTTATAAGCTTACACTTGAGGAAAAGTAATGAAATATAGACTGTAAAACCTTCGTACAAGTGGCTTCGTGCTTTTTATATTACAGCACTCTAATTAATGGTCACATACTTGTATTTGTTTAATGAAAATAAGCACGAAATGGAAATAAAACAATATTTTGAATGCCTCTAAGTCAATATCTGCTCTGTAATTACGTTACTGCGTGTTCAAAGCGTATTATTTATACATTTTTATTACATAAGAACCGGAAATATATTCACGATTTTTGTACTCTAGCTTCAAATGAAATTACCATAAAATAACTGGCCAATAAAAGGTTTTATTTTAATGGCAATCTTGTATCTAAGTAACTATCATTGAGTATAAAGGCCTATCCGCACACAACAGTGCCGACACGTGAATGACAGTTCCGTACCGAACCGTTCCGTGACGTGCTGTTCATACATGTCAGTACCGACTCGACGCGTACAATGATTTTAGTACCTTCCAGCAGTTTGACGTCCTTTTAAAATGTCTCGATATTCAAGATTACAGTTAGCAGCGATTGCTTTAGATGAAGACGAAGAAATTTATGTGAGAAGAAGGAAATGGGTTCATAACGCGTGGAAAAAAAGAGAAGAAGAAGGAGAATTCACCACCCTATATAAACATCTGATAGATGATGAATCAAAGTTTTTTGAGTATTTCAGGATGTCAAAACATTGTTTCGACATACTTTTATCTAAACTTAATGAAAAGTTAAGAAAACTTTTCGTCGTCCATCTTGAAACACTGCGACCGTCTCAGGCAAAATATTGTCCGCTACAAATTCACGTCGGAACACGGCGAATGTCGGCGCAGCACTGACATCACTAAACGTCACTGTCACTGAAGAGTACGGATGGTGTCGTACAAAATGTATGCTACAATATCATATTTCACTGACACTGATCGATACGTTACTGATCGGAACGTGTCGGCACTGTGCCGGCACTGTTGTGTGCGGATAGGCCTTTACCGTCATCAGAACAGGGAACTGTGAGTTGCACTAAGGAAGTTAGATGTGATGATGGATCACCGGAATGGTTTTAGTCACCTAAAAATCTAAAGAATCCTCGATCCTAGAAGTCCCCGTAGGAGCCCAGCAGATTCGAAGCCTGCTGGGGCTAAGGCTCTGCTACTGAAAGGAAGACTCGGACTTGGTATAAAATTCAAAAATGGAACAGGAGCGGGTTTTTAGTCAGTAAAAGTCTCAGACTATCTTCCACTCTACCCAAGGCCGGGAGATGTCCTTGGACGATTTTCCCACCTAAAAAAAGGAACCTCTCCTCACCTCCCCGAAAAAAAAAATCTGACTGAATAAAATTGTAGATACTATGAATGCTTAAAAAGGTTTTATATAAAAGTGAACTTATATCAAGAATGCTAAAAAATAATGTCTAGTTTACACGATTTTAGTTTTTTAAGCTTGAATTGTAAGCAAGTATTAGTAAACTAGCAAGTCCGTACCTCTGGCTTAGTGTAGACAAAATTAAACTGCTAAGAAATGAAGATAGTTTTTTTTACACAAATCCAGAAGTATTTGCTAGCTTACTGACACTAGCTTGCTATCTTAGCTTAAAAAACTTGCCTCGTGTAATCACTATTAAATACTAAACTACTAGTCTGTCTTTATCATCTGCAAACGATTAGCAAATAGACAGACAATTTACGGTTCTATGCTAAATGCATATAGTGACTTGTGGTGTCATTGGGCGTAAGATAAAAAAAACCAACGACACCATACTAAAAATCGTGCGACTAAAAGTCGCAACATGACGTCGCGCGTGCAATCTTCGCCGAGCGTTTACTTTATTACACTTAATTAGGCCATTTTGCGGTTTCGTCTTCCGAGCTCACTTATAAAGCAATTTGTATTCTATGTCTTAGGTAATAAGACTGATAACGCATTGTAGAGTTGTGTTTGTATCTGGTTGTATAGGTCGTTTAGCAGAAAGTCGGCATGTGCGGCAAATGGTCATCTGTTAAGCGGCTGTCGATTACCAGCGAGAAGCGTGTATTGTTATGTGTAAGTTTATTTTTATTATTATATTAGCGACCCACCCCAGCTTCGCACGGGTACGGGGAATATATTATGTATGTATTATACACATAACCCTTCCTCTTGAATCATTCTATCTATTGAAAAAAACCGCATCAAAATCCGTTGCGTACTTTTAAAGATATAAACATACATAGGGAGGAAGCGACTTTGTTTTATACTATGTTATGATTGTCAGTTAAAAGTGAATTTTTGGACGGTGAGAAATTAGATTATAAATTCTATCGAGAAATAATGCGTTAAATGCGTTATCGACAGTTTATAATCACACGATATAGATTATAATCTAACAGTATTTACTATTATATGGTGACATGTTTTTCTTTTTTTGTTTCCGGTAGGTAAAAATCATCTAATGATGGGGAAGGAAACTGTGTCAGACTTTACTGCCTTGCCTTAATCCCAGAGCTTGGGTGACATGTAGATATGAAGCTATCATATTTATTGGTTTAGTTAGGTATTACTGTGTCACCATAAATAATATTTTTACACTGACCTCTATTATTTACCACACTGGCCTAGCTGCCGTCACGTGTTTTTATCCCCGTTTGATATTCGACATATTGGCGCTGTTGGCCACGGTGACTGTAGCGAGTGTCTACGGTACTAAAACTGGTAATGTCGCGCCGCAGACGAAATAACAAATTAGTTCTCTGGACGCTCGCGAGTTTTTTTTTTTTTTTTTATGGTAGGTGAAAATCATCCAATGACGAAACCCGCTCTTGGGCGGAGCGGGAGACCAGTGTCAGACTCTTACTGACTAAAAAACCTACCCCGTACCTTCCTTGCCTTATTTCTGGAGTCGAGGTTACAATTTTCACATACCCTCTAGGCTCCAGGAGGCTTCGACCCTGAAGGGCCCCTGCAGTTTGCTGACAACTCCTTGAGGCGCGCGGGAACGGTGCGCGCCGTTGACGACTTGGACTCGGTCTTACCAGACGATCGGACGGCGAGCTACCCATTGCTCACCGTCCGCGAGCCAGTGTCTACGGTGGCCGGATATCGGCAGGATCGCGGCGGCGACGGCTACGGCGAGTACGCCGTTGCCTTTGCCTTATGCGGTCGGCCTCCTCCTTTACGAGCATTACTGCTTCGCAGAAGGAGGCGACCGCCTGCCATTCCTCTTCGCTGCGGACCATGGCCTGAACCAGGGCCCGACGCGAGAGGTCGCCGCCGCCGATCACCCCCACGAGGACACGGCGATGCTCTTCCCAAGCAGGGCACACCTCCACCGTGTGCTCCACCGTGTCCTCCGGACTCGCCTCACAGTGGCGACACCCGGACGTCTCTTCCGCACGAATCCGGTGCAGGAATCTCCCGAACTGGACGCTCGCGAGTGGCGCTTCAAATAGGTACAAAAAATTAACTGTCAAACATACAAAACAGCCTGTCCTGTAGTAAGTAGAAGAGGTTCCTCCTTAGTCGTTTACTCTTGACAGAGTGGTCGTAGTTGATCATGTTGCATTTTCGTTGGCTAGTGAGATTCCCGTGATGCGTCTCCACTTGACACGGTTTACGGCGTCTCGGGAACTCTGAACCTGTTTAACTAACTGTTTGTGTTGCAGCTCTAATGAGGTCTGTCCAACGCGTAGGTGAACAACCACGAGACCGCTTCCCCTACACTTGTCCCTGGACAACGAGTCGCTCCATGGAGTGTTCGATAGTCTCTGTTTGACTTTTAGCTCCTCCAGCATCGAGACGTTAGTCCTAAATGCTGTCCAAGGGATCCGCAGCAGTCGTCGCCAGCACCACATCTCGAGTGCATCGATTTTGCGATCGCAAAAGATATTAGCGTAGAAGAGGTTAGTGTGATATTTTTTTTATTCTAGATAAATTTTCGTCTGACCACAATCTCACCTGATGGTAAGCGATGATGTGGTCGACGATGGAGCACGCATGCCTAGAAGTAACTTATTCACTTTTGACTTGCTACTGGGACCCCACCCAGGAGTAAACAGCCGTTGAGCCGTAAACAGAACAATACTGGCTCCAAGCTGTATCGATGAACTACTTTATTCTGATCGCGTAACTGTTGCACTAGCGCTTCAATATCGCCAATATTGGCATGTTAGTTTTATGGTTTTTAGTACTCAATAATGCAAACCATTGCTTGCACCGGTGCCTTTTAGCGATCATTGAATTACTTTATACAGCATTTTACAGGCGATTGTGTGTTGGTGACGGTGTGTGTATATGTTATCGTTAGAGCATGACTTTAACTATGTAATCAGCAAATTATTTAATGAGGTACGATTTGTTTGGAGTAGGCTGACCGCATAAAGCAACGCGGCGCTCCTGTCGCAGGCACCGCCGGGATTCCGATATATCTGGCCACCGTAGGCACGAGCTTGCGGACGGCGAGCAATGAGTAGTTCACCGTTCGGTGGTCTGGTAACAGTCCGGACCAGACCAAGTCGTCGACAGCACGCTCTGTTCCCGCGCGCCTTGAGTTGTCAGCAAAACTGTAGGGACTCTGCAAAAGGGTCGAAGCCAACTGGGGTCCAGGGTCTCTTTTTTACGTACATTGGCGGTAACATATTTATTTAACACTTCATGCACATAACAGTACAAAGGCGGACTTAATGCCTAAGGCATTTTCCACCAGTCAACCTTTACATAAAATACCAACAGTAATTTTATTATTTTTTCAGACACAAAAGTTCTATATTTAGAGTTCAAAAAGGAGTAATTTTCCCAATTTTATCAAAGGATCGAATGATGTTCTAAAATATCACAAGAAAATACCAATTTCCAATTCTAAGAAAATGGAACCTCTTTTCTCTTGTGACCTTCGACCCGAACACAATAGATTCCGTAACACATAACCTCTTGACCTCGGAGACTGTACCGACTAGCAATAAGTGACAGTTGTCCAAATATGGCGGCTTGCAATACAATACGAATCCGATAGAGTATGTATTTTTATTTATGTAGGTAATAATCTATATATATAAAAGGAAAAACTGACTGACTGACATATCAACGCACAGCCGAAACTACTGGGACTAGGAAACTGAAATTTTGCACAAGGTTTCCTTTTATGACGTAGGCGAACACTGAGAAAGGATTTTCCAAAATTCTCCCCTTAAAGGGATGAAATGCGTGTTCAATGTTTATGTGAAAACCTATTTTCACGCGGGCGAAGCCGCTATCAGAAAGCTAGTTTTATCATAAATTGAAAGTGTAGTTTTCCGATGTATTCCACTCTTTGCACTACAAGTCGTTGCTGCTAGCTAAATTTCATTATTCTAGATTATATATAATCTGATATATAATCCCCTTAAGGTTTTGATTTCCTAGCGAGTGCTGTATGCTTCCAAGCGAAGCATATATGTCCTTATCTTTTGATTGCATTGACTTAGAAGTTGATAATGCGGTTTATTTTAATAGATAGAGTGATTCAAGAGGAAGGTAAGAGGAAGGTGTATAAAACATGCATAATACATTCAATATCAGTACCCGTGCTAAGCTGGGGCGGGTCGCTAGTAAGCTATATAAAAAAAATATTATGCATTATTATGTAATCAAATCTGCATCAAATATTTTGGTCAAGAAATAAAAGTACATACTTGAAGCTCTCTCTTCAATCAAGTCAAGAATATATTTTAATAGCCTATTATAAAAATGAGCCCATCTCAATAATAAGTCTTAACAAAGATCATTGTAATTTTTCAAGGTTGTTTTGTCAAATTAATTTGAGCTGCGGAACCAAGGACCAATTAGATCGCTAGCCAAACATAGGCAAAGCTTTATATAGGCAGTCTATGATTAAAATAATGGCAGTGTATTTGAGAGGAAATAAAAAGATCTCTTTAAAGTACCAATTACGTTACATACGGAGGCATCATTAAGATAATAATACAATAGTTTCAATAGATGCGATAAAAACGGTGTATATGTATAACATATACAAGGTGTCATTGACATCGTCGCACAAACGAATACCATTGATCCAGTACATGATTGTGGACACCCCAGTGGTGGAATTTTGGATTTTTTCATTGCTGAATTTTATTAAATAAAACAACATATATAAATTTTTCCTATGGTTGACATTCACACATTCAATGACGAATCCCGCTCTTAGGTGGAGGGAGAAACAGTGTCAGACTCTTACTGACTAAACAAACCACCCGGGTCCTTCTTTGCTTTTTGCACTGAGGCCAAGCCTTCCTTTCAGAAAGATACATATATATATAGTATGTTTATGTATTTGTGTAGTTTAGTTTTAGTTTTAAGTATAGCACAATTTATATTTTGTAATAATTTAAGTTCGTTTGTGCACATGGACGGATTATCCTCACGTTTCAAATTTCTTTATGTTTATATATATATGGTTTGCTGTAAGAAAACCCAACTATGGGTTAAGCTCGCCTATGTACATCACCTATTCTTTTATTTGTAATTTTTAAATGTGTACAATAAAGAATATAAGAATATATAAGAATATACACTGGGCCCCAGTAAGCTTTTGCAGAGACTCTACGATCCTAAGGCCCTTTTTCAGAGTCCCTACAAATGTATATAGGGTGACTTGTAATTAGTGACCGATACTTAAACACGTGATTGTAGTCATGATAACAAACAACTTTTACTATGGGACCAAACCCAAAAACACGAAAGAAGTCTGCTGGTCAGTACATTTATGTTAGCATAACTGGTATGTGCTCAACTTAGCTGTTTTATTCCCGAGGAGGCCTGAGTCCCAGCAGTGGGAGGCCGATGCTATGCTATACTACGGAACTCTTTGTGTGTGACTTCAACCCGTCCTTGCCAGCTTTCATTTTTGTTATTCTATTCGCTCTACTTTTATAATTGAGTGGGAAATGCAAATGCATAATAGCGCTCTTGTTAGCGTATCTAATCAGTGTGCTTCCGAGTGCTCTTGCACGTCATCAATAGCTACCTGTCTGTATAATATACACATATAAAGAGCAGCTGACTGTCTGGCATATCAAATCAACACACTGATCTAACTATTGGGTCTAAGAGTGCCTTCAAATTAGCCGCAACGTGCCGCGCGACATCAGCGCTGCTCTGTTTTTTTTTTCATATAAATAAACTAGCGACCCGCCCAAGCTTCGCACGGGTGCGCATGTATTATCCTTCCTCTTGAATCACTCTATCTTACTTACGTACTTTTTGGTGTACAATAAAGTTTAATCTATCTATCTATGTATTAAAAAACCCCATTAAAATCGGTTGCGTATTTTAAAGATTTAAGTATTCATAGGGACAGCGGAAAGCGACTTTGTTTTATACTATGTAATGATGCCGTGCGATAGTAGAGCAGCTGCCGCGCGGCAGTCGAATGTTTTTAATTATATTTTATTTATACAAATTAGCTGCAATCGCGCTGCTGTCACGTGGCACGTTGCGGCTAATTTGAAGGCGTTCTAAAACGTAAAATCTTGACTAAGCTTCCTTTTATAATTTACACTGAGAAAGTTTTTTGAACTATCGAGCCACATGCGAACGCCGGTGTTGGTATACCTGTTGTCTTTCTATTGTGTCTCTAATTACAGTGAAAAGGTTAAAAAAATAACTTTACTTTGAACTTTAAATTTGCCAAATTTAAACTTTAAAATTGACACAAATTCTAAACAAAATAAATCTACACTAATATAATAAAGAGGTTTGTTTTTTTGTTTGTAGGAGGTAATCTCTGGAACTACTGGTCCGATTGGAAAAAAAATTGCAACAATAGAAAGCTGCTTTACTCCTGAGTGTCAAAGCTAGTAATAAATATTGTCATTATTAGTTTTCCAAACTATCCTCAAAATCTTTAAAGATAAAAGTCTTTATTTTTTATTATTTAGTCTTACAGTTTTTATGAAAACATAGTCGCAAACGAAGTCGCTGGCAAAGCTAGTATTCAATAAATGATCGGAGCGGAAATGGATAATAGATTTGAAGTGTTTTGTATCAGTAGTATGATAACCTTAATTAAATAATGAAGTAGGACTCAGTGCGATTTATTGCTTACCATTGTGATTGTCCTAAATTACTTTATCACTTACTGTAGTTTTTGAAAATTTTCCTACACATTATTTGCGAATGAGGCTAATGTTAGACTGTATAATATAATTTATTTATTTCACATTTCAGTACACACCTATACAGGATATTTTTTTATGGTAGGAACAACTTATACCTAATGACGAATTCCGTTCTTGAGCGGAGCGGGAAACACAGACTCTTACTGACTAAAAAACCCTGCCCCATTCCTTCCTTGCCTTATTCCCAGGCTCTGGTTTAACGCTTCCGCATCAACCCTTGGCCCAGGAGGCTACGACCCTGTAAGGTCTGTTTGAATAATGTACCTACAAATTATTTGGAAACAAGACTATAATGTTAAGCTAAGTACATCAAAGGACTGGAACAATTTGCCTGCTGTGGTCTTCCAATCCGATTATATTTTGGGTGTCTTCAAGGCTAGAGTGAATAGGGTTTTAATAAACTAGTGCACCTCACCATCAACCATTGCATCACTGCTTACCTTCAGGTAGGGTCGCAGTCAAACATTAGTAGACAAGAGACTAAGTAATCGTTAACTATCACAATGAAAGTAATGCGATACCGCCCACCCACTTTATTTAAATCCATTACTCACTTCTTACAACTTAAAATAACCAAAAAAAACTTGTTATTTTACTGTTATTCATTTAAATAAAAACGGTTCAAAATGGCTCGGAAAGCCATTCATATTTGTGTAAGGAAACATCAAGTTTATTCCACAATTTGCGCAAAAATCATTATTAAGCCGTACCGTATAAGGGAATTTAATGTTAAAATGTAATAAAAATAATGCTTTTCGGCAAAGTATTCAAAAATATAGGATGGTCGTGTTGGCAGTCGAAGGCATAAAATATGGCTACCGCTTTTTCAAAAGATTTTAAAGGGCATCGCACACTTGTCTCCCAGTTGAACTCGTCGAACGGGTTGTGCGGGGGTACACCTAACCACGTCAAATTGTATGAATTTGGAAGGACTTTAGAAATCCCAGACAAATTTGGATGCACCAAAAAAATGCCTTTTTAAGTTAATAGTATGAACCCATATTCTTGTTTCGAGGTATGCGGAACAGAGAGTAAAATCCCACATAAATCTCTTGCAAAGAGAAGATCCTCCAAGGTATTACTTCTGGTGGGCTACTGCCTAATAGATGATTTTGGGTTGTTCATGTTCAAATCGCGCGGAGAACTTTTATTGCGGAAAACTTTGTTTTTATATGACGCCATAGGTGGCGCTACACTTGTTTTCGTTTGAATAAATTTCACTTTCTTTATCTTCCTCTAAAGTTCTGACTACAAAAACCTCATCATCCATCGCAATACACGTGTAATTTTATATTTCAATGCGAGTGGTGTAAAGAAAATAGAACTCATTTCTTTAACGCGGTTGATTCTTTCGGTACGGATACCTATGTATATGAAGCCGTCTAAACTTCAATTCATTCGACGCGTTCGACTCGGCTATGTGTGCGTTCGCCTTTATGAACATTCCGAGAAATAAAGATTGCGTTTTAATGTTAATATAATAATTTTAAGAGCAACTGTGACTTTATCTTGCAACGATGGCGGATAGCAATCAATTGCGGATAAAATCTTAGCTTAAGAGCGGCCAAGCCGACGTACTTTTTCATACAACCGCTCTTACGTGATTGTGATGTTATGACACATCTTTTTTCAGATATTTTGGATACATAGATATCATGTGGTTATTATCTAGGCTTCCTTAGAAATCAAAACATAAATTTGTGTAAGAGTAATCCAGTAAAGACCTCTGAAAATCTGCTATTTTATGTGAATTTTGACTCTGTATAATGTGTAAATATTAAAAATGTAAAAAAGTACTTCTATAGAAGCCTAGTGCATTTATTCGAGATTCTAAATGATGTCATTTTTTTTTTCAAAAATCCTTATGGGAAATATTCGGATAAATCGTAGAATAACTGAATGCCAACAGAGTTTTCGGGTATTATGTCTCTTTTTTTGCATGACTTTTGCAACAAACATCAATTGGATTGCTTTAGATGAAGCAACAAGCTTTTAAACCATTCTCGAGGCGAGTCGTGAAGGCCCACCTTAACAAGCGACCGTTAATTAAACTAAAGCTGGATTTAAATAAAGCCTTTATTAACTTGAATTCATTGTTGAATTTTATCTTGAAATAAAATGGCGCGCCGAGGCAAAGTCGGTCTAAGACGTCGACTATAATAACAAAATTATATTGGTCATAATCCTATTGCTAAATTATTTTGATGGTATTTTCTTTAATAGGGCAGAGTAAATGATATTACAAGGACCACTTCCCTCGTTGGATAAAAAACTGGTACTTTAGAATTCATACAGACGATAAAAAGTTCTCAAAAAAAGGTAAACAACACAAAATGAAACATTAAGGGATTATTTACTCGGTGTAGACGGAGGTGTAGTTGCGACTAAGTAAAATTACGCATTTAAGCATTATTGGCTTGTACAAAAAAAAATAAGGCCAACAGCCGTAGTTTTTCACAATGTAACAGAACCCTTAAACTACGACTTAAAGAAAGAAAGAAAGAAAACATGTTTATTTGGCACTCCATGAAGAACAATATAAAATAAACAATATAAAAAATAAAATGAACAATATAAAATAAACAATTACAATCTCAAGTAAGATTAAAAAAGGAAAAAATAAATAAATAAAAAGAAATAAAATTAACAATATCAATGTCTCACGGCTGTGCCAAACAGGTCCAGTTCAGCATAAAGCCAGACAACTACGTAGCAGTTGCCTGACGCTGGTTTTCAACTGAACCTTTTGGGTGTAGGTATGGATGCCAATCAGCTTCCTACATGGGAATTAAATAGACTTCAGCACTAAGTATAAATTAGTAAACCAATTTCCCGAGAGCTGTACCCGGTGGTAATCAAAATTACCAATCCAAAGATTGCGTGAACTTATTTTTTTATTTATTTGAAAGAAGTTACGTTCAACATAATAAAATGTGTAAACCAAGTTAACACAATGCTTGATGAATATACGGTTAAATTACAAACTTAGTTCAGAAATTATTTTTCAAAAAATCTCAAAAACTCTTCGTCCTATCAAGTTCTATCAAGTTCAAAATACTATACAAAACTCACAGTTGTAAATACACACTATAAACCCAGATGCCTTAAAATGTAAGTGGTAGCAAGTATAAAGTATTCAAGTACCCCTTAATGTTTATTTAATGGTCCATAACTGAGAGGATTGACAGTGTATACTTACACAAACTGACGAGCTATGAATACGTCTCCTTGAGAACGACGGTTTTGAAAAATATATTGTTGATTATAACGGGAATATGGGGGAATATGTTTGTGTGGGAATATTTCTCATTGAGTGTGTGTTTATTTAGTCTCATAAACTCACTCGTTTTTGTCCTAGGAGGAGGCAGATAATACAAATTAAGCAACCATATTTTCTTCATTGACTAATGAAGTTGTACTTACTACGAGTAATTTGCTAGTCTACTCTTTTACTTTTTTTAAAATATTTTCTAATACTCATAGGTACTTTCGTACTACAGGGCTACTACTAGGAAAATCGAGAGTTTAGAGCTGTTCAAATGAAGGCTTTCGCGGAATATGGTTTGATAATGAAAGATTATAATGGATGAAATTTTATTCTCCTTGAAGTAATTAGTTGGAGATATGAATTTTCAGAATCTATGGAAATAATTATAGCCAAAGAACATTTATCATAATTTTCATTTTCTTTTAAGTGTGCGTGTCAAACTTTTACTGACTAGAACCACATCGGTTGCCTTCATTGCCTTAGATACCAGGGCCGAATCCTTTCAGAATCAGACTCTTGACCTCAGTGGGCCAAAGCCTACAGGTCGAAACCTTCCTGGGCTCCTACGGTTTCTGACATTTCCTTGAGGCGCGCATGGAACACTACGCGCCGTCATAGTTTGGGATTAAGAGGTTACTTTTAATCCTGAAACTACATTGGTGCAGCAAGCAGTACCTAGCTAGTATTACTGGCTTGCGGACGGTGAGCAATGGGTAGTTCGCCGTCCGGTCGTCTGGTAGCAGTCCAGACCGAGCCCAATTCGTCAACGGCGCGCACTGTTCCCGCGCGCCTCAAGGAGTTGTCAGCAAACTGTAGGGGCCCTACAGGGTCGAAACCTCCTGGGCCAAGGGTTGATGCGAAAGCGTTATACCGGGGCAATGGGAATAAGGCAAGGGAGGAATGGGGTATGTCTTTTAGTCAGTAAGAGTCTGACACTGTCTCCCGCTCTGCCTAAGAGTGGGATTCGTCATTGGATGATTTTTACCTACCATAAAAAAGCTAGTATTACATAAATTATGTATCTCACTCATAACTGCTATATATTAAAGTGCGAGTTAACTCATTAGTGGCTTTAAGAACGCGCTGTCAACTCTTGCATTCATTCCATTAGAACACGTTTCATGTTGTTGCTCATAGAACATGTTCCAACACGTTTCTCGCTTTTTGTCAAGGACTTTACCAGAGCAGCTGCGTTTATTGTGAAGAGAGTAACACGTCGTAGCTTTTCAGAATTGTAAAATTAAAAGCTTGAATACAAGTATTCAATGGAATGAATGTATTTTTCAGAAACTGCATTAATTTCTGAAACTGTTAGCATGTGGTGCTATGACATTAAGATTTGCCTTTACTATAACTTTTTATCACATAAAATTATACTAAAGCCGAGTATAATGGTTACATATTCAAATTTCGATGAAACTTAAATTATTATTGTGTTGTAGACAGGCAGGCAGTTGAAACAACTGATAACGCCCGCATCCTGTTAATTTTCTCTAGTTAATTTCTTGCAGTTGAGTAAATATTTATCTAGTCGATTTTTAAATTGGTATATATCCTAGATTAGCACATACACGTGGGCGAAACTCCTTTACTACCAGCAGTACAGAAGTCAGCAGGCAATATAGATGCTTTCTCTGCTACCACGTAGGCGAACCACGTGCTAGTAGAGAAAGCATCTATATTGCGATTAAATATTGTTTGAGTATCTACAATAAGTGTTATTGAGATCGAATGTCTCATTATTGTCTCTACAGAAAAGTGAGATTGCAAAACATAGTTTGCTTTTGTTGTGTTGTACCAAAAGATCAACATTTATTGCTTTATCATCGCTGATCACCAAACCTTTACTATCAAAAACTACATAATTTAACAGTACTCACACAACTCCTTCCCAAGCACCCACGTCTCTGGCTTAGAGTTGACTTCCACCAACACCGTCGGTGTACACACTAACAGAACCATCAGATCCGCTATACTCAAGTTCACTAGAAATATGTTCGTCGAATTCCTCATATCTTTCGTCTTTAGTATCACTATCGGCACCATCACATTCCCTATCACCCCCAAACACATTATCACTATACAAAATGTCATCGATGTCGCTTTTATGTAATACGGGATCTCAGCGTACTCCGTGAAATTGTCATTCGACATCGTGTATGTCGCATTCGTGAAATTCGTCTTCCCGAAACCCGAATTTTCGTATTCGTCCGAAGTTTCGTATGTACAGTTGTGTGTTGCATTTTTGTAGGTATATGTTATATTGGTGCAATCGTAGTGTAGTGTATTCACATTCGTCGGTGTGTGTGTGAAGTCGGTTGTTGAAATCATGTGTGTGTGTCAGTACATAGTTTCACATTGTTCCTCTTTGGCGTCTGTTAGGACGGTGGCATTATCCGGGGCATCTGTAACAAGAAGAAAATATACATTATTATAAGATCTAAAAATAGTACGCAAAATACGCGCCTTAGTCGTGGAGTTGTGAATACCAGCCCGATTGACAATACAAAGATCCGAAAATAAATAACGATGTAACCAGATAGAAAAAAAGAATTGTAACCTGAAATTGATTTTACTGGTTTTTTACTTTTTATTGTAGCTGATAAATCTTTTAGCATCATTATATTGATAATTGAATTTCCCCTTCCACCAGATTTGAAAGGTTGCTAACTCGTTTAATATTAAACGAATTTGTACAATTATTTTTACTTGCAATTTTTATATAGAATGATACAAACAATTGGGTTCGATTCCCACCCAGGACAAATGTTTGTGTGATGAGCACGATCATTTGTTCTGTGTCTGGGTGTAATTTATCTACAATATGTATGTATTTAGAAATATATAAGTATGGTTATCAGTTGTCTAGTACCCATAACACAAGCTCTGCTTAGCTTGGGACTAGATGGCGTTGTGTGCTGCGGAAGTCAAACTGCACCCGTAGCTTCCGACAAAAGTGTACTAGGGAACACCGGGGTGGTTTTAGTCAGTAAGAGTCTGACAGACCCCTCCACCTACCCCAGGGTGGGGGACATCCATGAGGATTTCCACCACGAAAAAAAAAAAAATAGTTGGCGTTGTGTGATAGTTATGGACATATTATTATTATATTATCATATTATTAATTTTAAAAAATGGGTCACGTAAGCCCATTTTTAACCGACTTCAAAAAAAGGAGGAGGTTCTCAATTCGATTGTATTTTTTTTTTTTTTATTTTTTTTTTATGTTTGTTACCTCAGAACTCCGTTGTTTATGGATGGATTTGCAAATTTTTTTTTGTACTTGAAAGGATATGCTTCCAGATTGGTCCCATTTTTTTCAAAATTGAGTTTTGATGATGGGATCCATGAGAAATCGAGGGAACTCCTCAAATATTATAGGCAACTATATAGTTTTTTTTTATATTTTCATCGAGAACTCAAGCATTTACAGTCAAAAAGTAACATTTGATGAGGTGGAACTGGTGAAGAAGATCAGAAAATGGCTAACGAAACTTGACACTCGCATAGATATCACAATTAAGGTAGTTAAGCAACTATGAAAATGTACTATAAACCAATGATCTTAAATAATTATGTTAAAAATGTTATCATCGAACTGATCTGATGATGATGATGGAGCTGGAAGGTAGGCACTGGAACTGCGTAACTAATTAATATATCCTAGCCGTGTTTGGGCTTGTTAGAATTGTCATAAGATGCACTTTGGCTGTAAGATACTATTGAACTGATGTGATGATGAAGCTGGAAGGTGGAAGGTCGGCATGGGAACTTCAAAATAAAATAATGTATCCTAGCATGGTTTGAGCTTATTAGAGCTGTCATGGGCAATACTGTCAAGGGCAATGGAAAGGGCTATGCTCGGAATTTCCTTGCGTGTTCGAATCAAAAATGAAGAAATGCGCAGGAGAACCAAGGTCACCGATATAGCCCGAAGAATTGCCAAACTTAAGTGGCAGTGGGCAGGGCACATTGCTCGTAGAACAGATGGCTGATGGGGCCGAAAGGTTCTAGAGTGGCGATCGCGCACCAACAGACGCAGCTTTGGAAGGCCTCCCACAAGGTGGACCGATGACCTGGTGAGAATCACGGGAACGCGATGGATGCGAGTCGCACAGAAACGGTCGTTGTAGCGACGCTTGGGGGAGGTCTATGTCCAACAGTGGACGTTTTCTGGCTGAAATGATGATGATTATGAGAGCTGTCATAAGATGTACTCATGAGATTAATCATAAGTATTTCATGCATCATATCATCTCTCCACGAGATCAAAACGATTACACTGTAACAATGTACCTATAATATATATTCCTACTTATATGACATTGGTAACTTTTCCAAAAGAAATGTAGGAACGATATTGACTTCGTTGCCATAACACATTATAATAAAAAACACTAAACGGCTACAAATAAAAAAAACTTTTTACAAAAAAAAAAAAACCGCCTTCAAAAAAAGCCAAACGACAAAAGTTCCTACACTAAAAAGTTAAAAATGAAAATTTGAATTGCTGTAAAGAAACTTAATTTATAGGTAAACTTATTTGACATTCATATTTTGCAAATATTCAAAATTTATTACTTCTTTTTGGAGTCGGTGCCAGCCAATGCAAGGAATTACGAATGGGCAACAATCCCTTGAAAAACTACCTCTAACTTAACTATAAAACTACATAGTACCTATTTGCATACTCTAATATATACCTAATACTTAACTAAGACATAAATACATATTAGACTTCTCTAAAAAAATCATCCGATTTGCACATTTTTTTTTAAATAAAAAATATATACTTACAAAAACCTTCTGCCACATTTTAAGTACATTGAAAATGTTTAAGCATTGCAAGCACAAGCAAAGCTACCTAACATTAAGTTTCAACAATAAAAATGCTGGCACCGACTCCAAAAAGAAGTAATAAATTTTGAATATTTGCAAAATATGAATGTCAAATAAGTTTACCTATAAATTAAGTTTCTTTACAGCAATTCAAATTTTTATTTTTAACTTTTTAGTGTAGGAACTTTTGTCGTTTGGCTTTTTTTGAAGGCGGTTTTTTTTTTTGTAAAAAGTTTTTATAGTAAGAATTTAATTTGTTGTGGATAACCTTAAAATCCACACAAAATTATAATATTAATTCATACGACCACGTTTTTGAAAAAAATTCCTTCATATCCTCTATTATTTTTAATACAAAGAAAAATATTTTATTTGACACAAATAGACACCCACACAATTCAGACACTACATTTAGACATATAACATAAAAAAGATGACAAAACTATCACCAAAAACAGTAACATTTAGAAAAAATCTTTCCATGATTCAACCCAAGGTCTAGCTAAAAATTTAATCAAGTTTTAAAACACAAATAACCCTAAAATGCTTCCGTCACTCCGTGGCTCACAGATAATCACCAAGCCTGGTTATAAGCAAGATGAATTTCACCATGGTAATGTGCTAAATTCTCAAACTAATTTGTATGATGACACCCTCCCTTCATTTTGGGGTTATTACGAGTACCAACATACAGCAATTTGCTTAGTAATTTACAGTTGAATTTTGTAATTTAAACGTTTAATTTAAGTAATTCGTTTTTAGGTGTTACAAGGCGGAATTCAGGGTGGGTTGTAGTGTAAATTGGATTGACATAACTCTGATGGATGTCCGTTAATATAAGCGGTTTCATGAAGAATGCATCAACACTTTCGATGTCAACTAGCATATGAGGTCGTCACACTGCCTGAAGGTCTTGAAGTCAAGTCTAAGTTAAGATTTACTTCTTAAGGTGGGACTCCCGACTCGCTTTTCATCTACGTCGAGTATGGTTTAAAAGCTTTTTGCTTCATTTAAAGCAATCCAATGTGATGTTTGATGCAAAAGTAATGCCAATTACACCTGAAAACTCTGTTGGCATTCAGTAATTCTACGATTTACTCGAATGTTTAAAAAAACTTGTTCCAGAAAATACGTGTTTTTATTAAACCCTTAAGAATATTTGAAAAAAAAAATGACAACATTTAGAATCTCGATTAAATGCGCTAGGCTTCTATAGAAGTACTTATTAATATTTTTAATATAGGAGTCCATTATGGAGAGTCAAAGTTCACGTAAGGGAGCAGATTTTCAGAGATCTTTACTAGATTATTCTTACGCAAATTTACGTTTCGAGTTCTATAGAAGCCTAGATAATATCCACATGATATCTGTGTATCGAAAATATCTGAAAAAACATTTGTAATAAGATCATAATCACGTAAGAGTTGTTGTAGGAAAATGTACGTCGGGTTGGCCGCTCTTAATCAAGACTGAATAGGTTTTTACCTGTAGTCGATGATGTTTTATTTTTTTATTTGTTTATTATGTTTGTGATTTTTTTTATTTTTTATCTTTCACCAAGTTACATGTGCATACTGTGGTCTCCTGTAACTGAAGGAGCACACGAACAAGACCCCATTCGTAATGATTTTTACTGTATCTATGTAACCTGTGTTGGAGATCCAAATAAATAAATTAAAAAAAAATGTTATCAACGATAGAATAGACCTGCCTAGAAGTAAACCATATACACCAACCATCGTAGCCTAGAACTTGGCAGAAATTATAATAAATAATTATTCACAGCGCTCCAACTATAGGACTATTGCTCGACAAATTCATTAAGCCAGCTGTTTCTGTGTACTGTGTAAATAATTTAATCTCAAGCTGTTACAGTCAACAGAAATGTACATTTCATTTCCTTTTTGTATTGTTTATTTATTTTCATTCCGTCCTTAGAAGTTAGGAAAACTTCCTCTAGGAAAACTTTGTTCAAAATATTTAGCACTTAAAAATTTTGCAGTCATTAATCATACTGGTAATACCTCTAAAATATCCAAATTTAATCTTTAAATTGTCTACACTAATATATAATATAATAAAGAGGTAAAGTTTGTTTTTTTGTTTGTAGGGGGTAATCTCTGGAACTACTGGTCCGATAGGAAAAATTCTAGAACAATACACAACAACAATAGAAAGCTGCTTTACTCCTGAGTGACATAGGCTATATTTTATGTACGCGGGCGAAGCCGCTAACAAAAGCTAGTAACTAATAAAGGTTTAAAGAGAAGTTCCATCATCTAACCATCAGTAGTACCGCGGACTTGTGGTTGGCGAGAAATGGGTAGTTCGCCGTCCAATCGTCTGTTAACTACTATCGTCGGCGCGCACTGCGTGAGTTGCCAGCAATCTGTAGGGACCCTGCAGAAGGATCGAATGCAACTGAGGCCAAAGGTTCGCGTCTGAAAGGAAGGCTCTGGTTTTGGTATTATGCACCACTGCTTACTTAGGTGGGATCGCAGTCAAGCGCTAGTTTATAGCCATAAAAAAGACGTTCACTGCTAAAATTCTCCTCCATGTGTTTCCACAATGACCTGTCTTAAATCCTCCTCAGATTATTCATGTGCGTCTTCCGGTACACAGCACACTCCAGAACCTTTCATCCCGTATCACACAATCCCGTCACATCCCAACAACTACAGCATAATTAGTAAAACATCCTAAAATCAAAGGAGTATTCAAAACTCCTCATTTACTTCCCGAAACCTTGACAACAAAACTTATATAATTTGGAGTCCCCTGAATTGCGTGGAAACTCACCAAGTGACATTACTTGACCAAGTGGCATTTGGGTGAAATATTCGTGAATAACGAGACCATGTGGGTATTAGGCGTATCTAGATGAAATTAGCTTTGGATTAGGAACTAGATTTTGGCTTTAGAATCGCTTAGTTGCTTTAAAACAATCCCAATTAAAATAGTCTTTATATAAAGTCATTATTATCATCAGCTTTTTTAATATTATGCTCTCTATGGCAGGGAGAGGGAATAGGCCATAATCTACCACGCGGACCAGTGCGGATTAGTGGATGTCACATATCTTCGAATTTTTGTTCAAGGACATGTCGGTTTCTTCACAATGTTTTCCTTCGCTGTTTTGAGAGCATTGGTGAAGCAATAAATTACACAAACTAATGTGCCTGGCTGGGTTTGAACCTCCGACTCGTAAGCACAAACGTTCGCCTTTATTAGTGTGACGATAGGCAGAGTGTGGAACCTAAGCTAGAAACTCGTTTGTACGATACCACTACATACATAAAGAAAGAACAGTTTGTATAAGCGTGTTTCTATCTTAAGTTCCACACTCTTCGCTCTGACGCGTTTTCTTTTTCGTTTTTCTTTACTTTTCATTAAATATGCATTTTGCTATGAAATAAACGTGTTTTTATTATGGATATCTGTTAGAGTCAGAAAACCAAAATTTAGTAATTTAAAAGATAAATATTAATAGTTTAATCTCCAGAGGCCTTTCTGTGAACCGAGGTATCCGGAAACAGTGGTATCTATGAACAGAGATTTCTGTCAACAGCACAATGTTTTCTATCAACAAAGTTTTCGGCGAAACGTGCTGTCTACGAACAGAGATTTCTATTAACGTTACTTTCTGTATGTAGTGGTATTGTACAAGCGTGTTTCTATCTTAGGTTCCACACTTTGATATGCGTCCAAACCAAGTCCAGTCGTCGACGGCGCACACTGTTCCCGCGCGCCTCAAGGAGTTGCAGCAAACCGTAGGAACCCTGCAGAAGAGTCGAAGTCAACTATGGCCAAGGGTTCGTGTATGAAAGGAAAGCTCTGGCCCTGGTACCTATAGATGGTGATGTAGGAACGGGGTGGGTTGTTTTAATTACCCGCTCCGCCCAAGGGCGGGATTCGTCATTGGATGATTTTTACCTACCATAAAAAAAATAGGCTACATAAATTATTAGGTACATAATATGATTGTATGTAAGTACACAAACCTTCTCTATATTCTGAGCAAATGACCATTCTATATTAATGTATACTGTAGTCGGATACGACGGATGTTAGAGCGATGGTTATCGACGTAAAATATGATTCCATCTCTTTGAAATCACCATGGAGCTTTGAAACTAAGAGGCGTTCTTGCGTAGTTCCTTCATTTATCTTAATGACTACCGGTCTTATCAGATACTCCATCTGTTGTGGAGATATTTTCTAAGGAAATGACATTATGCGTCAGTTAGTTTAGACTTAGTGAGGTGTCAATTATTTCATCTTTTTTCCCCACTTTGCTACAATACGCGGCGAGTTGAACCAACATGGCGATTGACGTGTAATGCGCAGTGACAGGTTTTCGGGTCCCAATTGGAACGGGAGGCTGCGCTGCTCGCTCCACCCAGAGCAGAGGAAATAATGTGATGATTGCCTACCCCAAAAAAAAGTAGTGTATGAGAGAGAACCCCACTTAAATATTTATTTTGTTCTGTTTTAGTATTTTTTATTTATTTATAGATAACTTTATTACACACAGGACAAACATTTATAAAAAACTAGCGACCCGCCCCAGCTTCGCACGGGTGCAATGTTGATAGTATGCATGTATTATACACATAAACCTTCCCCTTGAATCACTCTATCTATTAAAAAAACCGCATCAAAATTTTAAAAGATCTGTGTATACATAGGGACAGCGGTAAGCAACTTTGTTTTAAATACTATACACCGTGAAATTTTAATGGTTGTTTTCCCTCAGCGAAATGGTTGTATCTTGGTAATACAAACGTTTGATAAAGAAATAAAATATTAAAAACAAAAAATGGACCTGTAGAGTGCAAGTTAATTATGACGTATCACAACGTGCGAGAGCTTATTTTGGTTTCAATATTTAATGAATCGGTTTCCTTTGACGGCGGGCTGCTCATGCGACTCTAGTAGTACCTACAAATTACGTCTAATGTTAATATTGTTTTCGCTTTTTTGAGTCGATAAATATTTTTAATAATTATTTATAAAAAAAAAACTTTCTATTTTTTTAAATTTTTCTGTGTGCGTAAAAAGTACTCCTTATGGCAAGTTATTTTGCCGCGGGAAAACAACCATTTAAATTTCACGGTGTATAATGATAAGTGTCCAATAGGCGGTTATTTATCGTTATATAATAGTAACAACAAAAATACATCCTCTGTAAAAATATTAACTGTGTACTTATAAAATTATAGCTTGGTGACAGACAGACGGACAGCGAAGTGATTGCAATAGGTTTCTGTTCCCTCAAAATCATTACATAGTATAAAACAAAGTCGCTTCCCCCATGTAGGTATGCTTAGATCTTTAAAACTACGCAACTGATTTTGATGCGGTTTTTTTAATAAGTAGAATGATTCATGAGGAAGGTTTATAAGTATAATACATCTACACTTATATATAACTAGCTGTGCCCGCGACTTCGTCCGCGTGGAATAGTTATTTTGGGCATCATATTTATTTTTGCAAACAACCTCAGCTTTATAAATTATAGCTGTTACCCACGACTTTGCCCGTGTCAATTTCTGTTATTATTTTAGACAATTTGGTTTTTAAAAGAGCATAATCTCTAAAAGTACTTCATAGAGCTACACACCCCCTTGGGCACGCCATAATCTCGGCGGTAAGTCCCCTCTTTGAGGCGTAGTTGGATAGAGATTATAGCGTCCTCACCTTCCGCATGACGCAGGTTCTCACCGGACATGGGAAGTTCAGGAGATTCCTGCGCCGGATTCATGCGGAAGAGACGCCCGGGTGTCGCCACTGAGTGGCCAGCCCGGAGGACACGGTTGAGCACACGGTGGAGGTGTGCCCCGCTTGAGAAGAGCATCGCCGTGTCCTCGTGGGGGTGATCGGCGGCGGCGACTTCTCGCGCCGGGCCTTGGTTCAGGCCATGGTCCGCAGCAAAGAAGAATGGCAAGCGGTCGCCTCCTTCTGCGAAGCAGTAATGCTTGTAAAGGAGAAGGCCGACCGCATAAGGCAAGGGCAACATCGTCCTCGCCGTAGCCGTCGCCGCCGCGATCTCGCCGATATCCGGCCACCGTAGACGCTGGCTTGCGGACGGTGAGCAATGGGTAGCTCGCAGTCCGGTTGTCTGGTAACAGTCCAGACCGAGACGAAGTCGTCGACGGCGCGCACTGCTCCCGCGCGCCTCAAGGTGTTGTCAGCAAACTATGGGGCCCTTCAGGGTCAAAGCCTCCTGCAGCCAAGGGTTGGTGCGAAAGCGTTATACCGGGACTCTGGGAATAAGGCAAGGGAGGAACGGGGTAGGTTGTTTAGTCAGTAAGAGTTTGACACTGTTTCCCGCTCCGCCCAAGAGCGGGATTCGTCATTGGATGATTTTTACCTACCATAAAAAAAAACCCCTCCGCGTCGCGCGCAAGCAACCCCTATCGTCGCCCGCCGGCCAAGCGCAGCGTCATGTTTTGCACATCATGCGGCGCGTGTGAATTTTATATCGGAGTTATATTAAAATTGTAATATCTTCTAAGATGTTCATTGAAAATAAGTGATGTCAAAGACAATTTTGTTCACAATTACATACTCTGAATCAACAACACATTTATTTGGATAAAGTTTAATATTACTATGTTGATACAACTCTACCAAATAATTGGTAACAATGCATTAATTTCGGCCAAATTTGATTCCCATAAAAACGGTTCTAGTGAGTTAATCTTAAAAGATAGACATATACTGTCGCGGACATTTTTTTAGATCATTTTAAGAGGAATAATTCCTTCATAGATATTTTTTTGTTATCTTGAATCGTTTTCGCAGCGCACGCAACGAAAGCCCTCAAAGATGAATATTTTTCCCCGTTTTTTCCACATTTTCCATTATTTCTTCGCTCCTATAAGTCACAGCGTGATGTTATATAGCCTAAAGCCTTCCTCGATAAATGGTCTATTCAACACAAAAAGAATTTTTCAATTCGAACCAGTAGTTCCTGAGATTAGCGCGTTCAAACAAACAAACAAACAAACAAACAAACAAACTCTTCAGCTTTATAATATTAGTATAGATAATATAATAAAGAGGTAATGTTTGTTTTTTTGTTTGTATGAGGTAATCTCTGGAACTACTGGTCCGATTGGAAAAATTTTAACGACTATAGAAAGCTGCTTTACTCCTGAGTGACATAGGCTATATTTTATGTACGCGGGAGAAGCCGCTGATAAAAGCTAGTGCGTAATCTATACTAATATTATAAAGCTGAAGAGTTTGTTTGTTTGTTTGTTTGTTTGAACGCGCTAATCTCAGGAACTGCTGGTTCGAATTGAATTTTTTTTTTGTGTTGAATAGATCATTTATCGAGGAAGGCTTTAGGCTATATAACATCACGCTGTGACTTATAGGACCGAAGAAACAATGGAAATGTGGAAAAAACGGGGGAAAATATTCATCTTTGAGGGCTTCCGTTGCGTGCGCTGCGAAAACGGTAGAAGATACCAAAAAAATATGTAGGAAAGAATTATTCCTCTTGAAATGATCTAAAAAAATGTCCGCGACAGTATATGTCTATCTTTTAAGATTAACTCACTAGATCCGTTTTTATGGGAATAAAATTTGGCCGAAATTAATGCATTATTACCAATTATTTGTTAGAGTTGTATCAACATAATAATATTAAACTTTATCCAAATAAATGTGTTGTTGATTAAGAGTATATAATTGTGAATAAAATTGTCTTTGACATCACTTATTTTCAATGAACATCTTATAAGATATTACAATTTTAAAATAACTCCGATATAAAATTCACACGCGTCGCATGATGTGCAAAATATGACGCTGCGCCTGGCCGGCGGGCGAGGAGAGGGGTTGCTAGCGGGCGGCGCGGAGGGTTTTTTTTTTATGGTAGGTAAAAATCATCCAATGACGAATCCCGCTCTTGGGCGGAGCGGGAAACAGTGTCAGACTCTTACTGACTAAACAACCTACCCCGTTCCTCCCTTGCCTTATTCCCAGAGCCCCGGTATAACGCTTTCGCACCAACCCTCGGCTGCAGGAGGTTTCGACCCTGAAGAGCCCCACAGTTTGCTGACAACACCTTGAGGCGCGCGGGAGCAGTGCACGCCGTCGACGACTTGATCTCGGTTTGGACTGTTACCAGACAACCGGACGGCGAGCTACCCATTGCTCACCGTCCGCAAGCCAGCGTCTACGGTGGCCGGATATCGGCGGGATCGCGGCGGCGACGGCTACGGCGAGGGCGCTTTTGCCCTTGCCTTATGCAGTCGGCCTCCTCCTTTACGAGCGTTACTGCTTCGCAGAAGGAGGCGACCGCTTGCCATTCTTCTTCGCTGCGGACCATGGCCTGAACCAAGGCCCAGCGCGAGAGGTCGCCGCCGCCGATCACCCCCACGAGTACACGGCGATTCTCTTCCCAAGCAGTGCACACCTCCACCGTGTCCTCCGTGCTGGCCACCCAGTGGCGACACCCGGGCGTCTCTTCTGCACGAATCCGGCGCAGGAATCTCCTGAACTTCCCACTTGTCCGGTGAGAACCTGCGTCATGTCCTGGGTGATGTCTATCCACCACGCCTCAAAGAGGGGACTTACCGCCGAGATTTTGGCGAGCCCAAGTGTAGCTCTATGAAGTTTTTAGATAATTATGTTCTTTTAAAAACTAAATTGTTTAAATTAATAACAGAAATTGACACGGGCAAAGTCGTGGGTAACAGCTATAATTTATAAAGCTGAGGTTGTTTGCAAAAAAAAATATGATGCCCAAAATAACTATTCCACGCGGACGAAGTCGCGGGCACAGCTAGTATATTAATATTGCATCCATGCTAAGCTGGGGCGGGTTGCTAGTAATGTATTAAAATAATGTACTCGTATTATTTACGCTCGGATGTGGTACATTTTATTTTCCCAATAGTAAGTGTTTAGCCAAAACGTGCGTGTCTACAAATGTAAGGAGATTCTTATCCGTGTCCCTTTGCCGGATATCCTGCCAATTAGCTCGATGTTGGCACATTAGGCCAGTCCATCTTAATAGTTTTCAAGGCTGGGGTTCTTAATCTTGATGGAGACATTTTGAGAGGAAATTGAGCGGAGAGATAGTGACTTGATGGTAACTGTATGGAGATCCTGTTCCTTTTATGATAAGTGTAGCTTTTGATGTTTGTTCGTTCATTTTAGACACAAAGAAATGTCACCCTAGTCAAGTTCTGGGGCCCCGGTCCGGCTTCTAAAACGCAACACTCCCAATTCCTTAGTTCTGACGTTATCTCAACGCTCAGTGACGTGTTCAGAACAATGAAATTGAAGAGGTGGCCAATTCAAACGATCATAAGCTAGCTAGTGGGACTGTAGGCTTAGCCAAGTTGATATTCTACAATTCTTAACGCTTGTAGAAAACTAACCAAATGTTTGGGAATGATATAATATCAACTGGTCAAAACTAACGAATAGAAAACTCGAAGCCAAGTTCACCTTGTTAAAAATTATACAATGGAATGTATTCGGATGCTGTAATGAAAAAAAATCCATGAAAATTTTCCGAACATTCTGCGTTTTTTTTATTGATTATAGGTTCGCGCTTGACCGCTATCTCACCTGATAGAAAGCGACTATGCAGTCGACGATGGAGTGCGTCATCTGGAAGTAACCTATTCACTCTTGATTTAAAGATTCCCGGATTACTCATCATCATTTTTATTTCAAGACTACAAAGATGTTCTTACTCCATCACCACAAAATCATTACAGGAATTCCACCAACTCTTCCCAAAATAAACACGTCATCAGTTCTACGAGAACACAGACACAACACGGAATTAATTCACTTTCCCCAACGCCTACTTGTCAAACAAATACATGCTAAGTAAATATATGCGCAAAGCGAATAAATGGACGAAAATCTACGGAAACAACACTTCCGGGGCTGTTGGAATGGTTTGAGGAAAACTTCTCTGATACTTTGAGAGATTTTATAGTGTTTAGGGGTTGTTTACGAAGATGTTGGGCGTTCGTCATATATTACAGCAGTTGACCGCGTCATTCACGCACATATACAAAACATATGGCAATGTACGAAAGACGCGACACGGCTCCGTATACAAGCATTTACTTGTTTTGTTGTAATACAAAACTGCCAAGTGTAAATTTTTTTTTTATATATATATTACTGTGTGTTTATTTCATTTATTTGTTACATTTTGTTTTGCTAGAGCAGAATACCGCAGACTGCCCCCTTTTTTAGTTTCAGCTCCTTGTACCCATTCGTAAAAGTCTCTGTGTATTTGTTAATATTTTGGTGTACAATAAAGTTTTATTCTATTCTATTCAACGTCAAAAAATAAACCCAACAACACAACGCTATCCAAAAATAAATGGTTTATATTCTAAAAATAACTCTTCATGACTGACGTAAAGGAGTTAATTTCATTTGAAATCGCGCCTGTTATCAAACAAGTTGTTAGACTCTGTTACCAACTTTATAAGGGTTGGGTTCCATTGCTAGCGAATAGCGAGTGACGGAATCTATTGTGGCCGTAATTCACCGAAGTGACGGACGACCGTCTACATTCACGTCTGTTTACGGAGCTTCACGGCATTAATCTGGAGCCGCCATTACGGAACAAAGATTTTTAATTAATATTGGTACTAATTCAATTAAAAATTAGCAAATTAAATGGAAACAAAACATTTGGAAGTAAAATTAAAAACGAAATAGATTCAAATTAAAATATAAATTGAAATCCAATTCAAAATTTAAATCAAAATAGAAATATTTTTTCGTATTGGGACCAGTTAGGTTTCTTGTTGCTTTTTTTTTAAGCTACGGATCATAAATCCAGAAGCAAACTTACTAAGATAGAAAAAATCCAGATCTATATACGAGGATGTGTCAAAACTTTAATAATAAATAAAATTTTAATAATAAAAATATTGGTTAAGGCGATACTAAACGCCAGCGACAAGACAAGGAGAACAAGAGAGAAGCTTGCGTCACCTCCGGCACATCAAGACTATTCGAAAAATAATTTGTATTTCGTTCATAAAACATAATATGAATAAAAACGATAAATATGAAATGATTGATACTTAAGTTATCTTTTCGCTTGTTATTGTCTATGTTTGACTTTGGGAATAAATCACCCCAAGCTTTATAAAAAAGTAGTTAATAATCGTATAGTAAAAATTATTTAGCCAATAGTCTAATTCATAAATTTTTTTTCAAAATATACGGATTAACCGTTTAGACACTTTTGACTACCGTAATTATAGACACAATTAAAAGACTAAAAGTGTGTGGACACTGTCCTCTTGGGGCTTAATAAATTAAAATCATAAGAATGGTATATCTACCCCTTAATACTGAAATATAATTTAATAGTGTTGGAAAGCTGACTCTTACAAGAACATATTTTTACAATTTATTACCCAGTGGCTCTTTTACAACACCCCTGGCTACCAATAGCTTACTCCTATAAATCCGCCTACACTCTGACAGCCACCTAACTTAGAGACCTGCTCAGACAAAGTCTAGTACATAGAGTATGGAACGTTTAGTGGCACCATTGCTAATAAAATTTGTGCCTACTCACGTTTAGAAATTTTTTATGGTGGCAAAAATCATCCAATGACGAATCCTGCCCTTGGGTGGATCGGGAAACAGTGACAGACTCTTACTGACTAAACGACCTACCCCGTACCTTTTTAGCCTTCATACCGAGGTCGGACCTTTCTTTCAGAAAACGGACCTAGGCCCCAGTAGGTTGTCGGACCCAAAACGAAACCTGACCAAAGCCCCAGTAAGTACGCTTCGGCCCTGCAGTAGGGCCTCTACATTTGCGGACAACTCATTGACGAACTTCCTGTTGATTTAAATGAGTGGTAATTTTGGTCCTTCTAGCCGGATTCTATTTGAAGTTTGGACAACGCCGTGACAACCGCAGAGTCGACTTCATACTCTATGGTCCAGAGCATTGCGTAGGCGAACTATGTCTAGACTAGACTTCGTTTCATTCATAAAGCTACTCAGCCAATTGTAATAGTCTAGTCTGAAATTAAGGCGTTTTGTAGCCGCGGTTGTAAGGTGTTCACTTAAAAGTGAAGAGTTTTGAAGTTTTTAATTCTCGTTGTTGAGTTAAAATTGTTTAGCTGTTAACAAAAAACGTTGTCTGCCCCTATGAGTGCTGTCTTTTTGATTTTGGGGAAAAAATGGAGGGTTTTGATATCCGTCAGATAAAGTGTAAAAGTAAGGAAGCGTACTCTGTTAGAGAGAGATGGTGCTATACAGACCGCATTGTGCTAGCTTTTTCTCACACCGGATTTATAAGGAACCTTTTGAATACCGTTATTAGAGACAATAGAAAGACAATAGGTGTGGCAACGCCGGTGTTCACTTGGGGTTCCAGAGTTTAAGTAGATATGTTGTGGCCAGATCATAGAAATTAATCTCATTAAAATGTGTGATTTGTTGTGATGTATATCAAAACAAATCATACATTATTGAAATTAAGAAACTCTTATCTCTATTTTAGTAATGCTCGTAAAGGAGGAGGCTGACCGCATAAGGCAAAGGCAACGGCGCACTCGCCGTAGCCGTTGCCGCCGCGATCCTGCCGATATCCGGCCACCGTAGACACTGACTCGCGGACAGTGAGCAATGGGTAGCTCGCCGTCCGGTCGTCTGGTAGCAGTCCAGACCAAGCCCAAGTCGTCGACGGCGCGCTCCGTTCCCGCGCGCCTCAAGGAGTTGTCAGCACACCGTAGGGGCCCTACAGGGTCGAAGCCTCCCGGAGCTGAGGGTTAATGCGAAAGCGTTACACCGGGGCTCTGGGAATAAGGCAAGGAAGGCACGGGGTAGGTTCTTTAGTCAGTAAGACTCTGACACTGTTTCCCGCTCCGCCCAAGAGTGGGTTTCGTCATTCGATGATTTTTACCTACCATAAAAAAAAAAATCTCTATTTTTTTTTACAGGAAATTGATTTAAATTGAAAAACCACGCAAGAAAGTTGTGTTCCCTTGAGAATTTTTTCTATCCCTTGGTTAAACTCTCTAACAGCAACCAGTACCCAATACTTCACAATATAATGTGTATCTATAGGAAACGCTTGGCCCAATGACCGGGCCATCGTCGAATTAGCCGCTTGATCGGGTGATACACTGCCGGCCATAGGGAGCAAGGGTTACTTGCATCATAGCTATATAGCTATATATTAACTGGCTACACACTCTAGAGAGATTGTGGTCGCTTACGAGTATATTTTTCTTTATAGAAAAGAATTGGGTCACGGGTTCAATCGGTTTTGTTACGGACTAGCGTTTTCTCAGATAGACTGTGTTGAGCACACAGGAAAAAAACAAGCGAAGCTGGTGACAAGAGCTGATCACACTACATTCATTTTGAATATTATAAAAGCGATATTATATCTGTGATATATATATTTGTTTGTTACTTCTTAACGCTTGGTACAAAGGTAGACCACGTCCTGCAATATTTTTCATCACATGAGCAAAATCGCAGGCAATAGCTATTGATGATGATGATAATTTTATGTTAGGATATTATTCCCAAAGAATTAAAAATATCAAAAATAAAATAAGATAATTAAATTATGCATTAAAGTTATTGCATCAAAAAAAAATATTATAGATGAGGTTAAAATTAAAAATTGAGCCATTGACTTATTATTGCTGAGTTAAACTCAATTTTGCGAATTAACTGCATGTATCACCGAACACTATGTATGTTTATGATAAAGTCAACAAATTGCATTTAAATTACGTTACATTTCAATTAAAAAACACAGCGCCAGCCTGCAATAGAACCGAGTTAAGCATTTAACACTGTTGCACAATCCGAACTGCGAACAATGTTTTAAACTTGTTTTTTGTTTTAATCTTGTGTTTGAAACTTGTTGTTGTTTGTTTAAGTAAGAGTTTATCTTGTTAGTTCAGCTGTTAAGTAATTGTGTTTTAACTTGGTTGGGAGTTAAGGTTATATTGTGTTTATATATATATATATATATATGTTTGTAAAGCAGTAATGCTAGCAAATAAAATAGCTGCATTCATGAGCTATTTTATCTTACTAATATTATAATGCGAAAGTTACGATGTTTGGATGTTTATTAGTCAATCACGCCAAAACTACTGAATGGATCTGGATGAAATTTGGCACAGGCATAGGCAATTCCAATACCACGCGGGCGAAGCCGCGGGCAAAAGCTAGTTTAAAATAATTGAAATTTGATATAAACTAGTGCTTGAATGCGATCCCACCTGATGACTAGCAATGATGCATTTATCGATGGTAGGGCGCACATCAAAACAAATCAAATTTTAATTGTAAACTTATGTACATACGTATATATAGTACGATATTTTTCAAAAGTAATAGTTATATTATGTTATGCTGCAAAATTAACCATTTTACCCTGGAAGTATATTCATGAGAGCAAAACCGGCAAGCAAAACCTTATGAATTTATATAACAGTAAAGAAACAAAAACCTCTTTAATGAAAAATATGCCAGCATTAATTATGAAGGCCTCCAGAAAGTTGAAAAGGCCTGTCTTAATATAGATAAGGATACGGAGCTTACTTAAAAGTTTCCAAAGTTTATTTATATCAATTCTTTCATAAAGAAAATGATATTTTCAGTTATGTTACCACAAGAATATCGTTCATAAACTTTAAAGGGTCTTTATTACTTGTGGGTCAATTAAAATGAGAGACTTTACTTTTTTTACTATCTTTAAAAATAACAAAATCGATCATAAAAGATCAGCATTTTTTATTACAAACTTGGATCTATTATTTTTTTATAGGATTTCGTACTTAAGTTGGTCTAAACGGCACTCTTTTAGAATATTTTAATTCCGTATTGTCCATAGCAAAACATTACAAAAATCACGTTTGTTATTATGGCAACTCACTTTAAAGAGAGCTTTCTCTTATCTTTAATATACTAGCTTTTGTCAGAGGCTTCGCCCGCGTACATAAAATATAGCCTATGTCACTCAGGAGTAAAGCAGCTTTCTATTGTTGCTATTTTTTTTCCAATCAGACCAGTAATTCCAGAGATTACCTCCTACAAACAAAAAACAGAGAAAAAAAAACTTTACTTCTTTATTATATTAGTGTAGATAATCTTTAGTACTTAATGTTTACATCGAAAGTTCAAGTCTATAAAAGCTTAACAAATTCTGTAAACACGAATATTTTGCAGAATTGATACACTTGGTTCAGCGGCCCCAAAACCCCTTTTCAATTTGTAAACCGCTGCATCAGCACATTTCTTCGGTATCAAGTTCCACGATCCTAACTGTCCAAACTAGTGATAGATTGCTGACCCACGCTCTGAGGCTGAGGGTTATACAATATTATCATCCTTTACAACATTCTTGTACAGTGTAGGTAGCTTCGTAGTATTATACTGTTTAAGTACCTACTTAAGTAAACGTAAACAATCTTGATACTTATGTAATTTTTTTTTATCATATAGAAGACTTGTGGCGGCGCGTATTATGTCACAATCCTTCACCTAAAGAAAAAGCCTGGATCCTAGCCTTGGGAACAATAGCCGGGAAAAATATACGCTTTGAGTTGGCCACGCTCCCAATATCCTTTGTTCTGATGTCATCTCAACGCTCAGTTACATGGGCAGAACAAAGGAATCGAAGTCGTGACCAATTCCAAGCGTTCGACGTTCACAAATCGATCGTAACTTGGTAGGTATATGCCTGGTATATGGTCTGTGATGATTTTGTACTCGATAGAATTTTGTTTAATTTGTTTTTTTTTTTCACATTTTCGTGTAATTGATAACAATAACCGTTTTTTTTCCTCTTCTGCTCCCGTTTCTGTTATTTTTACTTGTAATGAAACGATTTTTTTTGTTAATTTGTGTTTCTATTTATTAGAATAGCATTGTTTATAACAAAAAAAAATGTATCAGAATTAAGTATTTGCTCATCAATTAATGGCCCAGCTGATAAATAAAACATTCGTGCAATAAATCAGCCCACACGTAAACATTGACCGCAGCACACCCTGCTTACTTGGCTAACTGTGTTTTCTTACAAATACGAATAAATTAGCCTTTAATATAAATCTCAGTGTTGACTCCAGGATACGAGACGATTGAGTGGGATTTATGGACGAAATGAAATAACAAACAAACTGGTTTTGGTTAGGAATGACGGTAAGGGTGAGTAGATGTATTTAAATCACTTTTAGGCTGTTTTCACATTAGATGATAACAATATCAGTACGATATCGCGGGGTTAATCATTGGTATATTAGGTCTTTACATGTGAAATTGGTGTTTTGTTGTGCCACTTTGATCTCAAATAGGTATCTCCTCTTTGGTTGGGAGTTCCAATTTCAAAATACAGCTATATATTACTCATGCATTTGTTTTTCGAAAAACGTGATGCATATATCAATGAACTACCAATGTATGTAACAGCAATGGTACATAAGTATTTTGATTAAATATATATTTTTTTAATCGACCTTAGGTTACTCCCTTACAAAACACCAATTTCATATGTAAGGACCTAACATTATTTGGGAAGATACTTTACGCTTTGATAGAACGCCAAGTTAGAACGGCTGTCCTCTAGGAGAGAGAGGAAACACAACAAAATAACTTGAACTCTCAACCAAGTTAAAACACAATTATTTAACAGCTGAAGTAATAAGATAAACTCTTACTTAAACAAACAACAACAAGTTTCAAACACAAGATTAAATCAAAAAAACAAGTTTAAAACATTGTTCGCAGTTCGGATTGTGCAACTGTGTTAAATGCTTAACTCAGTTCTATTGCAGGCTGGAGCTGTGTTTTAATTGAAATGTAACGCGATTTAAATGTAGTTACAGTTAAATTTATTTTTTTACAAGCAAGCAAATGTAGTTACAGTTAAATTTATTTTTTTGCTGGTGGCTTCGCTCACGTGATAGGAGAAAATTATTCCAACTGAAAGTTTCCTTGTTACTCTCTTATTCTCGGGATAAAAAATATGTTATACAATAATAATAATCATTTTATTTTTAGGAATTGAAGCCCCATATAATACTTAAAATAATCTTGAATAGTCATAAATTAAGACATATTATAAAACAATACCACTACTCCATCTTCTGCGAAACAGTACTACCACAGCAAAGGAGATGGCCACTAACATGAGGGAACTTACAGCACCCCTGCCTAGCCACCAAGGGAACGCTTCGGGCTGTGGGAGTTACAGTCATTTCTGGCCATCACTAATGAGTAGCTTGTCATTCACCCGTCCAGCCCGTAATGAAACGATTCAAACTTGGTTAAGGGAGCTGATGGTAAGCGATTAACACAATTGCTTAGAAATAACCTATTCGTTCTTACTGAAATACCTCTTGATTTATTCTCTTGAGAATCACTTCATTAAACCAGTAACTTTATTCTGAATTTAAACCGCTTAACTGTACAAAGCTTAATTTCATTCAACTGCATTCTTCATTCGACAATCCAATTTCTCTTTAGAGAAGCATTAATCCTTTTTTTCGATCTTAGCTCACTCTCTTTTGTATTCTTGTTTTTTGATAAGCTTTTATTTAGTGTCTCTTGTCCCGGTGTTTGTGATCAAATATTATAGTTAAAATCAATTTGATACACTTCACGGTTACTGATTGAGCTGATTGCATGCATGTATCAATGCAAAATTAGTATGAGGTGATAAACCGGAAGGTAGCTATAGGAACTCTGTAATTGAAAGACCCCGAGTTAATAGTAAATAAATAAATAGTAAATATATAAATAGTAATTGAATAACCCCAACGAGTTTAGGTTCGTATGACTCGTATGACGAGTTTTAAATATATGTATATATTAAATATATACCGCGCTATAAATAAAGCTTGTTACGATGGACGCTAACGTAAATGTCCGACCCCAATATGAAAGCTAAGAAGGAACGAGGTGGGTTGCTTAGTCAGTAAAAGTCTGACACTATTACATACTCTCCACCCAGGGGCGGGTTTTCTCATTGGAAGATTTTTCGTAACATAAAAAAAACCTCGTGTGGCCCAGTCTAAATTTGTGTTGATATACATTACGACTCAATACTGTTTTTGTTTTTGAGTATACATCACTTGGAATGGTAATTGACAATAGCTTAAAGTCACAAAATGTTTTAATTGCTTTCCAGGGTTTTGAACCTGCTTCCTAGATTCATCTTTGCCGGCGGTACTCGTATACACCCGTTCCGCCCCATTTCTAACACAATTTAATTAATTCCGCGTCGTCTAGGGACAAACTTAATAATTCCAAGCTATGTACATAATAATTAAAGGTTGGAGGTTACCACAGACCAATGGGATTTTTGAGTCGCCACTGGTAGAAGGATTGTTAAAGTTTTTATAAAAGTAGAAAAATATCTAAGGGGAAAATATTTCCGAGTTCTTATATACTATTCTTCCAAATGGTCCCAATTTAACACACGAGTACGTGTGCTAAATTTCATCAAAATCTATTCAGCCGTTTGAACACATATAAATATTAATTAGATACGAGTCAATATGTAATAGTCAAATCATAATATGATTTGACTAATACATATCATATTATGACAATTATACAGATGAGACTGCCTGATAATGATTAGACAGCCTGAGATGATCTTTTGAGGAAAGAATTACAAAGATTTAAGTAGACCTGTCCAGACAAACAGGACGTGGACAGTGCGTGAGTTGGAAAAGAAAAAGATAGATGCTCTGGAAATGTGGTGCTGGAGAAAGATGCTCGGGATATCGTGGACGGAGTTCCGAACCAATGTGTCCATTCTTCAAGAATTGGGCATCACACAGCGTTTATCTGCCGTAGTACAGCCGCGCATTTTGCAGTACTTCGGACATGTCTCTAGGCGGGATAGCGATTCCATAGAGCGCCTGGTCGTTCAGGGAAAGGTGGAAGGGACAAGACCACGCGGAAGATCACCTATGCGTTGGACTGACCAGGTTACATCGGCAGTGGGAACTCGTGTATCTGACAGCACCAGGCAGTCTGCCAACAGGGAGAGATGGCGGGAGATCGTGCGGAGAGCTGTGTCCGCCTCTAATGCCGATGTGGATGCCTCTACGTGACCACGACCGCTGCCAAGAGCGAAACGACAGAGAAGAGAAGTCCAGACAAAGATAAAGGTTTAAAAAAAATATAAACGCCAATAACACTTTTTAACAGCAATAACAATTGTAAATTGCATTTATTTGTTTAAACCATTTATTTTTTTACGAGTTTTCAAGCGCTAAAATTCGCAGACACTAACTTGAGACTCGCCAAGATCCAAAGGCCGTACTATAAGTCACAGAAAATATTATATGATTAAACTAATTAATTGCTCCCTGTATGATAGTCTGTATTGTTGAGATGGATGTGTGGTGTGACGAGAATGGATAAAGTGAGAAATGAGTATATTAGAGGAAGTTTGAAAGTGGCGCCAGTGACTGAAAAGTTGAGAGGGAACCGTTTGTCTTGGTATGCCCATGTAAAAAGGAGGGATGAAACGCATGTTACAAAGAAAGCCATGAGTATGAATGTGGATGGATGGAGAGGGAGAGGGAGACCAAAGAAGATATGGATGGATTGTGTGAGAAGTGATATGGAAAACAGAGGAGTTAGTGATAGCGTGACGGGTGACAGGACAGAATGGAAGAAAAAAACATATTGCGCCGACCCCAAATAAAACGGGACAAGGGCAGGAAGATGATGATGATGATGATAGTCTGTATTCGATATACCTACATAGATAACGCAAGCATCACGATCTGTATGGAAACCAAGTGTGCCATTATTTGACCACCTATTATGGCGTCACAAGCACAAATTGTGATGAGAAAATCAAATCGTATTCGAAGACGCCGCCGCGTACGGCGTACTCCTCGCTCCAACAATTTTTATATTTTTAACTGATGTCCGACTAGCGCTGTATACCGATACAGACTGACCGCGAAAGTGACCACTTACGATTTTTGTACGTAAGCTCGGTACGCGAAGTAGTTGCTCTTGCGTTATCTAGGTATATCTATAATCTGTGGTTACGGTGTACATAAATATAAGGATACTAGCTGTGCCCGCGACTTCGTCCGCGTGGAATAGTTATTTTGGGCATCATATTTATTTTTGCAAACAACCTTAGCTTTATAAATTATAGCTGTTACCCACGACTTTGCCCGTGTCAATTTCTGTTATTAATTTAGACAATTTAGTTTTTAAAAGAACATAATTATCTAAAAGTACTTCATAGAGCTACACCCTCCACTTGAGCACGCCATAATCTCGGCGGTAAGTGCCCTCTTTGAGGCGTGGTTGGATAGACATCACGCAGGACATGACGTAGGTTCTCACCGAACATGGGAAGTTCAGGAGATTCCTGCGCCGGATTCGTGCGGAAGAGACGCCCGGGTGTCGCCACTGTGTGGCCAGCACTGAGGACACGGTGGAGGTGTGCCCCGCTTGAGAAGAGAATCGCCATGTCCTCGTGGGGGTGATCGGCGGCGGCGGCCTGTCGCGCCGAGCCTTGGTTCAGACCATGGTCCGCAGCGAAGAAGAATGGCAAGCGGTCGCCTCCTTCTGCGAAGCAGTAATGCTCGTAAAGGAGGAGGCCGACCGCATAAGGCAAGGGCAAAAGCGCCCTCGCCATAGCCGTCGCCGCCGCGATCCCGGCGATATCCGGCCACCGTAGACGTTGGCTTGCGGACGGTGAGCAATGGGTAGCTCGCCGTCCGGTTGTCTGGTAACAGTCCAGACCGAGACCAAGTCGTCGACGGCCTGCACTGCTCCCGCGCGCCTCAAGGTGTTGTCAGCAAACTGTGGGGCTCTTCAGGGTCGAAGCCTCCTGCAGCCGAGGGTTGGTGCGAAAGCGTTGTACCGGGGCTCTGGGAATAACGCAAGGGAGGAACGGGGGAGGTTGTTTAGTCAGTAAGAGTCTGACATTGTTTCCCGCTCCGCCCAAGAGCGGGATTCATCATTGGATGATTTTTACCTACCATAAAAAAACCACTCCCCGCCGCCCGCAAGCAACCCCTCTGCTCGCCCGACGGCCAGGCACAGCGTCATATTTTGCACATCATGCGACGCGTGTGAATTTTATATCGGAGTATTTTAAAATTGTAATATCTTCTAAGATGTTCATTGAAAATATGTGATTACAAAGACAATTTTGCTCACAATTACATACTCTTAATCAACAACACATTTATTTGAATAAAGTTTAATATTACTATGTTGATACAACTCTAACAAATAATTGGTAATAATGCATTAATTTCGGCCAAATTTGATTCCTATAAAAACGGTTTTAGTGAGTTAATCTTAAAAGATAGACATATACTGTTGCGGACATTTTTTTAGATCATTTTAAGAGGAATAATTCTTTCATACATATTTTTTTGGTATCTTCTACCGTTTTCGCAGCGCACGCAACGGAAGCCCTCAAAGATGAATATTTTACCCCGTTTTTTCCACATTTTCCATTGTTTCTTCGCTCCTATAAGTCACAGCGTGATGTTATATAGCCTAAAGCCTTCCTCGATAAATGATCTATTCAACACAAAAATAATTTTTCAATTCGAACCAGTAGTTCCTGAGATTAGCGCGTTCAAACAAACAAACAAACAAACAAACAAACAAACAAACTCTTCAGTTTTATAATATTAGTATAGATTACTGTACACATAGGTGAAAGTTTAAACTTTTTACGACGTGGCAAAATATTAATTTGAGCAGGTTTTAGAGGCTGTAATTTTAAACATGACTGACTCTAATGTTAGGTAGATGTTAACCTGGAATTCAAATGGACTATAAAGGACTTTAATTACTATGGAAATGACTCTACACAAATAAAGAACTCATAAACAGATTCATCAAGTACAATACAGCCGTGTCGGATCTTGGTGAGCCTGAAGTTAGGTTTTGCGCATTTTAGGGCTTGATAACTCGTAAAGAAATAAATGGTGTAAACAAATCGATGCCTCCCACGTAAGTTGTTGTAACCCACAAAATGGCGATTTTGGGTTTTTTATGTAAAAGTGTCTAATTTTATGTATACTATCCTACAAAAAAACAAAAAGTCAAAAAAACCTATTATTTAAGGTACTTTTGAAACGTATAATGTTGTATGTTTCGAACGATTCCGGCGTATACTGTAGTATTTATTACCTGCAATGGTTTACAACGGGGTAAAGCGCACGCGCGCCTGTTGTATGTGACATATATCACAGATTACGCTGGAATTTGCTGCCGGTCGCACCTCTCATGCAATTTTTATGTCGTTAATTTAATATTCTAGTAATTACTATTCCGTTCAATCTTATTTTTTAACTGACATGATAACCATTTAAAATGTGGTATTGATCCAATACAACAATTTACGTTGTTAATTTTAAAAATATTTTATGTTAAGTGATATATACAACATTTTACGCCGATGCTAGATATGTAAAAGTAAGTTATAACATGATGTAAGTATCATATATGATCAAAATCGGCTCTTGAACTCCCGTGTATAATAACGTAAGTGATAGTTACAACATTTTGCAAGGACCTCATGTCGCGGTAAACAGTTGTAACAACTAAATTCAAGAAACCGTTAAAATAATAAAGTAATGACATGTAGTAAACGATAACATATTAAAAACTATAATCTCATACCGAATTTCAAAAAGATTCTTTGAAAAATGTGGCTTGTATCGCAAAAAGTATCTTTAAAACGCTCTCCTGTAAAATTGCATTTTTGGGGTTACAACAACTTACGTGGGAGGCATCGAAATAAATGCAATTTGCAGTCAAAAACTGTTGTTAGCATTTATTTGAAACCTTTATTTTTGTACGAGTTACCGGGGACCTTCCTTTCAGAAATCAGACCGGGGCCCCAGTAGGCTACGGCCCTGCAGTTGGGCCTCAACATTTGCTGACAACACCTCGACGACCTAGCTTGGTCTGGACCGTTACGGGGCGACTGGACAGCGAGCCATTAATTGTTCGCCGACGATGAGGGTGTGTAAGGAGAGACCAATTTGCTACCCTGGGATGCTAAAAATCAGAAATAGCATTGACGCACTATCGGCACTATATCCATCAAACTGGTGGAGTGCTTCCTCTCTTCTCCTGGGGATTTTTAAGTCACGAATGCATAGGTTACTTTTAGGTAAGCGTGCTCCATCGTCGCCTGTATTATCATTGCTTACAATCATGTGATAGTCAAAGACGAGGCTATCAATAATAATAGACTAGACCAGGGTAGGCGAACCTTTTTGAATCAACGTGCCATTTTTTCCAAAAAAAAATTTGATGAGGTTATTGAGGTGCCATCAAATAATTTTGACTTACTGATTATTTGGAAAATAATAATAATGAATACTATCAAAACTCTCTATGAAAGAAAATAAACAAAAGAAATGCATTTTATACTGTTTTCGATTTTGTTTTTTGTTGCTGCAAATGTTTTATAATCGACGACGTGCCCAAAATATTAAGTCGCGTGCCGTCAATGGCACGCGTACCATTGGTTCGCCAACCCTGGACTAGACTAATACTAGAGATGACGCCTGAGTCCCAACAGTGATAACTTTAGAAGCTGGCTTATGTTTATGCTTATACTAAGTCCATGTTGTAACAGCAACATTACGTTAAAATGTACGTGCATTTACCCCGTACTGGAAAAAGGCACTTTACACACGCTGTCCCTAGTTTTCCAGTGACTCAATTACAGAAAATCGTCCAGCGATACAGCCGGAAGATATAATCGTATAAAACCGAAGACCCACGAAGCCACTTCGGTAGTCCACTAGAACGAAGCAGCGCAAACTATCTAATTTTGTACCAGCTACAAGGGTGCATCGGATAATCCAAATGAGATTTCGCTTCTAACGGATTTTACCGGAATTTTGACTTGAAATAGTTAATAGCTTTAAGTTTAGCGAAGATGGGGTTAGCGGGAAATAAAGTTAGGATTAAATGTCGCATATGAGAATTTTAAGTTCAATAATATTGCATTTTGAAAGCAGTGGTAAAGAACTGCTCGAACTTAAACACAGCCAGGCGCAATACTTTGCGTAATTTATTTCATTACCGCTACTCACAAATCAGTGAACGAAAACATCGTGAAGAAAACGTCATGTCCTACAATCAAATATTCTAAGACATGTGATATCCGTGATCAATTACCTGGCAAGGGTTGTGGGTATCTGAAGGATGCGAGATGCACAGGACCCTTAATTATGGCTATAATTGGACGTCTTTCAGCTGAAATAAGGATGATGACGATGATGTGACATCCACCGATCCGCACTGGGCCTGCATGGTGGAATACTGCTCATTCCCTCTTCTTGAGAGAAGGCCACAGTCCCTGCAGTGGGAACATTATGAGGCCGCTAATGCTAATACATATTTTTGGCAACATATAGATATGTTGCCTAAAATATGTATTAGCATTAGCTATCACAGTTAAGAGGTATGCGGAACAGAATGTAAATCCTCAATGCCCACAAATCTATTATCTTTTGACTTTGCTAATTACACACACAATTAAAGAACAATAGGTGTGCGAACGTCGGCATTCGACCGGGGCTTAATGAATTAAAAAGAGAGGATCGTCCGACCAGACGGGTGTTATGTCTAGTCTAGGTAACTGCCCTACAGATGATTTCAAGCTGTTGTACTTGTTCAAGTCGTAAAGAGAACTCTAATTGTAAGACACAGGATTTCGTATTTTTAGTTTCTATGAAGACGTGTTGCACCGACCCCAAGTAATATGGAGTGAGGGCTCCTGCCCCTTTTCCATATTACTTGGGGTCGGTGCAACACGTACGGTGAAGAGAAGATCCCATAGTAACTGATATGACTGCCTGTTTTAGAGTAAATAAAGTATGGAACAGAAATTATATATCTCATATTTTTTCAAAGTCCTCCTATATAATACTATGTAGGTACCTACATGAAGTTTTAAATAAATGAATAAATTGTCAAAGATCTTCAAATAACAACTAGAAGTAACGGCCTGACGTGCTTCAAGGTTTCAAGGTACATTTCGGAATATGATTCCTGTTGAAATATCTAATTAGAAGTTACGTAAGTTTTACTTTCCACGTCATAAAGTTACTTTTCAGTTGGAAAATTTTGGGCCTTTGAGAACCATATTTCAACACTTGCATTCCACCTGTGATGTACGAATCACACGTTAGGAGCCACAACTCTAATCCAACAAACACTACATAATTTTTAAACCTAACGTAACCCATCGCACACAAAACGCCCAGCATTCCCACGCATCATTTTGCGCCCGTATCTCCCATGCCTCGTTTACACACGACCTAGCACAATTCACTTTGTGCTGGCTTGCCAACAAAAACCGTTAAAAAACAAAAGACTGGTTATAAAAACTGAAAACGTTAACAGAACTGTCCAAAAAGTATGGCAGCGAAATAGTAAGATATTTCCTTTAACGAAGCTTGTTGTATTTTTGTTATGTGACGTGAGATGTGTTACTTTAATTAATATCTTTCGGTCGTAGATGTTATAAGAATTTTTGGAGGAGCTTTAAATTTTAAGTCTAAATAATGAAGAATGATTCTTGAAGACTATATATTGACACGGGTTCTGGACTTGGAAGTGCATTTTGAAATCATCAATAGATGATGCTAAATTGAATATTTGAATGACAACTCAGATAGTTGTTTTATCCACATTTATAAAGATCAAGTAACCAGAGGCTGCATTTACAGTGCAGCCATCAGATCTTAGCGAGTCTGAAGTTAGGCTCTGCGAATTTTAGCGCTTGAAAACTCGTACAATACTAAAAAAGGTTTTAAAAAATGCCAATAACCGTTTTTAACAGCAATGTAGTCTGTCGCAATTATATTGTAATATTGCAGTCATGTCAATTGCGTTCAAGCTGCATCCGAACTGCAATTTGCGGCTGAATTGCAGTTTAAATGCGGTCCGTCTGTCTAGAGCCTAGGAAACGACCAATCGGAACTATGCGATAGCTTCAGACGTTTTATAAGAGTCCATGAAGGCATATGTGAAATAAATAATTTTGAGCTGAGAATAATTCTTAATGAAAAACTAAATAGCATGTTTTGCTAAACATGAATTCAATCAACAGTCACACATATGACCAACGAGACAGCTTTAACCATATAGTCAAATGCCGCATCCAAACCACATCTTAGTTTATTGCAGTTTGCAGTTCATATGTCCCACTAGTTGTTCCCTGCTAACGGTTATTTGCCTGTTAATTAATTTAAAATATTATCTGATGTCGTCGCAATTTACGTAGCTGCATGACATCGGAGTTAATTTATTAGGAGAACGTGCACATGTACACGTTACATCAGGAGCATTTGTATTGCATTAAATCCGTCGCGAAGTTGTTCGAGCGACTGGTGTCCGCAATGATTGAACAAAATCGTCAATGAATGATATAAAATGGTGGAGACCGGCATTTTTTTCACTGAAAAACTTCACTACAGGTTTTTTTTATGGTGGGAAAAATCATCGAATGATGAATCCCGGCCTAGGGCGGAGCGGGAGACAGTGTCGGACTTCTACTGAGTAAACGACCCACCGTTCCTTCCTGCCTTAGTTCCAGGGCCCCGGTATTCCGCTTTCGCATTAACCCTTGGCCCCAGAAGGCTTCGACCCTGCTGGGCCCCTTTGGAGTATAGGTATAATATTGTTCTAAAATATACTGAAAATTTATAAAAAAGGACAAAACTATAAGACGCTGTTACACTGCTACGCCACGTTTGTGTGTAAAACCTTTAGATGCCCTTCTGTCACTGACGTCTAGACTGATCGCTTCTTACTTACTGATGCGCATTTTTAAACGATTCATCACACAAGAAGCTTCTAAGAAGTACATAGTCTAGAAAAACTTTACAAAATTGCCGAAATTTTCTTTGGGTACTGGTGGAGCTAATCGTGTATTTTATAATGTGTGAATTTTGCTCATTTCACTGGCGTAAACAGAATTAGAAAAATATATTTATTCTTTAGGATCAATGATAGATAGATAGTGTGTTTAAAACATAGTGCAACTAATTTTATAAAATAAAATATGAGCCACGCTGTTCCCGCGTGGCTCAAGTAATCAATGTAAATAGTACGCCACGAACTACCCGTGTATCTTTCTCCTCTGTCAAATCCATCCAAAGGTTGTCTTTAAAAAATCGCTTTTAGCGATAAAACCGCCCATTGTAACACCGTCGTAATTTTTAAGTGTCTTTATGTACCAAGTTTTGTTTATGGTGTATCTACAATAAAGAGTATATCTATCTCAAGGAGTTGCCAGCAAAAGGTAGGGACCCTGCAGAAGGGTCGAAGCCAACTGGGGCTAAGGGTTCACGTCTGAAAGGAAGGCTCTGGCCCTGGTATATATGGCAATGCACTGTTTCACTCTTCGTTTGGACGCTCACGCAGCCTGACGCCATTTTGTTAATTTCATAAACTCAGTATAAATAACACTTAAATATCTAAAGCACTGTCCCCATAGATCAAAATTACGTACAGTTGCAAACTGGAACAAGTCATAATCGTTCCAATTTGTCAAACAACAGAAGATCATCACTGTTGTCACTTGTTTGTTGTTTAACAACAACCGTAACAACTCTATTTACTTAACAACACGAAAGGGATTCAACAATTTCTGTCTTTAGAGAACAATACGGCTTTACATTAAGTATCTTGACTTCATAATTTACCTTTAGGGTAAAGCCGAGATAGATGCCCCGATTTCGATTACTCTAGTTTTGCGAATGAACCGTATACTATTTCAATTATTAATCAAAAGACTTTCCAGCTACTACTATGTTGACCGCATAGATATATCAAACAGTATGATATATGGTTGACCGTGTCTTACGTCTCTATGTGATTGCATGAGAAGACAAAATGCGATCAAAGTTTTTAGAGGATAGTTGTCCGTTTTGTGGGGAGGGCATCTATCCTGTAAGGCAGTTATAAGGATCAGGAAACTAACCTACACGTGTGATATTTTTTTGTTTGGGATAGATGTCACAAAATATTGAGGTCCGCTAAAATCGCTAATACTTTAAAAATATAAAAGAAAACGTTTTTAAATTATTATAAACTAACGACCCGCCCTATCTTCGCACGGGTGCAATGGTGATATTAAATACATGCATGTGTTATACATACAAACCTTTCTCTTGAATCGCTCTATCTATTAAAACAAACCGCATTAAAATTTAACGCAGTTTTAAAGATCTAAGCATAGGTACATCGGGACATAGTGACTTTGTTTTATACTTTGTAATGATTGGTCAATGAAAAACCAGAGTACCTGCTGGTCTTACAAATAACGCATTTCACCTTTTTATTCAGAGATATTAACTATCCCGCCTTTACCTTAGTAATTAGGGACCATTCATTTACAGGGAAACTTGATTAAAAGGGACCTGGATAAGTGAGAAACCTCCTTAGCTAGAACTCATGCTGAGGTTCCTACAATTTAACACTGAATTACCTTTGTTAGTGAAACAAAGCAAATCTCTGTTTGTAGGATTTATTCTTTCGATTTTATCGTTATAGTTACCTCTATGATTGAGACGATGAGAGCATTTTACCTCTTTTATTGATACTTTATTTTAAAGAAAAACTAAAAAAAAAAACCTTTGAATTTCTTTTCTCTTCTACTTGTACTCATTGTTTACAATTCTTGCGTAATGTTTACATAAATACGTTATTTTTTATTTATTAACCGCACATTTTGAAATAACTTCTTTTCTTATCTCTATTTATGGAACCCACTATAATGAGACATATTCATACCTGACTAAACGATCCACCCTGCTTCTTTTTCAAGTCCAAGGCTCCCCAATAGGCTTCGACCCTGAAGCTGAGTCACTACGTTTGCATTGAGGAACGGGATTTTTCCCATCATACAAAAGCCTATAGGCTATATTCTGTAAAAAAGAATTTTGAAAATTCGTCGATAATTGGCGGAGTATTCGATGAACAAACATACAAAAAAAAAAAATCCGAACATAGTACCTCCTCCTTTTTGTGAAGTCGGTAAAAAGTGACGAGTGATGGATAAACCGATGTCATTCGGTCTCAAGCTTCCATACTTGCCTTCACCGACACATTTGTTTATTATTTGTCTAAACGAACTAACGAAGAACGGAAATGCTTCTGATCCATGACCTTGTAAACCTATAAATAGTCAAATCAGAATGATGACTATAAATACAACAGCGGTAAGGGTGTAGCGGCCTCGCGAACTGATCACTCTCGACTATAAATAGGGCACTCTTGTAAAAATCGAGGAGTAAAAGATAAACAAATGAATATCTACTGTACTGCATCATCAATACATCGTATAAAACAAAGTCGCTGTCTGTCCCTATGTTTGCTTAGATCTTTAAAACTACGCAACAGATTTTGATGCAGTTTTTTTTAATAGGAAGAGTGATTCCAGAGGAAGGTTTATAGGTATAATATAACACCTTTGCACCCGCGCGAAGCTGATGCGAGTCGCTATTATAGTATAAAACAAAGTCGCTGTCTATCTCTATGTATGCTTAAATCTTTAAAAATACGCAACAGATTTTGATGCAGTTTTTTTATAGTAAGAGTGATTCAAGAGGAAGGTTTATAAGTGTAATACATGCATAATATATAATATAATACATTTTTAATATTATTATTACACTCGTGCAAAACTGGGGCGGGTCGCTAGTTTGATCTAATAATGGAAGTCGGTTAGGTCACATTAAAATTACCGGTAAAGATTTTTGACTTGAGTTAGATTAGAATAGTTTTAATTATTGTACACCAAAAAGTAACAGAATCATTAAATGTATGAATCGTTGTAGTTCTGTTAAGTTTTGTGTAAAATAACAAATTACAAAAGAAAAGAAATAATAATAATAATTCACCATCGCAGTATCTCTACATGGGCGTCGTGATGGAGCTTGCGCGCTCTGACAAACTTAGCTAATCTGGAGTGAAGGGCTAGACCACAGATATAGATACTTAGATAACGCAAGCATCACGATCTGTATGGAAACCGCCATTTTTTGACTACCTATTATGGTGTCACAAGTACTATTTGTGATAATTAAATCTTTTCAAAGACGCCGCTGCGTACGGCGTCCCCCTCGCTCCAATCCTGCCTTGCAGCACAATTAACCATTTTTATATATTTAACGTCCGGTGGATTATGGCCCGCTCCCTCTCCTAGATAGAGGAGGCCTGTGTCCCTGCAGTGGGAACATTAAAAGGCTGATGATGATGATGATGATGATAACGTCCGACTAGCGCTGTACACCGATGCAGACTGACCGCGAAACTGACCACTTACGATTTTTGTACGTAAGTGCCTAGCTTACGTACGCGAAGTATTGGTTCGTGCGTTATCTAGGTAAATCTTTATCTGTGGGCTAGACTAAAAGATCTGAGAGCAGTGGTGGCCGAGTGGTAAAGGCCCCGACTTACGGGTTGTAGGTCGCGGGTTCAAACTCAGCCAGGCGCATTACTTTGTGTAATTTATTTCATCACCACTGCTCTTAAAACGGTGAAGGAAAACATCGTGAGGAAACCGGCATGTCCTAGAACCTAAAATTCAAAGATATGTGACATCCACCGATCCGTAATGGGCTCGCGTGGTGGATTATGGCCCATTCCCTCTCGTAGATAGGAGGTGGCATGTGTCCCAACTGTGGGAACATTAAAAAGGCTAAAGAAAAATAAAAAAAATGAGACTAAAAGATTGCACTTACTACTACTACTGGTACAATTTTACCATACAGAAAATAATACTAATTATCCAAAGACAAACTAACTAGATTTCTTCTTCCTCCAAGCAGCTCAGCTCGTTTCCCACCCCTCCTCCATCCCCTACCCCTCCACATACCCTCCCCCTCAGTCGTCCAACAGACGTCATGTAATACTCAGCAAATGTTGACCGTCTCAGTAGCGAAGGATGAACTACCTTCCTTGAGAACGTATTGAGTACACTTGAGGCCGCGAGAAGTGGTCTACGATTTATTGACCAAGAAATATTTTAAGTTCTGGCGTGAGTTTGGTTTTAGCTGACAAAGATATGGATGGTAGATTTAAGGGATTTTTATGGTAGACCAAATTCATCCGATGACAACTCCCGCCTTTAGGCGAAGATACGGCCGAAGACAGTGTCAGACTTTACGAAGGCAACGACGCTCACGCGACAGCCGCCGCCGCCGTGTCTCCGATCCCGATTTCCGGCCAACGTAGGCGTGGGCATGCAGACGGCGAGCAATGGGTACCTCGCTGTCCGCCCATCCGATAACAGTCCGGACCGAGCCCAAATCGTCGACAGCAACTTTACTGTAGGGGCCCAACAAGGTCGAAGCCTTCTGGGGCCAAGGGTTGAAGCGAAAGCGGAACACCGGGGTCCTGGAAGTAAGGCAAGAAGGGACAGTAGGTCGTTTAGTCAGTAGAAGACTGACACTGTCTCCCTCTCCGCCCAAGGCCGGGATTTGTCATTCGAATATGTCACATTTCTTCGAATTTTTTATTCTAGGATATGCCAGTTTCCTCACGATGTTTTCCTTCACCGTTTTGAGAGCAGTGGTGAAGAAATAAATTACACAAAGTAAAGCGCCTTGCTGTGTTTGAACTCGCGACTACTGCGGTAAACCCAGAGTAGAAGAAAAAGAAAAATAAACAAACAATGTTTATTTTGCCCAAAATAGACGCATATAATACAAGAATCTGTTAGTCAAGTGTGAACTAGGTATTAATGTATTGCACCATAGACACTAGGCAGAATACAGTTGCCTTGGTCTCAGTTAATCTTTTGAACACCGAAATTAGAGACACAACAGAAATACAACAGGGATGTGAAGCCGGCGTTCGCTTGGGGCTTGCAGTTTAAATGATATTTTAAAATGAAAAATTAAATAATAAATTAAATAGTTAATTTTAGAAAAAGTTATTTAATAATTTCTCAAACAAAAACAAAACTTTATACAGTACCTTCATAGACAATTATGCCAAAAATAAAGATAACTTTGGATGAATATCACAAACAAGTTTTATTTATTGTAACAAAGATATTAAAGCCGCTACAAAGTTGAATTCACGCTAATTAGTCGCAAATTGAGTCAAAGAAAAGTTATTTTCGGCAGAATTACGACCGAATATAATCAGTCCAAAAATAAACCTTGAAAATAAATTGGATTTTACAATGAAATAATTTCAGCTGAAGTAGAACTATGTTACATTATATCTACACTAATATAATAAAGAGGTAAAGTTTGTTTCTTTGTTTTTTTGTTTATAGGGGGTAATCTCTGGAACTACTGGTCTGAGTGGACAAATTTTAGTAACAACAGAAAGCTGCTTTACTCCTGAGTGTCATAGGCTATATTTTATGTACGCGAGCGAAGCCGCTGACAAAAGCTAATTCCTGATAATTTTATTGTGGGTATCATTAATAATTAATTATCAATAACATTTCGAATACCGTAATTAGAGATATAGGTACTAGAAAGATAATACATGTGCGAACGCCAGCATTCACTCCGAGCTCAAGAGTTATTAATTAAATAGGTACCTTCTACGACTACCGGTTTCCAAAAGTAAATGAGTAGGTACAATCATCATCATCGGCCTTTTAATCTTCTCACTGCTGGGACATAGGCCTTTTCTGTAGGAGAGGGAATGGGCCGTAATCCACCACGCGGGCCGAGTGCGGGTTGGTGGATGTCACATATCTTCGAAAATTTTGAAATACGTAAATTGACTATTTTTCTTAATATTTTTTTCTCGTGACCTTTCAATTTCAGAGCAGAGAAAAAACTAACTAGATCAAAACAGAAATATAATAACAAGGGACAAGAAAATACTAGCTCAAGAAACTTAAATTGTATTTGCAGACATTTAATAGGAAGGAATGAGACTCGCAGAATAGTTATTCAGTGGATAATCTTAAGGGGCAGATATACGCCAGCGCGGAATGAGGTGGTTCGTTTAGTCAGTAAAAGTCTGACACTGTTTCCTGCTCCGCCCAAGAGCGGGATTTGTCATTAGATGATTTTTCCCAGCATTAAAAAGGCATGAGTAAATAAAAGAAGAACTAGTCACGCGTCAAAATTATTAGAATAACAATTTATCCTTCATTTATTAATCACATTAAGAATAAAAACCGTATATAAAAAGATTGTTAGTTAATTTGTGAAAGTTCCATAAAAATATACCAATTGGTTTTTGCCGGATCTTCGCTTTTTTGTCTGTATTAGACACTAGCTTTTGTCAGCGGCTTCGCCCGCGTACATAAAATATAGCCTATGTCATTCAAGAGTAAAGCAGCTTTCTATTCATGGTAATTTTTTTCCAATCGGACTAGTAGTTCCAGAGATTACCTCCTACAAAGAAAAAAAACAAAAAAACAAACTTTACCTCTTTATTATATTAGTGTAGATTACTTCACTAAAGATAGTATAAAACAAAGTCGCTTCCCGCTGTCTGTACCTATGTATGCTTAGATCTTAATTTACGCAATCTCTAATACTACGCAACAGATTTTGATACGGTTTTTTTAATAGATAGAGCGATTCAAAAGGAAGGTTTATATGTATAATACATGCATATAATATTTAAATTTGCAACATTGCACCCGTGCGAAGCTGTGGCGGGTCGCTAATAGAATAAAAATACACCAAGTTCAATGGAAAAAAAAATGTAAATATTCGTGTGTGAAATTATTAGGAAAACAGTCTAATTTAACATATATTTTTTTCAAAGCATTCCGAGTAACCGTTTAGACGTAATGTTGGATCATCATCATCATCAGCCTTTTTTAATGTTCCCACTGCAGGGACACAGGCCTCCTCTCTAAGAGAGGGAATGGGCCGTAATCCACCACGCGGGCCCAATGCGGGTTGGTGGATGTCACATGTCTTCGAATTTTTGGTTCTAGGACATGCCGGTTTCCTCACGATGTGTCACGATGTTGGATATATTATCATTAATCATTTAAAATCATCAAAAGTCATATTTCTGCCCCTTAAAAAAAGGCGACACTTAGTATAAGACTTTACAAAGTGCTGGCGAATTGTCCACAAGTCTACCCTAAAGAGACAGTCATTTCTTTTATTAACGAGGAGAAAGAAAAATAAGATGATCTGTTGTGTTAAGAGTCAAAATAAATGTTGCATAAATTCTATGAGATACTGATTTGTTTGTTATTTCATTTAGATAATTGAAAATTAAAGAGATTCTGTTCTACTTCTGAAAGTTATGACCGAAATAAAATGTAGAAACATTGTTATTTATACAAAAAATGAACACAGTAAAATTAGAAAAGGATCATAAATTTTATAATAAACCGTTCAGTTTGGCGCTGTACTCACAATCAAAAAGTACAAAAAAATAAATAATTAACAATAGTTTTCATTAAATATTATTGAAATCTGAAATTAAAAGGACTTACCCATATATTTCTATAAAAAATTGCTCGAAAAAAATGTTTTCCCACGCTTTGTGTGGAGCGAGATCATTCTCCCTGTCTTAGACTTTTACTGACTAAAACCCACTGGTGTTTCTTCTGTTATCTCTTGTGTTCTAGGGTCATGAAACTTTTCCGAACAATTACGTTGCCCTCATCACCTTCTAAGCCACTTCTTAACAATCTTAAGCAGCTCGGAACTCCGAACTAGTTAAAGCTAATCAGGTTAAACTGAAAGCCAACTGGCTTTGAAACTACCTGATCTGATCGTGCTGATGCTGGCCTGATCAGATCTCCACAACACAGTTTCTAGGCAACACGATACTCCTTCTTGGATGAACAGATTGGATCCGTTGGCCTTTGACAAAAAATATCCTCGATTTAGACTCCGTGTTGTCTAACAGCTGGATTGCCTCAACATTCACATGGGTTACGTCTGTGTTCATGAGTTTCAGCAAATTTTTGAATGATGATAATGATGAGTTCCATTTTAACCTTTCGACTTTAGTAATTACAGACACAATTAAAGAACAATAGGTGTTCGTTGGAGTGTCAAAAGTTTCAGGATACGTACACGGCTCCAGAAATCTAAACACATAAAAAACTCAACTCGATAGCTATCTGCCCGTCACTACACCAAATATTCCTACACAAAAACAAATGTACAAACTCGAGTAGATGAATAAATGAGTAGGAAAGCAAATAAATAACAAAATAGAGTCACAAGAGCAATAAATAACTCTAGACGAAGATTATTTGCTCACGAGACATTCAATTTAACATTCCTATATCTAATAAAGTGTTAAATATTGAAATGTTACTTTATTTCATACATTATTTATGATCATGGCCGTATTTTCGCGTATTCTCGCGAAAAAACGGCCATGATCATTATTTTGATTTTGGAATAATTTGGAAAATTTTATTTTATTCTTTTCGTTGTCCTTTTTATGGTTCTGTAGCTTAATATATAAAATAGAACCCTTATGGATTCGTCATGTCTGTCTGTCCGTCTGTATGGCACAGCCACTTTTTTTCTGAAACTATAATAACTATATTGTTGAAGATTGATAAGTAGATGTATTCTGTGAACTCTTGAGTCCCAAGCGAACGCCGGCGTTAGTATACCCATTGTCTTTCAATTATGTGTCTAATTACGGTACGAGAAAGGTTAACATTTTCACACAAAAATATAAAAAAGACAATTATTTTGGGGGGGAGTTGAATGAGATCTAGTGAATAACTTTTGTTAATACGTCATAATCGTATACCGCTACTTACCTTTCATTCATTCAATTGTACGGAACCCGGTGGCCCGATTTTTTTTCATTGTAGATATCAGAATTACATTTTATGTTGTGTTGTGTTTATTAGAGAAACCAATTACTGTGGTAATTTATGTGTGTATCTGAAATGAGAGTGTACGGATGAAAATTATGATTTAGAGAACAGAATTATGTTTAGAATAAAATGTGTTTTGTAGGAAAAGTAGGTGCTTGTATTTTTCCATTATATGTGTGAACTAGCCTTCTGCCAGTGGCTTCGCCCGCGTGAAAGTAGGTTTCTCCATACAAATTTTAGACACCCCAATACATAGCTTTAGGAGCTGAATTTTGAAAAACCCTTTCTTAGTGTTCGCTTACGTCATAAAAGGAAGCCTTGAGCAAAATTTCACTCTCCTAGGCTCAGTAGTTTCGGCTATGCGTTGATATGACAGTCAGTCAGTTTCTCCTTTTATATTTAGAAAATAGATATAGATAGATGAAATTACATTTTATTAGTTCAAATTTGCCGTGCTTCGTGCGTTTATAAGTTGTCAATGAAAGTTGAACGGGGGGACGTTCAGACCATTTTGTGCATTTTATTGTTATAAAAACTTGTAGACAGAGAAAACAAAGTGATGTAATGTATGTGTGTATCAGTGACAGCAATCAAAAGATACTTGGTTTGAACCGTAACCAATTTAGAAATTTAAGAGAACAAAACATAAAACTAAACAGCACACATCACGACTTCTCGAGTCCAATAACCGTCTTCATACGTTCACTGGCAAAGTAAAACAATAAGAACTAAATTAATTTATGGCAAACAATTAAGATCAATGCTTTTACGACATAACGTCAGTACTTCGTCACTTACAACTTTGTATAGTTTTTGGTCATCTTAAGGTTGGGCCACACGGATGTAATCCAGCGCCTAAACAGAGTTCACCTTGGGATCTGCGGATTGTAAACTAAGACAACGAGTGTGTTGATTGCTGGTTTGTTGGTTCAAATGATAAATGATGTTAATTTTGCTAATAGGTTTTGAAAAATACTTTTAAAGTCATTTTTTTCACAGGGTTGTACTCCAGCAATCTAACAAAAGTTTTTTTTTTATAGAGGGAAATATCATCGAATGACGAATCCCGCCCTTGGGCGGAGCGAGTAACAGTGTCAGACTCTGACACGACCCACCTTAATCTTTTTAGCCCTCATACCGGGGTCGGAGGCAGACCGCATAAAGCAACGACGCACACGCCCCAGGCAACGCCGGGATTCTAATTCACCGCAGGCGCGAGCTTGCGGACGGCAAGCAATGGAAAGCTTGCTGTCCAGTGTCCGGTCATCTGGTAACAGTCCGTTACAAGCCAAGTCGTCGACGGCGCACTCTGTTCCCGCGCGCCTCTATAAGTTGTCACCAAACCCGTAGGGACTCTGCAAAAGTGTCGAAGCCTACTGGGGCCCAGGGTCTCTTTCTGAAAGGAAGCTTGGCTCCAGTGCTAAGGGCAGTGAAGGAACGAGGTAGGGTGTTTAGTCAGTAAGAGTCTGACACTGCTTCCCGCTTCACCTAATGGCGGGATTCGTCCTTAAATGATTTATCCCACCACAAAAAAAAATTACGATTGTAATCAGAGGTCTCTTCGATGAAAACTTGCAGATTGTTACAAACAATCTTCTATCTATACGGAATACAACAAGCAATGTCACCTCTTTAGGAACGCTGGATTACATCCGTGTGGTCCAGACCTTATCGTTGAAGAGGCGACAGCATTTTATACGATGTCGTTAAGTGACGCTCATTAAATTCGAGTGTAGTTGTGATGACTGATATATAAAGATACGCTACTTAAACTACTACTGGCTCATAAAATAAATCATCTAAAAGTAGTTAATTATATACTCTAGAGTAGTAAAAAGACTATGTGTCTACAGATTAGATGTAGATCGTAAAATTAAATTCATAGCCTAGTGGGCTTATAAAAATTGATTTAGTGATTTGTAGTAAAATTATTGTTTATATATTTTTTGTTCACATAGTATAGCCAAAACTTAAAAAAAAACATGTAAAATGGTACTGTTTATTTTTTATCAATACACATGTCGCTTTTCGTACACCAGTTACTGTTTTCCTCACTAGAGCTGAAAAGTGCATTGCCTACGCCACAATTGACTGTATTTATCGTATCAGACTGAGCGATAAGCGGCCTCCTACGAGTCACCGGTCAATCTACGTTAAGTTTAAACTTCGCAAGTGTCTCGGAAAATCGAATGATACACGTGAAATTTTTTCATTACAGCACTTGGCTCTACAATACCATCACCTGCAGCTCAGGCGAATTCTGACTCAGTCGCAATGACAAACTTTCTCCACTTGTATTAAAATGTACTATTAAAATAAACCTACTACTAGGTCTGCGAACTTGAAAATAAAAATGGATAAATTAAAAAGAAATCGAGACAAATATGAACAGGAAGAGAAAAACTCAACAAAGGAAAAGCTGGCTAAATTTATGTCCTCAAGTGTAACAAGTATAACACGCACACACATTATGAAACAACAAAACTGCCAATAAGAACACAATATCCCAAAAATCTCGACAAAATATACATCAGTTGTCCCATTTTCTTTGGCCCGACGTGTAGCAACGAAGCGGACACAGTAACGCACTTAAGTTGGACGTAACCAGCCACTGTTAGAAGTGTACCCACTGGGTCAATATACTGTACACTTATCTTAATGATTATTTACGAAGCTTGGCCATTTTGATTTTGTGATATTGATATAGAAGCGACATCTGTGACTTTACGTGGGAACTAAAAATTCACCGCTCGAATATAATATAGGTACAATATTACCCGCCGAGCTTCGCACGGGTGTAATGATGATATGAAATATATTATGCATATATTATACATATAAACCTTCGTCTTAAATCACTCTATCCATTAAAATAAACGCATGAATATCCATTGCGCAGTTTTAAAGATCTAAGTATACATAGGGACGGACAGCGGGAAGCAACTTTATTTTGTACTATGTATGTAGTGATATACACAACCAACTTTTGGGCAGGTACAACATTCGTAAAGTCGGACGTTCCTCTCTCTTTCACGGAAGTATGTTGAACCATGTTCCTCATACCTCAACAATATCTTTACACTCTATTCCGTGTACACACTTTCGATCACTCTGTTTCGATTCATTCAAAAAAAAATAAAAATGGCACATTGACATGAAACAGTGAGAAATGGGTAGCTAGCTGTCAGCAACACCGTACGTGCTTGTTTACGGCCACGCGGCCCGTATGTTTGTGTTTGCGCGTGCAATGACGCGGTCCGCTGCTGCAATGTACGACGAACGCCCAACGCATCGCTCATCGCACCGCGTCTCCGTAACCCAGTACTAAGGGCCCAGTAGGACAGCTGTGATTTCTGAAAGAGATTCCATGGTGCTATAACACAAAGGGCAATAGAAAGGACCCACGAGTATTTTAGACATTCAAGTCTCACCCACCCTCTCACTCTAAAGAGGCAGAAGTCATTGAACGATTTCTGAATAAAAAAAAACCTAGGGTTTTTTTCTAATGTAAATTGAGTTTATTTCCGTGCTGTCACCCGTCACTTTCGCTAATCAACGTGTCGTGTAATGTAAAAACTTGCGGCAAAATGTGAGATGTTTTTAATCACCAATTTGGCGCGCTCTGTTTCTTGCCAAAACATCAATCAGTATGTCTACGCTTCATAAAAATTGGTCTAAGATCAACTAGAGCTGTTGAGTCCGCGGTATTTTAGAATACTCAGCATTCCATTTCAGTGAATCGACAGCTTTTGTTTTAGAATAGAATAGAATGTGTCAAAGATATTTTATTTATAGATCTGAGTAGGTACTCGCATTTATTTTTGAGATTCCGTGAATCATGGACCAAGGAGTATAGTGTTAACAGATGGGCTTTGAAGGTGGATAGCATTGTTTTTTTTCATACGCCTACAATGTTGCTACACATTTTTTTTTGGTGGGCAAAACTCTTCCTATAACATCTCCCGCCCTTGAGCGAGGCGGGAGATAGTGTTAGACTTTTACTGATTAGAAGTACGCCCCGTTTCTTCGTTACCTTCATTCGATAGCCCTGGTGTTCACTTTCACATTATCTAAGGACCGAGGAGCACAATAGGAATCACGGACAATCCCCTGTGTTGAACGTGCTTGGGGGGGAAAGAGACAATCGCGCACGTGCTCTTTGATTGCACAGGTGTCACTGACCTTAGGCACACCGAACTCCCTTACTGACGCTCTGAAAAATCTGAGAGGCTTAATCAGCTTTTGGAGAGAGGTGGACAGGTTGGAATAAGCCCACAAAAGATTATTGTCGCCGTACAGCGATTTCATATTTGTGTATTGTGACTACAATCATGTGTTTAAGTTTCGGTCATTAATTACCAGTCACCCTGTATAGTAAAGTATACACAGCAAAGTAAAATATACACAGCAAAGTATACCCTGTATAGTAAAGTATACACAAGTAAAATATAGTAAAGTATACACAGCAAAGTAAAATATACACAGCAAAGTATACCCTGTATAGTAAGTATACACAAGTAAAGTTAAACAATTGGTTAAAATTAACAACTGTAAAACATTAACGCTGTTATGACACTACTGCCAACTTCTTACAAATTAGCTCACGAACAATTAAGGTCATTTAAATTAAAAAAACAAATGAATCAAATGGATTGTAATAAGAACAAGTGGTAAACTCTCTTAACCATTGCGAGAAAACATCAAATCAATCAAAGTAATTTTGTTTTACCATAAGAAATTTTTATTTTAGATTATAAGAATCAAAAAGTTCCTCCTGAAGTAATTCAAAGTTTTTTCATGCTGCCTCTATGGGCCATCACTGGAACTTTTATTTTAAAATAATTTGAAAACTCGCATTATGCCCGCGTGGTGGTTTACGGGTCAGGCCATCTGTACAGGGGAGACCTGAAATCCCAATCCCAACTGTAAAATAATAATGCGACGTGGTAATTAATCCCCTGAGTTTATTTCGGTGTTTCTTCTCAGGGTAGTCAGCTAGGAAACTCCGTATCTAATTTAAACTGACAAAAAAAAAATTACGTCTAAGGCCCGGCGCCCACTATCGGTGGGCATCGGTGCGGCTCGGTAGAGCTCGAGCGCTTTACGCCGGCTTCGGGCGGCTTTGGGCGCCTTAGAGCTGCGTCGGGCGATTTCGGGCGGCTTTGGGTGCCTGAGAGCTGCCTCGGCAGTCGTAAACACGCCTAAGGACGCCGTAGCTGATTTTGGGTAGCCTAAGAATAGTTCTGGCTGCAGAAACATTGCAGAGCAGTCACTCGTAACGTTCCGTGAAAACTGTTATGTGTGTGTATTTATAATGGTGGATTGGAACTTAGTTCTCATTGTTCATCTTGATGAAGAAGAAGAGAAACTTGGAGCCTTAAAACAAAGAAGAAGATTTTGGGTGAATAAGCTTTGGAAGGAAAGATGTACTTTCGGTGAATTTCATAACTTGTTAAATGACTTACGATATGACGTCCGCAAATTTTACGACTACTATAGGATGGATTATGAAAACTTTGAAGCCTTGGTTGCTCTGCTCCGTCCTGACATAATGAAAAAACCATCTACTTTCCGTTCATGTATATCTGTTGAAGAAAGATTATCTGTGTGCTTAAGGTAAATAATAATGTATTTTTTTTCATTTAGGTTTAGTTATTTATTCAGCTTTAATCAAAAACATTTTTAATTCAGCTTATTGTCAGCTTGGATGAGCGCTTTTCCAATTTTTTAGTTTTAGTTCTATCGAACTATGTCAATACATTATATTAGCGTATTGTCTTAGGACATTTTTATAAGTATTTTGGTTAAAAAAAAAGCCAATAACAGTTTTCTTTACGAATGTACATGCGCAGAAGTTCGCAGAGCTTATGCGTTCAGGACTGCCAAGTTATTTTGCGTCTACTTGTACGATACGATAATGAAGGCGCGTGCGGTGATCGAAATGACTGTTCTGTGACGTGTCTGATCCGAAAATACCACCCGAGCTACCCGAAGACCGCCGGTCTTCGGGTAGCTCGGGTGGTATTTAGCTAAGGAGCTATGCTTACGGCTGCCGAGGCCGCCCGAAGTCGCCCGACGGAGCTCTAAAGCGCCCTACGCCGCTCGAAGCCGGCGTAAAGCGCTCGAGCTGTACCGAGCCGCACCGATGCCCACCAATAGTGGGCGCCGGGCCTTAAAGTGTCATGCAAAACCTATATGCAAAAATAAACATCATTTATTATTTAATGCTGCCAGACTTTTGGGCATTTTCTGTCGAAAACGATTCAGAGGAATTTTTGATGTCGAATTTTAAGATAAAGGGAATAGTATACTACTAACTGTATAATAACATTTATGTTCACTGAATTGGTCTAAACCACCTAACTTGCTATTTTTTTTTCGCGATTTCATGTTTAGTCCCTATAGTTAAAGTAGTTGGTTATTTACCATAATTTTGGTCTTTTATATCACAAGTAAATACATTCTGTACTAAATTGCCTGCGTGGTGGATTATGGCCTATTCCCTCTCCTAGAGAGGAGGCCTGTGTAGCAGCAGTGGGAACATTAAAAATAAAGGCTGATAATGATGATGAAGTACTAAATTGGTATATGTTATTGTACTTTATTTATTTAATTTTTATTTAATATATACATTTATTAATATAACATATTTTTATTTTATTTAGTAACTAGCTTCTGCCCGCGACTTCGTCCGCGGAAAATTTCTTGTAGTGATAGCTCGGTTAACATCCATGTTGTACATATAAATAATTTATAGCCTATGTCACTCAGGAGTAAAGCAGCTTTCTATTGTTGCTAATTTTTTTCCAATCGAACCATTAGTTCCAGAGATTACCTCCTACAAACAAAAAAACAAACTTTACCTCTTTATTATATTAGTGTAGATATCTAAAACCCAGTAGTAACTAATTCAGCGAATCACAGTAAAACTGTCTGGAACAGCTGTTTCACCAGAATTTAGTAGGAATCATTCACGCACTGGTTTACTGAAACATTTAGTATACTATGTTCTGTGAAACAACGCAAATAATGTCGCGTAGACATTACTAGCGTGAAACATAAATCTTACTGCAACGTTTTTTATTTGTGTGGAAATAAATGTCATCGGCGAGAGCAGTGGTGGCCGAGTGGTAAAGGCCCCGACTTACGTAGTAGGTCGCAGATTCAAACCCAGCCAGGCACATTACTTTGTGTAATTTATTTCATCACCACTGCTCTCAAAACGGCAAAGGATAACAACGTGAGGAAGTGGCTTTCCTAGAGTAAAGGTCTGTGTCTCAGTAGTGGGAACATCAATAAGGCTGATGATGATGAATGTCATCGGCGATGATTTTCGTTTTTCTTTTGTGTCGTGTGGCAAAGAATCTGTTCAGGTAGGGATGCCATCTCTAAAATTTGGAAAACAGGACAAGACGCGTGAAAACCCCGGATTTTAGAGTCCGAAAGCCGGACATATCGACAAGATCTTGTAATAAATAAATCGGCCAAGAGCGTGTCCGGCCACGCTCATTGTCGGGTTTCGTAGTTTCCCGCCCGTCACAAATTTCTCACAATGTAACAGAACCCGGTAACCTTCCCCGGACGCTCCCCGGATGCCCTCTAAACTAGGACAAATCCGGGGAAACCCGGACGGATGGTAACCCTATGTTCAGGTGACCATACAATCATCATCATCGGCCTTTTTAATGTTCCCACTGCTGGGACAAAGGCCTCATCTCTAGGAGAGGGAATGGGCCATAATCCACCACGCGGACCCAGTGCGGGTTGGTAGATGTCACATGTCTTCGAATTTTTGGTTCTAGGACATGCCGATTTCCTCACGATGTTTTCCTTCACCATACAATGTGTAATGCAAATCATTTGACAGTTCTCGCGATGCATTGTTCGAGCTCGCCCTGTTTTAAATCCGAATAGGTATGATTAAAACTCTTCAGCCAAAAGCGAACACCCGAGTTCGTACACCTATTGTCTTTGTATTATGTCTCTAATGACGGTATTCCAAAGGTTTAATGTGGTTTCATTCGATACTTTTAACTTCAAATTCATATTGTTAGTATACACACATATACACCGTGAAATTTTAATGGTTGTTTTCCCTCAGCGAAATGGTTGTGTCTTGTTAATACAAACGTTTGATAAAAAAATAAAATATTAAAAACAAAAAATGGACCTGTAGAGTGCAAGCTAATTATGACGTATCACAACGTGCGAGAGCTTATTTTGGTTTAAATATTTAATGAATCGGTTTCCTTTGACGGCGTGCTGCTCATGCGACTCTAGTAGTACCTACCTACAAATTACGTTTTTTGAGTTGATGAATATTTTTAATAATTATTTATAAAAAAAAAACTTTTTTTTTTTTTACTTTATGCTTCAAAAGTACTCCTTATGGCAAGTCATTCTGCCGCGGGAAAACAACCATTTAAATTTCACGGTGTAGGTATACATTACATTATCAAGGGGCATAAGGCAAAGTAGCAGATTTTCAGAGATCTATACTGGATTATTTTTACTAATTCTTGTTTTGATAAAAATACCTAAATAACGTATTCTGTGTTAAAGTATAAGGAGAAAAATGTGTAATAACTTCATAGCCAAGTAAAAGCTGTATGAGATTTTAATATGGATTTAATATAAATATGCAAATCGCGAAAAGATAGTGTCACATGTGGATCGTTCCTCTAATGGTGGACGTTGTAAAAGTGGGTCGGAAAACGGTTAAATGATAAATGATATTTATTTTGTAAATAGGTTTTAAAATAACACTTTTACACGTCAATATTTTTTTCTTTTCGTCAGATCTCCTGTGTTTCCTAGCTGACTACCCTGAGAAGAAACACCGAAACAAATTCAGGGGTCAAAGTCTCTTTTAAAGTCCATACAGTAACCATGTATTGGTCAAATCATATGAGAACCATGCAGATTAGTGTCTCAGGTGGTCTTTTGATGGTTAGCAATATATGAGAACCAGTGAAGTTATGTGTAAAAAATTAGGATATGCAAGCGCATACGATATTAATAATAATACTTTTACTAATTTTACTTTTTTTTTGTAAGACATGTTTAAAAATATAGATAGATTCTTTATTGCACACCAAAAATAAAAATGAACAATAAAAAAAAAATTAAAAGAGTGTCTTATCGCTAAAAGCGATTTTTTAAAGACAACCTTTAAAAACAAAATTAAAAATATGTTAAATATGAATAAATAATGCGTTTTGAATCGTCTTTTATACCGCGTACATCGATGGGCTGGAACAGTTTGCCAGTTGCGGTCTTTCCGTCCGATTATAATTTAGGTATCTTCAAGGCTAGAGTGAATAGGCTCTCAATAAACTAGTACGTCACAACATCAACAATTGCATCACTGCTTACCAGCAGTTGGGATCACAGTCAAGCAATAATTTATACCAATAAAAAAAAATGTGATTGGTCAGAACGGGTAACAGTGTCAGACTTTTACTGAGTAAACGACCCTCCCCATTCCTTCTTAGCCCTCATACCGGGGTCGGACTTTCCTTTCAGAAACCGGACCGGGACCCCAGTTGGCTTCGGCCCTGCAGTTGGGCCTGTACATAGGACCAAGATTGTGACACTTAGGGGAGGTTTATTACCAAAAGTGAATGTCTTTCAGCTGGAAAGATGATTAAAAAAGTTGTAACAGCCTCTTATTAAAAATTTTCAGCGATTTGACTCAAACTACGGTCTACATACGCCAAACGACCCAAATACCAACGCTTCAAATATTGGAATTTCAATATTTTTTTATGAGCAAATTGTTACAAAGTTATTTCATGGATGTGACAGACGAACAGACAGTTGACATCCGGAAATGGACAGAAACGAAGCATGTTGTTGGTTTTGTAAATTATTTTTGACATTTGACATTTAGCGTTATGACATGTCTAGACGTAGCGGCTTAGTGTGAACTGTGAAGGTCTAGGTGCGATTCCCACTTAGCGACTAGTGTATGTTTTAACTGAGTTTTGAGCAGTGGTGGCCGAGTGGTAACGACCCCGACGTACGAGTCGTAGGTCGCGGGTTCAAACCCAACCAGGCGCATTAATTTGTGTAATTAATTTCATCACCACTGCTCTTAAAACGGTGAAGGAAAACATCGTGAGGAAACCGGCATGTCCTAGAACCAAAAATTCGAAGACATGTGACATCCACCAATCCGCACTGGGCCCGCGTGGTGGATTATGGCCCATTCCCTCTCCTAGAGAGAGGAGGCCTGTGTCCCTGCAGTGGAAACATTAAAAGGCTGATGATGATGATGATGATGTATGTTTTAAATATACATCATTGTTTTAGATACATCCGCTTATGAAATCAATGGAATAGAGTAATATAGCATCAGCCTTACAATGTTCCAACTGCTGGGACTCAGGTCTTCTCTCTAGAACAATTATTGGGCCGTAATCCACCACGCGGGTCCAGTGCGGGTTGGTGGATGTCACGTCTTCAATTTTTTCTTCTAGGCTATAGTGTATTGCTCAGCGTAGGGAGCAATACACTATACTATACCATGGGAGTTTGCTAGAGGGAGGCCGAAGAAGAGATGGATGGATTGTGTGAGAAGTGATATGAAAGAAAAGGGAGTTAGTGATAGTGTGACGGGTGACAGGACAGAGTGGAAGAAAAAAACATGTTGCGCCGACCCCAAGTAATATGGGATAAGGGTAGGATGATGATGAGTGTATTGCTCAGTTTCCAGATTATTTATGTAAAACACAATTTTTATCTACAAAATATTTTCTAAAATTAAATATTTGTTTTAATGTGTAGGAATTTATTCTTGTAAGATTGGTATTCTTCCCAAGGTCGAGAATACAATGACATATATAAAAATCTAGTAGGTCGGAAATTTTAGCGGACCACAGCGATTTTGTTTGCAGAGGCAAATGTCAATAGGACGTCCAAAAAATATATGGAAAAGTGTTTGTCATGGAAAAATCTTGTCTATCAACTGGAGCCTTCTTTACATTCCGGCAATATTTGTATAGACGAGACCGTCGTCTGAAATGTAATTCTGTCCAATATTTGCAAAAAAAAACACTTTTGTAGACTATGTATGACATACTATACAGTATGTCTTTGACATCCGCGGTCCCAATCCGCACTGGGCCCGCGTGGTGAATTATGGCCCATTCCCTCTCCAAGAGGAAGCCTGTGTCCCAGCAGTGGGAACATTAAAAAGGCTGATGATGATGTCTTTGACATCGTCGCGCAAACGAACCAGTAGGTACCTACATGGTTCTAGACCCCCAGTGGTGGAATTATTAGTCAGTTCTTTCTTAATTTTTTTGCTAAAAAATGAATGAATTATATTTCAAATTAAAAATGTCATCGGGTTTGATTTCAACGACTTTATTTGCCTCGATGACTTTTTTATTAAAAAAAATCGTTATTTTTTTCTAATAATATCTTTGGGGTTATGGGTAACCAATAAAAAAGATTCATATCATTTTTTACTATATCGCGATATACACAATCTAATACAAAATACGATAGCAACAATAAATGTTTTGTTTAGGTGAGTAGCTTATACAGAAATTAACTGAAGAAAATTACTGAAAAAATAATTTATTTGCCCGTAAGATTAATGTACAAACTGTCTTTGATATGATCGCATTTTTTTTATAATTAAATAAAAATGTTTTAAATTTTTACAATTTTACCTGCACAAAATCGTTATTCTAACTAACCCCAACGATATTTGTAACAAAAAAAAAATATTATGCTCTCTTCAAAACAGCAATATTTATTTGATGATTCCCCACTTCAAAAAAGGAACTTATTCATGTGTAAATTAATTAATTTTAATCTCAACAAGTATCTCTTGGAAGCTCTCAGATAATCAGGAACTTTGTTCAGGGACACTCCGACGAAAGCCTGTGAACCATTTTTCTTAACAATCTTAAAACTTACGAAGAAGGATCAACTAGATAAGAGTTTTGTTATCGTCTTGTTTGTCTAGAAAACTGCTTGGCTTTTTACATACAAAAAAAACTAATAATGAAGAAATATACTTTAAGTTTATTACCAAAGAGTAATAATTTAGATTAACGAATATTGGCTTTAATGGCTTGGAAAATCTATTGATATCTAGCTTCACATCAATATAAGATTTTTCAGGCTCTACTATAGCATAACAATGTATATGTATAAACATATGATCTTTTCTCACTAATCAGTCTATGGGTGAAAACTGCATAAAAATCTGCTCAGTAGTTTTTGAGTTTCTTTTCAAAAACTAGTTGACAATTTATTCGCTTCGCGATTGGGATCTTTGTTATATGAATACTAGCCAAGGTTGTTTTGCCATATAATTATATTTAAAAACTCGGTGAGGATAAGAGCACCCTATTAATAAAAGAAAATTCATAAAAACCCATAGATATGTGTCATATCTATGGTTAAACCGTTTCGGAGGATTCCGTTAACAAACACCGTGACACGCCATCTTATATATTAAATGTAAAGTCAATATGTAAGGATTTAAATGGAACATTTATTTACATACGACGAAATTCCAGTGGAAAAAATCTCAAATAGATATAATTTATATTTCTATGACTTAATTCATAATAATAGCTGATGAAATATTGTCAATAAGTATGTCACTATTTCTTTAAGAGACATCTTGTCTAGAAAAACATATTGTTAATTTTGATCAACAAAGAAATCATCGCGTGTACTCATAAAAATCTATTACAACGTCCAATACTTACTGAAAGACAAAATAATGGAATAAAATATTTTTATTATTTATATTCAAACGCAAAAACATGCTGTCAGTATAGTTATATACAAATAAACTGATGCAAATATGTATTTCGCTTTTGATCTTACAAAAACTGATCCGTATTACTTCTTAGCGTTAATGAATATCTAACAAAAGGCAAATAAACTTGTCAACAAAATAAAGATTACGTGTTGAAATTGTGTCAAAGATACTGTAAAATAGAATAAAATAATGTTTGTTCTTTTTAACAAACCACTCAAAAAAGTATGGTTCTTAATTCAGTTGTATTTTTTTGTTGTTTTCAAACACCAGGAATAGCTCCTGTAACGTGGTGTGCTCACAAATATACTACGTGTAACAAAATAACCACATCAAGAAGCGCTAAATTAGGTAGCCAGGTGCTAATCGTTCAGATTTACAGAATGTTTCGTAATATTAGCGAGTGTCGTGGAATGTTATTGACTCCCGTAGTATCGTGACACGTTTGCTAAGATTTGAAATCAAGAATCATGCGATACCAAAAATTTGGTATCAATTTCTTGAAACAAATATTTTGAGCTGAAACTTCGTGTAGAGATTCTATTCAACCTGTATTCTTCAGCGCTTCTTGATGTATATGTTTATTTTGTTACACTTTGTATAAACTCACATACACAAAATACCCAGACCCGGAATCCATAGGTCATACAAATATTTGTTCCGCACGGGAATCAAAAGCGTTGCTTCCAGGTTCTCCTTCCAAGCATTTCACAGCCATAAGCCGCTGTATTAAAACGTAGATTTTAATTACTAAACAGATTAACACCTAACGACATTTACTTTCCATAGGTTAAGAGAAAATGAACTCTGGGGCCCTGGATTGCAATGTAAAGAAGAAGAAAAAAACTAGTACTTTTCATTTCGTAAAATTCTGACACACCCTCTCGCTCCACCTAAGGGCGGGTGATAATATATCACTGGATGAAAACTCACCAAAAAAAAAAAAATCAACATTCACTTTATACCACAAGTACTGTATAATTACTACTACAACTGCTCACAACAATATATTTTCCGATCTACTTCAATACTAGGAAAATTTATTTAAAAAACAAATAGACACAGTGTTCTAATTCTATACAAAAAAAAAAACTAAGAACGCAAAAACAATTCAAAAAACAAAAGAAAATAAAAACAATAAAACCTGGCCTATTTCGCCAGATCAAAAGGATCTTTATCAGATATCTTCAGACAGTTCAGACTTTCCAAAAGCGTCTACATCGCGCTCAAAGTCATGTTGTTATCAGCTAGTGTATTTTATTAGTACACTAGCTATTCCCGTGGCTTCTGCTCCCCACATCCTTTTGGTTTGCGTTTCATCCCTCCTCTTTACATAACCATACTAAAACAAACTATTCCTCTGTTGGTCTAGTGTTTGGTGGCCCTAACTAATAATATAATATGTCCACAACTATCACACAACGCCATCTAGTCCCAAGCTAAGCAGAGCTTGTGTTATGGGTACTAGACAACTGATAAACATACTTATATATTTCTAAATACATACATATTATAGATAAATTACACCCAGACACAAAAAAAAATAATCGTGCTTATCACACAAACATTTGTCCTGGGTGGGAATCGAACCCACGACCTCCCGCATAGCACATGTATGTATTTAAAAATATATGAGTATGTTTATCAGTTGTCTAGTACTCATAACACAAGCTCTGCTTAGCTTGATATTAAACGGCGTTGTGTGATAGTTGTTGAATATATCATATACTTTTAACTTTTCAGTCATTCCTCAATTTATCCTTTTTGTCATACCACACATCCATCTCAACATTTTCACGTCCGCTACATGCAATATTTTTTCATCCGTCTTTTTCACAGCTCAACATTCTGATTCATGCAGTATGACAGCTCTTATCACGGACTTGTATACTTAAACTATCTTTCTGCCAGTGGATTCGCCCGCATGAAAATATTTTTTCGCACAAACTTTGGACATGCGTTATATCCCTGTAGGGGGTGAATTTGGAAAAACCTTAGTGTTCTCCTACGTCATAAAAGGAAGCCCTGTGCAAAGTTTCATTCTCCTAGTCCCAGTAGTTTCGGCTGTGTGTGATATGTCAGTCAATAAGTTTCTCCTTTTATATAATTACTAGCTGACCCGGCAAACGTTGTTTTGCAATATAAATAACTTTCAAGTAATTTCTAGGTAGGTAGTATTTTTTTTTTCATTTAGGGGGATGAAAAATAGATGTTGGCCGATTCTCAGACCTACTCAATACGCTCACAAAATTTCATGAGAATCGGTCTAGCCGTTTCGGAGGAGTATGGGAACGAAAACTGTGACACGAAAATTTTATATATAAGATATAGATAGATAGATATGTAACAAAAAAACAAACAAACAATTTTACCTCCTTACAACATTTATTAGTGGATATCGCTTTTTTCGCGATAACCATCATGCGCGGCAGTACAGGCGACAGACTGGCGATCGGCCAACGCTTTGATGTCGCCGAAACGCTAATCTAGCCAAAAGGGGGCCTTCCGTGCGTGTGGCCAGGGCTGCTCAATCTGTCGACCGCAACAGTTTTTTTTGTGTCGACCATGTATATTTGCCATTGTTATTCTAGGGGTCCAAGTAAGTCTTTCGTCATCAGCCTTTTAATGTTCCCACTGCTGGGACACAGGCCTCCTCTCTAGAAGAGGAAATGGGCCACAATCCACCACGTGGGCCCAGAGCGGATTGGTGGATGTTACATGTCTTTAACCCGAGGTAAACATTGTGTTTTTATTACGAATAGGTACAAGGAAAATAAAAAGAATAAAAATCTGAGTCATCGTCAAAGGTCGTCGTATGACTTTAGGTATATTTGTTTTTTTTTTCCACTACCTACTGCTTTAGCCAATTCTCTTAAGAATCTAGCGAAATTCATAACTGAATCTGATGAAATTATCGTATTAATACAAATTTCTCATAACAGAGATTTAGTAAATTAAAACAAAACTCTACAATTCGAAAAAAAATACAACCGAGATCGGGTCGCCATTTTCCTGCTATTTTGTTTTTTTCTAAGGTCGGTCCAGGGGTTTGGAAGATATGAGGTAATAAAGAATATTACACACATACAGAAAAACAAGACACGCGCGAAAAACATAACTTTTCTTACAATCAAGTAAAAAAACGTAGAAAAAATCGATCACTCGTACAATGACATCTGTAATCTAGTCATACAAGTTTTAATTAATTATTACCTACGCTTTTTGGTCGCACAAAACCATATTTTAAATTCAGGCTGTTTACCGCAGTCATATGAAAACATCTAATTTAATATTTACATTGTAAATTAATGTTAAATAATAAATTCATTTGTTTCAGGAGTAAAACAGCGTAAAAAAATGTCAATTTTACAATAGATACATTATTTGTGACTGGTTTAATACAATGCATTTTTAAAGAAAATGAAATGTCGAAAACTTGAACTACAACAAATTAAATAAATCACATTTAAAAGACAAACATTCACATTTCAAGATAAAAAAAACTTCTGATTTGTTTTTTTTTTTGGAAAATCTGTAAAATAGAATCATTGGAAAAATGGAATAGGAACTTTATCTCGTAATAATTAATGTCATGTTATTGCAAATTTTGATAATTCTCTCAACTTCAAAATAGGTGGTAACTATATTATCTTGCTTCTCTTTTTTAGAAGGATTCATGCAACAAGTTTTTTTTCCAAAACACGATCTAAAATAGTACCGGAAATACATTTATACCCATTATACCAATTATATCAAATCTAGTAAGAATCCCGAAAACTACGTAAATTTAAATCACGTTTAGTCCCGGAACTATTTTAAATCGCGATTTGGAATAAGGCGGTAAATATTTCAATTTTGATTATTAACAGTCCAAGTTTGAGCACCCCTGGCGGTAGGCAATTGTTTTTTTTGCGGCTGAGTGGATTGAAATCGGTTCGGTAAAGTATTAATGGTATTTGTGAATTATATTTATATTTTTGTGTAATGTCGCCAAAATGGCGTGGTATGTGTCAAAATGGTATATATGTAGACTATAGAGTGAGTGCTCTGCGGTGAGAACTTGGCAGGTCATTCGTCTGGACGCCAAACTCTTGGATCATTGTTCTCTGATTTTACTAAACTAATTAGATATATGATTATACAACTCTGTAGCACAAATTATATAGGTACAGATGTCAATCTACGTACAAAGCGCGCTCGAGCAACGCACACATAGACAACGTTCACCGACGCGAAAACCGGGCTCAACGAGGATCATTACGACCGCGAGGGTGTCACGTTTGAGGCGCGCGTCTGTGAAATTTTGCAACTACCACGATAATTTGTTGTGCATAATCCAGTTGACAACCCTAGCGCGCGCGACCGCCGTGCGTAGGTATGAAAAGTGAAGTACATACATGAGATTGACTTCTGTACCTTTTTATTTTGTGCCAAAGTCTTGGATCATTGTTCTCTGATTTTACTAAACTAATTAGATATATGATTATGTAAGTCTGTAGTGTTTGGTTCTCCAATCAAACTGTATAAGTTTGGCAGAATGCCGAGAGCGATTTAATCTATGACCAATATTTCTAAAGGCCGTAACACATGCTTGTCACTTCAACAATATGTGATATTTTGATAAGTGGATTTTAGCGGCTGCTCTAATTATTCGCAATATAATTTCTAGTGGATATTGTTATGTACAATTTATGTAGTTTTGTTTTTCAATTGTCTACGCAAATGTAGAACATGTGGAATCACTGATTCAAGCGCGGACTTGGTAAAATAGTCTTTTTTTTGCTTTAAACTAGTGCTTGACTGCGGTCCCACCTGATGGTAAGCAGTGATGCGATCGTTGATGGTGAAGCGCACTAGTGTATTAAGAATATATTATTAACTAGCTGTGCCCGCGACTTCGTCCGCGTGGAATAGTTATTTTGGGCATCATATTTATTTTTGCAAACAACCTCAGCTTTATAAATTATAGCTGTTACCCACGACTTTGCCCGTGTCAATTTCTGTTATTAATTTAAACAATTTAGTTTTTAAAAGAACATAATTATATTATTAATTAGTGCTGAAGCTTTTATAGGAGTATTCACTATTTCAGAGAAAACTTACTAAAAATGATGACCCCATACATTTATTGCCAAATACTGTAAACATATTACAATTAAAAAAAATACATTCAGATTGTAACGGAAAATAAAGAGACTGTATTCTGAACATCACTTTTTTTTTATGTACACTTTTTACTGGCTAGCTACAAATATTGTGCAACGTAAAAAACACACACACACACGCACTAAATATAAGATTAAAAAGACAATTACTATGAAAAAATAATTTAAAAGATAAATAAGATTAAAAAAAACAATACCTAGATAAGTAAATGTTTATTTATTCGGTTTGGGTAATAGAACTCTTTTTATGAGAACCTTTTTATTTCGCATTGCAAAATAAAAAGCTTCAAACTTATTTTTATCGCACACTTGTGTTGCTAGATTTAAAAATAAAGAACAATATAAAAAAAAATACTAAACACAATTTTGTTCAAAAGTCTTACTAAACACTAAAAGCTTTTTTTTAGTGTTTAGTAGTCAGTCTCTATGGTCACAATAAACAACAACTGTTTTCTTTTAAAAAATAAACTTTAAAAATAAAGCCGGGTACAAACTGCTGTAACGTAACATGCAATGTAACACTTAATGTAACATACATTTTTTTTATTGATTATTAGCTTTCGCCCACGTGGTATTGGGGTTGGGGTTAGGGTTTCCGGGATAAAAAGTAGCCTATGTCCTATTCCGGAGTGTATCCTATGCCTATGCCAAATTTCATCCAGATCTGTCCAGCCGTTTTGGCGTGATTGAGTAACAAACATCCAAACATCGTAACTTTCGCATTTATAATATTAGTAAGATAGGTTCGCGCTTGACCGCTATCTTAATTCTTGACTTAAATTATCGCAATGTATCATGTAATGTAACAGAATTCCTATAGTGCAGACACCTTACTGTAAACCGTATACATTATAGGAGCGATCAGAGCATTTCAGCTCAGGAAACATTATGAAGATGCTCGGTTAGTGTGTGCAATGCGTGCCTTATGAAATACTTCTTTATGCTACCGTTAGAAGCGAGCCTAAGTCGTCAACGGCGCGCACTGTTCCCGCACTCCTCAAGGAGTTCTGTATGGGCCCTACAGAGTCGAAGCCTCCTAAGGCCATGGGTTGATGCGAAAGCGTTACACTGGAGCTCTGGGACTAAGGTAAGGGAAGAACGGGGTAGGTTGTTTAGTCAGTAAGAGACACTGATTCCCACTCCGCCCAAGAGCGGGATTCGTCATTTGATGATTTTTACCTACCATAAAAAACCCATCAAGGAGTTGTCTGCAAACTATAGGGGCACAACCGGGTCGACGCCTTCTAGGGCCATGGGTTAATGCAAAAGCGTAACACCGGGGCCTTGGAACTAAGGCAAAGAAGGGACGGAGTGAGTTATTTAGTCAATAAAAGTCTAGCAATATCTCTCGCTTCGCCTAAGGGCGGGATTGGTTAATGAATGATTTTTACCTACCATAAAAGAAAGCTTGTACGACTACTCATTGTTGAGTTAAGCTCGCCTTTGTATATGACTTGACTAGCTTTCTGCCAGCGAGCGGCTTCACCCGCGCGAAAATAGGTTTTTGCGCAAACTTTGAATACGCATTTCATCTCATTAGAGGGCAAATTTTGGAAAATCCTCTCACAGTGTTCGCCTACGTCATAAAAGGAAGCCTTGTACAAAATTTCACTTGCCTAGTCCCAGTAGTTTTGGCTGTGCGTTGATATTTCAGTCAGTCAGTTACTCCTTTAATATACATAGATTAAGATTAACTACTGTGTAGTATTAAACGTTTTGTGTACAATAAGAATAAAGATTGAATACTACCACAAATTATCTAGTAACCCAAATCTCAGTACCGAGTACCAACTGAAAGGTATCCCGTGCAAAGAATCAAAGCTTGTAACTGTCCCAAGTTTAAAACCTGCACATAAACTATATCACGATTCGCTAAAACATTTGCAAGCGCACGAAACCAATGTAAATGAGGTATAAGCAGCTCTTGAGGTTCAATGGTTTATATTCTGTACCAACTTGTAACCATCAAAATGTTTTGTGAATCGTTGTTAAGGTTCTAGCTTTGTGAAGGCGGAAGCGAGAGCGATTCTTCACTGTGACGGCACTGTTGGTGCAATAGTTGAGCATTTTTTTTTATGCTGGGCCAGAATCATCCAATAACGAATCCCGCTCTTGGGCGGAGCAGGAAACAGTGTCAGACTCTTACTGACTAAACACCCCACCCCGTTTCTTCTTTGCCCTTCGCACTGGGGCCAAGCCTTCCTTTCAGAAAGAGACCCTGGGCCCCAAATAGGCTTCAACCCTTTTACAGAGTCCTTACGGTTGCTGACAGCTCCTTGAGGATAGTTGAGCATTGGTTGTTTGGTTAGTTAGAACTTCTCTGCTGCTCTTGGGTACAATATTTACTGATCTACACTATCCTTACATAATTTATATATTAACTTGCGACCCGCCCCAGCTTCGCACGGGTACTGATATTGAATATATTATGCATGTATTATACATGTAAACCTTTCTCGTGAATTAGTCTATCTATTAAAAAAAAAAACGCACTAAAATCCGTTATGTAGTTTTAAAGATCTAAGCATACATAGGAACAGAGAGAGGGAAGCGACTTTGTTTTATACCATGAAAATATGATGATAATTAATATGAAAATATTGTAACTTACACCAGCTTTTTATAAAGAAGACATTGAGCAATTAGTAGTTTCATATGGAGAAGAACCGGTTCTTGCCGGTTCTTCTCCATATGAAACTACTAATTTGGAACCATGTACTAGCTCGTGACATCTTATAAGTGCGCATGTAAGCCTATCTACACATTAGTGTATAATAAAGAGGTAAAGTTTGTTTTTTTTTTATTTTTTTGTTTTTTTGTTTGTAATCAGGAGGTAATCTCTGGAACTACTGTTCCGACTGGAAAAATTTTAGCAACAATAGAAAGCTGCTTCACTCCTGAGTGACATAGGCTTTTTTATGTACGCGGGCGAAGCCGTTGACAAAATCTAGTTTGAAATAAAAATATTTTTCCTTTTTTATGGTGGGAAAAATTCATCTAATGACGAATGCGGGATTTTTTATACCTTAGGCGGAACGGGATACAGTGTCAGATTCTTACTGAGTAAACGAACCACCTCATTCCTTTTTAGCCTTCATACCGGGGTCGAACTTTCATTTCAGAAAAACTTTCGAATCGCTTAACGCCCTCGCTCCACCACTCACCATGTCGTAACCTAAATACCAACCCAGATACAACAAAGCAATATATCTAAGATCACGATAAAATCGTGCTCCTCAAGTATTTGTGGAAGATCCCCAAGTTTCAACCGTTTATCATATGCTGAGCATAATGCTAAGTGGTATTGCCTATACCAGAGATAATATTGGGGGAATCGCTGCCTACTATGACTACCAAAGTGTTATTGTTAGTAGCAAAGTTTCTGCATACTATTGAATAGCGATTTACATAAGTTTGTATGTATAGAGAAAAAAGGGTGTAAATGGTACACTTTTTAAAATCACGTTATATAACTCTCAGTACAATAAGCAAAACAATTTGTTTGTAAAACTGGCTGATGCTTGTTCCTTTAGTTTTTGCAGCCTTTTGCGTTTCAGAATGATGAAAAGCGATTGCATGTAGCAGAGATGAGAATGTTGAGATGGATGTGTGGTGTGACGAGAATGGATAAAGTGAGAAATGAGTATATTAGAGGAAGTTTGAAAGTGGCGCCAGTGACTGAAAAGTTGAGAGGGAACCGTTTGTCTTGGTATGGCCATGTAAAAAGGAGGGATGAAACGCATGTTACAAAGAAAGCCATGAGTATGAATGTGGATGGATGGAGAGGGAGAGGGAGACCAAAGAAGATATGGATGGATTGTGTGAGAAGTGATATGGAAAACAGAGGAGTTAGTGATAGCGTGACGGGTGACAGGACCGAATGGAAGAAAAAAACATATTGCGCCGACCCCAAATAAAACGGGACAAGGGCAGGAAGATGATGAGCCTTTTGCGTTTCAGGGGTTTTTTATGGTGGACAAAAATCGTCCAATGACGAATCCCGCTCTTGGTCGGGGCGGAAAACAGTGTCAGACTCTTACTGACTAAACACCCCAGCCGCACCCGCGCACTGTTCCCGCATATGGCCCGCACACTGTTCCCGCGCGCCTCAAAGAGTTGTCATCAAACCGTTGGGGCCCGCAGGGTTGAAGCCTCCTAGGACTAAAGGTTGATGCGAAAGCGTATTACCGGGGCCCTGGGATCAAGGCAAGGAAGGAACGCGGTAGGTATTTTAGTCAGTAAGAATCTGAAACTGTTTAACGCTCCGCCCATGGGTGAGATTCGTCATTCGATGATTTTTAATTACCATAAAAAAACCACCTAAGAACGCGGAGATGTCATTGAGCGAATTTTACCTACCATTTTTCTTCTTTTTGTGTCGATCGGACGCACATTTTGTCCGACCAATATTTAGCCACCTGAACAGCTCGTACCCACTTAAAAAAAATCACAAAAAAAAAACACTAAACAGGTTTGGTCTGTGTAAACCGAACTTTATATCGATAATGCACAGAAGGAAATCCTGTACCGGTAACGACGTAGACCATTATACGGTACACCATAACGTTTGTAATTTGTAGAAATAAGCAAAGTCATTAAGAGCCACCAACACGTGATACAGAAAACCAATTCTTAATGAAAGTAAATTAATTTCTTTGACACAAAACAATTCATACACACGACAATTAGGTAAATATGAAAGCAACGATTTTATACAGGTCAAAATTAACTTAACAACTTTATTTTTTTTAAAAATTAAGAAAAAGCCGACATAAATTCCACCAATGGGGGGTCTAGAATCAGGTACTAGATCCTCGGTATTCGTTTGTGGTACGATGTCAATGACACCCTCATCATCATCCTACCCTTATCCCATGTTACTTGGGGTCGGTGCAACATGTTTTTTTCTTCCACTCTGTCCTGTCACCCGTATCACTATCACTAACTCCCTTTTCTGTCAATGACACCCTGTATGCCATTTAATCGACATTATCAATGTCGATTTTTTTTTCCAAAAATATAATTTCTCACACCTATTAAGGTACATCTGTAACAAATTTAACGTTACGTCATAAAAGTATGAGAAAACAGAAAGTTTATATTTACTTTATGAAGAAAACTAAGTTTTCCTCATACTTTTTGCTTATGAAATAACATTTATATTTGACTTTGGAATTAGTTATAAATAGTTTTCTTTTCGCCATCATTAATAAACAATATGAAATACAAAATAGTTTTTCGTGACTTTTATGAATTTCTCAACGATAGCGTAAATGCCAAAAGATTCTTTGCAATTAATTTAAATTGTTTTCTTACTTTTTTTTTATTTGTATTTTTCTAATAAAGCTTCGGTCAGCGCCCGCTTAAAAAATCGGAAATCTTCCCAAGGGATTATATTCTCGGATTAAAAAGCATACATTTCAAGTCTGTTAATACATACAATGCAATGGTTGATCAATTGGGTGTTGCGCTGCGTATCTCAGGTTTTTTTTATGATAAGCAAAAATCATCCAATGACGAATCCCGCTCTTGGGCGGAGCAGAAAACAGTGTCAGACTCTTACTGACTAAGCGCCCCACCCCGTTCTTTCTTTGCCCTTCGCACTGGGGTCAAGCCTTCCTTTCAGAAAGAGATCCAGGGCCCCAATAGGCTTCAACCCTTTTACCCGTTGCTCATATCCCGCATGAAGCAAGTGCCTATTTATATCGCCTACTGATAATTGTTTCGGTTCTTGGTGTGTATGTTTTTTTTTTTTTTATGGTAGGTAAAAATCATCGAATGACGAATCCCACTCTTGGGCGGAGCGGGAAACAGTGTCAGACTCTTACTGACTAAAGAACCTACCCCGTGCCTTCCTTGCCTTATTCCCAGAGCCCCGGTGTAACGCTTTCGCATCAACCCTCGGCTCCGGGAGGCTTCGACCCTGTAGGGCCCCTACGGTTTGCTGACAACTCCTTGAGGCGCGCGGGAACGGAACGCGCCGTCGACGACTTGGGCTCGGTCCGGACTGCTACCAGACGACCGGACGGCGGGCTACCCATTGCTCACCGTCCGCAAGCCAGTGTCTACGGTGGCCGGATATCGGCAGGATCGCGGCGGCGACGGCTACGGCGAGTGCGCCGTTGCCTTTGCCTTATGCGGTCAGCCTCCTCCTTTACGAGCATTACTGCCTCGCAGAAAGAGGCGACCGCCTGCCACTCCTCCTCGCTGCGGACCATGGCCTGAACCAAGGCCCGGCGCGAGAGGTCGCCGCCGCCGATCACCCCCACGAGGGCACGGCGTTGCTCTTCCCAAGCGGGGCACACTTCTACCGTGTGCTCCACCGTGTCCTCCGGGCTTGGTGTGTATGTGAATTTACATTTTAAAGGTATGTGAACTGAGTTCAATGTCCCGCAAACCTTCATTGAAAGGGAAGGATTCTCCTGCTTAATCCGGGCTCGCACTCTTATTACTCAATGCAAGATGTCTTATTTTTTAGTTAATTTATGTCAATAAAACATATTAAATTTGTGACCACATCCAAGGCTAGAGTGAATAGGCTCTTAATAAACTAGTGCGCCTCACCATCAACGATTTTTTTTATTGCATCACTGCTTACCATCAGGTGGGATCGCAGTCAAGCACTAGTTTATAGCAATTTAAAAAAATCACGACACTGGGGTAATTCCCATTGAGGTAGAAAGTTCACATAAAAAGTTCATAGTAAGCGGCAAATAATTTGAATCCATTGCACAGCCCCCACCTCGATTGAGACCCAAAATTGGTTACTACACACCGAGGATCGACTGCGATTATACCCGTTTACGTTTCAACCAAATATGATCAATTGTTAAGACGTCAAAAATAACATATATACAGAGTCACTTTCGTATTTTTACGACATTAACAAGAAAAGATTCAGTGACCAGCACCAAGGTTGAACCATAAAACCCAGCAGACGATCATCACGCCTTATCAAACTCCGCCATTTACGATGTAGTCAAAGTCAGTAACTGTAGTCATATGAAACATATCTTAACTTTAACTACGAGTTTAACGACTGATATAAACAAAGAATACAGTAAGAAAACCATCCCCCTTTATCTGTTTCCAATGAAAAGGCCTTTTGTTTTTTCTTTACTGTAAAATTGTGAGCGATAAAGTCGTATAGACTCTTAAATAAATTGAATCTAAGAGGCAGATACATGTACGATTTTTGATGATTTTAAATCGATCTTCACGTCAAAAGGGCTGGTTTTTTTTATTGATTAGGTTTGCGCTTGACCGCTATCTCACTTGATGGAAAGCGACGATGCGGTCGACGATGGAGCGCGCTTACCTAGAATTAACCTATTCACTCTTGACTTAAAGATTCCCGGATGGTAGCCATCAGGAAACACAGACTCCGGAATACCACAGGAATTCCACTCCTTGACTGTACGCACAAGAAAGTGTTGCCAAAACGTTTTGTACGTATATGAGGGATGTCCACTATGAACCGTTGGCTGGTCTGTATGTTTTGAAAAAAATATATGTATGTTGAAAACAATGTGCTTAATAGTTTGGTACACGAATATTTGCATTTTTTTCATAGAACTTGATGTGATTCGTTTTCAAAGTTATGTCTAACACAGACAAAAAAGTAAAGATCAGGCAAAAATCATTGGGTGTATTTTTATGAAACATTCACAAACTAAAAGATAACTCTAATTAAGTAAATTTGTATTGATATGATGTATTACATCAGTGGGGTTAATTTTATTTGCAAAAATTAAGTCAATCTCTAACCTTAAAATTACATACACAATTTTTTTTTTACTACAAATACTTAATCTAATAAGGCGTCAAAAAAGTTAAGCTTTCTCTTCTTAATTTCGATGTTTAAAGGTATCCTATAAGTCGGCACTAATGGGCAGGAATTAAACTACAAATCTTATTAATTAGCTTTTTTTGTTCAAATTGAAACATTTTAATTTTTATCAATGTTGAAATAATAAAGTAACCTTAAAACTAGGTACATATATACACATGAATTTTAAAAAAAATACTCTTATGAGCTTAACTAAAAATATCTAATCTAATAAGGCGTCAGAAAAGTCTTCCGCATCGCTGTCGACCGGTAAAGTGCCCAAAAGACTGGCAGCATTATTATATGGCAATCCGTATCCTCTATCCACGGTAAAAGCCAGCATTTGAGTCACACAAAGTGTCAACTAGGCAATAAATGTTGTTTCTTGTGTCTTTCTTTCTTTCTTTCTTTCTTATTTAAAAAAGGCCTCTCAATTTGTCAGAAATCTGAGAGTTTCGACCCCAAATGGCTTCAAAATATAACTACCAACAAGGTTATTGTATTTCCGAAGATTTAGGTTCTCCGTTTCCAATTTCTTTCAATCTAGATTTTCTTGGATCTAGAGCAATATTTCTCATGAAAGTTTATATCTGCTATAAGATAACACAAAACCCAGCCAGGCGTATTACTTTGTGTAATTTATTTCAATACCACTGCTCTTAAAACGGTGAAGGAAAACATCATGAGGAAACCAGCATGTCCTTGAACCAAAAATTCAAAGACATGTGACATCCACCAACCCGCACTAGGCCCGCGTGGTGCATTACAGCCTACTCCCTCTCCTAGAGAGGAGGCCTGTGACCCAGTAGTGGGAACATTAAAATGGCTGATGATGATGAAGCGTTAAAGTTCGCAGAGCCTAACTCCAGGCTCGTCATGTTAGAATAGGAACCGTACAAACTGACAGTTAATTGGATTCTGTTATAAAATCGTCTCTAAAGGCAGTACAAAGGTACCAGGTACCGTTCGTTAGTATTCTTTGAAGTATTACTCGAATTTTAGTTTTTGATTTCTTTTTCGTAAAACTCAAGCTTTGTGGACAATGGAAGTTGTTTTATTGGATTTATTAGTACTACTAGTTACGTATCTCAGCTTTGCACTGGTAAATTGTAAATATATTATACAAACTAAAAAAAAACGCGTTAACTTCACAATGACAAAACCTGGACTCGAAACTCACACACTTATGATTAGTGTCATCACAGTCACTGATAGACAAGGACAGAGATCAGAGCCGGCGCTGTAGTGCGAGCGAAATAGCTTTAGCCGCCGAAAGAGTGTGACAAAACATGGACCTCGGAATTCACACACTTATGATCAGTGTCATCACCGTCGCCAACCTATAGTCACTGATAGACAAGGACAGAGATAAGAGCTTGTCGTGCATGCGAAATAGCGCTAACCGCTAAAAGTGTGTGATCATCGCGACTTATTTGAAATCGTGCTACATTCATCAAATTCCATATACACACATCAACACTACATCAAATTCCATTACGTGGTTTAGAAGAAATTAACGGATAAACAGACAGACTAGACGCAGAAAGCAATTTTTGAAGACTAGTTAACCTAACAGACCTTCTTCTGTCAAAATTGGATTGACAGGTAACTTTCTTATTAACAGCTGAAACCGTTTGTAAATATTGTGTTTTTTACGCCATTCGCGTATTTTTTCCAGTTTTCTGTTCATAAAACTTTTTTGTGACTCAGTAGACATAGTTAGAACCATTTTTATTTTTCCCGAAAATTCGGTTTTTCTTAAGATTTTGGCTGTCAAAAACAAGTTTATAATGTATAAAATGTTGATTAAAATAAAATCCGTGGGCGACGTGAATCGTATTTATTTACAAAATTGTAATATAATTGTAGGGACACAATGTACACGTCACGCTATGTCAGCAACTTTACAATACCGCGCGGCTGCGCCCGCGATGCATGTATCATCCAGTCGCAAATAAACCACGATCGGAAATAGTCGTTTTGATTAACCTCACCCCAACACACAGTAGAACACGACCTACACTACCCCAAGTTAGTGAGAGTGAGTTAAGACTCTAAATTGGTGACCCCTGTGAACTTTAGTGTTATTATTTTTATTTTGGTGTGATTAGACACAAACGGAAATGAATCCGCAACGCTACACCACGTGCGCAGGACGTGAAAGTGGACAGGTCCGGCGACGCCAACGAAAAGGCGCTGGCGAGCATAACCGACGCTTCGCGAATCCCTGAGTTCTGGTTCTGGTTCTCTCTCATTAAAATTATCAATTAAATACAACTCTCTCAGTTTGTCAAAAAAAAACCCTATCGAATTTTTTTTTTTTTGTAAAATTTAGACATCAGTAAAATTAAAAAAACTCAAGAAAATTTTAATTTTGCGCGCTGACCTCTCGCTCCACTCAGAGCTAGAGAAGTCTTTTGATGATTTCTCAAATAAAAATAAAAAACTATAAGCAAGCCTACTGTATTTAGACAGACTAGCTTAATTAAATATGATTGGTAGAAACAGTATCCATAATAATATCATGGATGCTGTTTATGGCTCGGCTGGCATAGTGGTTGAGTGATTGACTGCCGCGCTGAGGGTCGCGGGTTCGATTAACACACGAAACAAATACTTGTATGGCCTACAGATAGGTGTTCCGGGTTTGAGTATATTGTGTATGTGACTTTACATGTTTATGAACGCACCCACGATACAGGAGTCATTCCTAGTGTGGGGCAAAGTTTTTTTTTTTAAGTTTATCTTTAATTTATAAAAATAAATGCACGATTATTGTGCAAAACAGAATCGTAAGAAAAAGCTTAGCCCATTAAATTTACTATACTGTCACGTTTTATACCATGACCATATTGAGCGGAACTATTTTAAAACCCATAAAACCCAGTGGGCGAACCGGATTGCCAAATCTTGATTAACCAATTTTTTTGCTAATTCAACCTTCACTTTAACCATATCGAGCAAATCCAAATAGGTTAAGAGATTTTACTAAAGATAGACACAAACATACCTACGTCAAACCATAATCATTTGGCAGCGATTTCTCGCGCCGGGTCTTGGTAGAGGCCATGGTCCGGAGCGAGGAGGGGTGTAAAGTGGTCGCCTCCTTCTGCGAAGCAGCCATGCTAGCAAAGGAGGAGGCCGACTGCATTCCGATCCAGATTTCTGGCCACCGTGCACCGGCACGGGCTTGTGTCTTGGGAATGGTCCGGACCAAGCCCAATTCATCGACAATGACGCGCTCTGTTCCCGCGCGCCTCAAGGATTTTTCAGCAAACGTAGAGGCCAAGCTGCAGGGCCGAAGCCTACTGGGGCCTTGGATCAGTTTTGAAAGGAAGGTCCGACCCTGATATGAAGGCGAAGAAGGAACGGGGTGGGTTGTTTAGTCAGTATGAGTCTTACACAATTTCCCGCTCCGCCCAAGAGCGGGATTGGTCATAAGATGATTTTTCCCGCCATAAACAAAAACACATACGTCATACAATTTTATTTGCAATCGGTCAAAAATACTTTTGAAATACCACTGACCCCGCTAGTAATAGAAATAAAGATAATGCCATAGATTATAGAATTGCTTACGTCAGAACATTTGAAACTATGCTAATAAGGACTTGGTCAGACGTGACGACTTTTTAGCTACGATTTTTGGTCGAATTACCTAATAGTTTTATTAAGCACTAGCTTTTGCCCGCGACTTCGTCCGCGTAGAAAACGTCAAAACTTTCTTTTAAGTTTTTTGATTGTTTTTTTTTCTCTTGTTCGCGGCTTTATTTGCATAAAATAGGAAATGTTAGTAAAGAAAGTACATGGTTAACGTTTAGGTACTACGCTGGAAGGACCTCACAGCGTTCTCATCTTTTGCTTGACGCAGGTCCTTACGGGACATGGTAAGTACGAGAGGTTCTTACACGGGATTCGTGCAGAAAAAAACGCGTTTTATTAAACATGTGAAAGTTGGAATAATGGTTTCTGGCTCAGTGAACTGAAAATGTTTCAATTGGCTTGTCAATTGTTAGGTTAGTTTTGAAAATTATCGATGAAATCTTTATTAACCTTTCGAGTACCGTTATTACAGACGCAATTAAAAGGCAATAGGTATGCGTACACCGGCGGTGTTCTTTTGGCGCTCAATTTTATATTTATAGTTTAATTCCTGCCCATTAGTGCCAACTTACACGATATCTTTAAACGTCGAAATTAAGAAGAGAAAGCCCATACTTCCTACCAAATTGTGCCACAAGTAATAGTAATATATTAATACCAAAAAAACCTTACATTTATGAGTATAATATACTAATATTTTTAACCACATTAACGGTTCCTACATCCGCAAAAAAACACATTGTCATTTCCGAAATCATTTATTTGGTTTGACACAAGTTGGTAGCCACATACATATTAGGGTCTTTTAAAAAAAGTTTTCAATAAAAATATTTGTTTTCATAGCAAGTTTTTATGCTTTCACCGTTTTAAGAGCAGTGGTGATGAAATAAATTACACAAAATAATGCGCTTGGCTGGGTTTAAACCCGCGACCTACAACTCGAGGCCTTTACCACTCGGCCACTGCAATTAAAACTATGAAATCATTGCCCAAAAAACGCGCATCGATAGTCAAATCGCGCAGTCTGTCCCGCGCCTTATCTGTGGTAATGGAATGACAGTAAAGTGGATAATGCACCGGATCACTTTACAAATTCGCTTGTTGAGTGGACACAGATTCCTGACAGTGTTTACCGTGCCTGAGTGCTTGTATTGGACACCATATTAAGTTTTTTGTTGGCTTTTCACAAAGTATGGGAAAATTCTTAGAAAGCCAGCTGGTGAGATGGCTTTAGAGAGGAAATTTTATACAGGGTAAAGCGGAACGGTATGAAAATATTATTTAAAAAATTTAGCCTCGTCGGATCGCACACTCAACTCACTTATGTAAGTATCATCAACATCATCAGCCTTTTAATGTTCCCACTGCAGGGACACAGGCCTCCTCTCCCTAGGAGAGGGAATGGGCCATAATCCACCACGCGGGCCCAGTGCGGATTGGTGGATGTCACATGTCTTCGAATTTTTGGTTCTAGGACATGCCGGTTTCCTCACGATGTTTTCCTTCACCGTTTTGAGAGCAGTGGTGATGAAATAAATCGATGCCTCCCACGTAAGTTGTTGTAACCCCAAAAATGTAATTTTACAGGAGAGCGTTTTAAAGATACTTTTTGCGATATAAACCACATTTTTCAAAGAATCTTTTTGAAATTTGGTATGAGAGTATAGTTTTTAATATGTTATCGTTTACTACATATCATTACTTTATAATTTTAACGGTTTCTTGAATTTTGTTGTTACAACTGTTTACCGCGACATGAGGTCCTCACAAAATGTTGTAACTATCACTTACGTTATTATACACGGGAGTTCACGAGCCGATTTGGAGCATATCTGATACTTACATCAATTTACGTCGATTACAAATAAAAAAAAGGTGTGGTATGTGTATCATTACTTGATATAATAAAATAAATACAATGTTTTTTCAGCCTAATTTCATTTAGGACAATACCTTTTCGTTGATACGTTACCGAAATACAAAAAAAAAGCTGAATATTTTCAATCAAGTTTATCAAAATTTTACATTTTAGGGTTTAGAGTTTAGAATAAGAAACGATATTTTAAGGATTAGAAAAAGATTAAGATTAAAGAAGTGGTCATCACCTTAAAGTCTGATAAAACATTAAATTATATTGAATCTTCAGAACAAACTGGTACCTTTTTTATTTTCTTGTTTTCTCTGTGTACCTTTTAGGCAAAAGTTATACGTTATTACTATATACACTAAAAGTATAAGCCTCTGTCTTAATATAACATTAGTGAATTTAGTCAAACATAGTGTGACTCAACTTGCAAGCAATTGAAAAGACTTGAAATGGTCACAAACGATAGTTTTGACAAACCAGACGTTTTCATAGGCTGCTAAATACCTTTTTGATCGGGGATTAATACTGCTGTTGGTATATCAAATTTAACTAACACTTTATTAAGAACTTAATCACTTATAGAAATGGGAAAACTGTTGTTTACACACGTCTGAAGTTTGAAGTTTCAGTAACGGCAACAGGCAATTTATTCTTATTTACTTTATGTTTCACAATAGTATCAGCATAAATTCTAAGCTTGACTCTCCTATAACTAAATTATAGTTATACATCGTTTTCTCTGTCACCTTTTTAGTTTAATTTATTGAAATAGTGCTTACAGCAAACTCAATAGCCCAGTTTTCCTACTGGCTGTTTTTGATATTTTACTAGAAAGGTTTTCTTTGACGTTGTTAGTCCTTTTTGAAAAATCTCTAGTCTGTAAATGTGTATTTTTTTCATTACCTTTTTCAAACGATACTTTATTCAATCAAATAACTGACAGTGGACTCAGCTTAAAGAGTTCAACAGTGCAGAAACATGCAGGTGGTGACTAAGGTAAAAGTAACAAACAACGTTTTCTGATTTGGGAAACTAGCAATAAACACGAGCAAGAAGGGAAGTCCTAGTGGGTTTTAATCAGTAAAAGTGGCTTTTACTGATTAAAACTCACATGTAATCTTTCGGTGCCTTTTGTGTTCCAGGCCCACAGTTACTCAACAGGACCTGGATGCCTTCCTTGAGAATTGGTACGATAAAGCGAGTAACTAAGATAACTGGAAAGAATGGAGGGAGGCCTTTGCCCAGCAGTAAGACAGCACAGGCTAGCTAGAATAATAATAATATAATATAAACAAAAATGGCTATAACAGTCGTAATCCAAATGGTTATTGTACTACACAGCTATGTAATACGAGTAAGTGTGCTGTTTCAAGGTCCAAAGTTACGAATATGCCATTACCTTTTAGTTTAGTCATTTAAAACTTCTCAGATTCATTGAAAATGGTTGCCTAGAGTGACTCTGACTTCAGTAATATTCATAAAACACTGCCTGAAAAATACATACAACGTACTTATTTCAAACGAATAGCGACGTAAATCATTGTATGTGATGTTACAACTTACTTTTACATATCTAGCATCGAAGTAAAATGTTTTACGTATCACTTGACATAAAATAATTTTAAAATTAGCGACGTAAATTGTTGTATGGGATCAATACCATATTTTAAATGCTTATCATGTTAGTTAAAGATAAGATTAAACGGAATAGTAATTATTAGAATATTAAATTAACGACGTAAAAATTGCGTGAGAGATGCAACTGGCAGCGAATTCCAGCGTAATCTGTGATATGTGTTACATACAACGGACGCACGTGCGCTTTTCCCCGTTGTAAACCATTGTAAGTAATAAATACTACAGTCTACGCCGGAATCGTTCGAAATATACAACATTATACGTTTCAAAAGTACCTTAAATAATAGGTTTTTTGGACTTTTTGTTTTTTTGTAGGATAGATTACATAAAATTAGACACTTTTACATAAAAAAACCAAAATCGCCATTTTGTGGGTTACAACAACTTACGTGGGAGGCATCGAAATGAAATAAAACACAAAGTAATGCGCCTGGCTGGGTTTGAACCCGCGACCTATGACTCGTAAGTCGGGGCCGTTACCACTCGGCCACCACTGCTCCTATGTAAGTATATCAATTCCCAAATATTTCGACACTATCACAGTATATTTCCAGTCTCGCAGAATTCGAATCGATATAAAGGTATTTTTGTGATGTACGAGTTTTCAAGCACTAAACTTCACAGAGCCTACTTCAGATTCGCCAAGATCCGGCGGCCGTACTTATGCTGAAAAACCCTGCTTTAAGCCAATCAGGGTTCTAGGTCAACGGGGACCCTACCCTATGATTTTTATATCCTCGATAGTTCCGATATATGGATGGAGAGGAAGAGGGAGGCCGAAGAAGAGATGGATGGATTGTGTGAGAAGTGATATGAAAGAAAAGGGAGTTAGTGATAGTGTGACGGGTGACAGGACAGAGTGGAAGAAAAAAACATGTTGCGCCGACCCAAAGTAATATGGGATAAGGGTAGGATGATGATGATGATGAGTTCCGATATATATGTTTTTTGCGATATAAACGGCCATATGTATTTTTCGTTCACTTATACCTAAGTTTGTTTTTTCACAACTTCAAGAGACCATGGACTCACTCCGATACCTACACTTGTTGCCGAAATAAAGGCACAGACAGACAAATAGACAAAGTGATCTTATAAAGGTTTCTTATAATTGTTGATCTTATAATTGTCTAAAACAATTTCTACTCTTGGAAATGGACAAATTTCTCAAAGAAAGTCATAGTTAATTCCCAAAATAAAGTTACGGTTGAACAAAATATGTATAGGAGGCACAATTTCTTATGAATTCATCAAAGAAAAATGTTGAAAGTAGGTACCATTAATACAACATACATAAAAGGTTATAAATTATTCTGAATATACTTACATAATATCATTACATGGTATAAAACAAAGTTGCTTACCGCTGTCCCTATGTATACTTTCATCTTTAAAAGTATGCAACAGATTTTAATGCATTTTTTTCTTTAATAGATAGAGTGATTCAAGAGAAAGGTTTATGTGTATAATACATACATAATATATTCAATATCAGTACCCGTGCGAAGCGGAGGTGGGTCGCTAGTTTATTAATATATCTCTTTAATGTACTAATTATTCTGTAAAACAATATTCTCTTAATTAAGATTAAACTAAATTATAAATACTTTTATACTAAACCTAACTATGTACCTACATATACATATACCTAATACAAAAAACATAAAACACACTTAGGCGTCAAAATACTCCACCAATATAATGTCCTTCTGAATGTAATTTTAAAATTAATTTGTTTTTGAATGTTTACCTTTTATTGGAGGAATTGAATTATCTTACACTAGCGACCCGCCCCAGCTTCGCACGAGTACTGATATTGAATATATTATGCATGTATTACACACATAAACCTTCCTTTTGAATCACTCTATCTATTAAAAAAAACCGCATCAAAATCAGTTGCGTACGTTTAAAGATCTAAGCATACATAGGGACAGCGGTAAGCAACTTTGTTTTATACTATGTAATGATAGTACATCACTTTCAATCAGTACAGTACATTTTTTAGTTTTATTCTTTTTCCCTTTGAGCCATTCACTTACAGTTCCATAAAATAGGATTTCCGTTTTCTCTAGACACTTATAGTAGTCTCCAGTCTCGTAACTCAGGAGCAAAATGTAATTATGTTAAGCATATATGTATAGCCTGTAGGTATAGCAAGGCACGCAGTCTCTCCACACACAACATCAAAGTGTTGTATGGAAAGGAGTTGTTTAGCCAAAGAGAGTTTTGCGTTGTATAATTAGATTTAAATAAAGATGCTGAGAAACTTTTTACTTAAATGTAAAGTAACTTACTTTCATTAAAGGATAACATACCTTCCTTCTATTTAAAATGTGTACTAGTATTTTTTATTGTGCATACCTATTACAGTATAGCATAGCATCGGCCTTATGATGTTCATACTGCTGGGATTAAGGTCTTCTCTCACAAGGTACGGGCCTTAATCCACCACGCGGGTCCACTACGGATTGGTGGATGTCCCATGTCTTTGAATTTTTGGATCTAGGACGTGCCGGTTTCCTCACGATGTATTCTTTCACCGTTTTCAGGGAAGGTGATGAAAACTACACAAAGTAATGCGCCTGGCTGGATTTGAACCCGCGACCTACATCTTGTAAGTTACTCACAGTTAGATACAATATATAGTCTTTTATTCAATGGTGGAGTGGTAGAGAATGCCTTGTTGCATTTTTGCTTAAGCACTAAAAGTTAGGAATTTGCAAAACAGATAGTAGAAAATTATTCTGTATGCTATTCTATAGTATACCTATGACACCCATATGAATATAATATAAACAAACTAATTTTATTCCTATGAGCAAGGAGGGAGGCTTAAATGACTTATTAACCAAACCAACTTTACACACACCTCCAAGACCAAGGCACTTTCGCTTGGTTTTATACAAAACTAGCGACCCGCCCCAGCTTCACATGGGTACTGATATTTAATATATTATGCATGTATATACACATAAACCTTCCTCTTGAATCACTATATCTATTATAAAAACCGCATCAAAATCCGTTGCGTACTTTTAAAGATCTAAGCATACATAGGGACAGCAGTAAGCAACTTTGTTTTATACTATGTAATGATACCGCTGTTAAAGCTAAAACAAACCTACAATCGCATAAAACAAAACTTCATGTCTTCCTAAATATCTTATAAAAGCATTATAACCGACATAATATTCTTCCAGACATTTTCATGGTCCATAACAATTGTTCCTATCTCTGTAAAGTAAAATTTCAGCAAGCCTAATGTAGTAGTTACGTTTTAGTATGGCGATGAGGTCAATGACCGATTGACATTCTTTATTTTTTTAGACTTAAAAGAACAGAAATCATTCTGTTCTTTTAAGTCTACAGATGTCGTAAACACTTAGTTATTTTTTTAATTTTGCATCACTCTATAAATGACACCTATATCGTGGGAGCGTAGACAAACATGTAAATTCTCACACACAAAACACCCAGACCCAGAACACTTATCTGTAGATCATACAAATATTTATTCCGAGCAGAAATCGATCGACGCAACAGCCAATCGCTCCACGACTGCGTTCTGTACTGTTTCTATCACATCACATCACATCATCAGCCTTTTTAATGTTCCCACTTCAGGGACACAGACCTCCTCTCTAAGAGAGGGAAATGGGCCGTAATCCACCACGCGGACCCAGTGCGTGTTGGTGGATGTCACATGTCTTCGAATTTTTGGTTCTAGGACATGCCGGTTTCCTCACGATGTTTTCCTTCACCGTTTTAAGAGCAGTGGTGATGAAATAAATTACACAAAGTAATGCGCCAGGCTGGGTTTGAACCCGCGACCTACAACACGTAAGTCAGGGCCGTTACCACTCGGAAACCACTGCTCCAAAAAATGTTTCTATCAATCACACCTGAATTATGACTTGTTTCATAAAAACAAATATTATATTAATAATAATATTATTGTGTGTGTGTGCTAAGCACGAGTAGTCCATGTCCTGGATTGGAAATAGTAGGTTTAGAACCCTTCAGTTTATCCAATAACATACATAATACACACAATAATAAAATTCTTTTTACTTGAGTGAAGACGGGGAAAAAGTTAGTTATGAATTTAAACCTTACTGAATCATAAACATCAATTTTTTACGCATGAATTATTAAAGTTATGCATAGTTTAATGTTCCAACCCCTACGAAGAGATATAAGGTAAAGGGCAATGACCGTTAATGCCGTGCTAAAACGAAACAACTATACAATTTTACAGGCTGTTTTTAGGAACACATTAACTTAATGATCTGGAAAGACAATATATAAACATGTTCCGACGAAATGGTAGTTGGTAGGTAAAGGAAACATGTCGTCAGCTAGAGGCTAGCTGTTAAAATCAATCGAGGGAGAAATTTTACTGTCGTGGTATGTTTTGGTAGGCTGTGAGTTAAATAGTTATTATTTTTTTACTCACTGCGTAAAAACAGAAAAAACTTACAGCATCATTACATAGTATAAAACAAAGTCGCTTCCGTCCTAAGTATGCTCATATCTTTGAAACTACGCAACGGATTTTGATGCGGTTTTATATAATAGGTAGAGTGATTCAAGAGAAAGGTTTATATGGATAATACATGCATAGTATATTTAATTTCAGCATTACGCCCGAGCAAAGCTGGGGTGGGTCGCTAGTAAGCATATAATATTCAACCTTTTAATGTTACCGCTGCTGTGACTCACGCCTCTTCTTTAAGTTAGTGGGCCGTAATCTACCACGCAGGCCCAGTGCGGGTTGGTGGATGTCGCATATCTTCGATTTTTTTATTGTTGAATATGCCAGTTTCTTCCCGATGTTTTCCTTCACCGTTGTGATAGCAGTAGTGTAGAAATAAATTACACAAACTAATGCGTTGGACTGGATTTGAACCCGTGATTTACAACTCGTAAGTTGACCACCACTCGGCCATCACTGCTAATTTGTCTACACTAATATAATAAAGAGGTAAAGTTTGTTTTTTTGTTTGTAGGGGGTAATCTCTGGAACTACTGGTCCGATTGGAAAAATTTTAGCAACAATAGAAAGCTGCTGCTGCTTTACTCCTGAGTGACATAGGCTATATTTTATGTACGCGGGCGAAGCTGCGGGCAAAAGCTAGTATTGCATATTGTCTTAGTAAACTGGCAACATAAAATTCTACCTTAAAAAACTAGCTTACTCAATTTTACTCGTAATAATAACTTTGAAATTATAAATATTTCAAGCCTCGAATGCCATCAACTCAGCTCACAAAATGGTAAATAAACATCGTAAGGAAGTCAACATGTGCTAGACCGTAATTTCGAAACGCGATGTTCCCTAACCCTCACTGGAGCCACGTGGTGGATTACGGCCTTCGTAATCCACCACGTGGATCACTGAGGGCCCAGTGAGGGTCTAATTAAAATTTGTTTGTACTAAACACATCTTAGTGTAATATATAGTTCGTTTTTTAATCCTAGACTACGATTTAACAACTTAAAATGTCAAACTCCAGAAAATTGGGAACATATTTCTAGAGTGTGACATTCTGAGTTGTCAAATCGTAGTCAAGAATTAAAAAACGAACTATAATGCATACCGAGTACAATGTTGGTGACCCGCCCTATACTCTAATATGTATAATTTAAACATTAACATTTTCGGTTCTTAATCGAAGTGGGGCACTGCACGTAACCCATAGGAAATGGTCCAACTTATTTGCCGCGTACTGTACAATGAAGTTTATTCAATTCTATTCTATACTAGCTTTTGCCCGCAGCTTCGCCCGCGTACATAAAATATAGCCTATGTCACTCAGGAGTAAAGCAGCTTTCTATTGTTGCTTAAATTTTTCCAATTGGACCAGTAGTTCCAGAGATTACCCCCTACAAACAAAAAAACAAAAAAACAAACTTTACCTCTTTATTATATTAGTGTAGATTATGCAGTGTACTTAAGAAGAATACAGTCCATAGAATAAAAAAGTAATGGATAATCCATTAGACAGATGGGAAGCTGCATCTACTTAAGGGTGCTTATCCACCACAGATGTGCTATGCTACGTTGCTATGCTTTGATATCCATCAATCATATTAATTGATGCACATTGCTAGCACTGGTGGAAAGGGATTGAAAAAAAGATAAGTTTTTTTTTACATGGAAAGATGCGTGTTATGTATGTAAGCTAAGTAAGCACGCTTTGTATGGTCGCGAGTGGTGTAACTATGTGCAGACCAGGACGTCTACTCTTATTCAACAAAAACGAAGTTTCTATCAAATCTCCACTTGTTCATCAAACGTTATTAACAGGTTTTCATTAATGTAACAGATGGTTTGTACCAACGTAGCAGTTAATAGACGAAACTTTGTTCAAATTGAAAAAGCACCTGACGACGAAGAATCAGATAATTTTAGCTGGTTTTGCGTTAGCAGCTTCAGATAACGTTAGCTACTTACTTTTGAATACCTATTCGTTGAGTTAATAATATGCGCTTTTGTCAAAATCGTTAAATGAAACAGTTGATAGATTTAACGGGTTTTGCGGTAAACAAAAAGAAGTTAATTCGTTAACATTAGATTAATAGTTAAAAAAAGCCGTTCGTTGAATTAACGCCCACTTCTACTTCGCTACATAGCTAAATAGCGCATCTCTGCTGGAAAAGGACCTTAATACTGATAATATCAAGGTATGAGAATAGTCACAGAAACATATTGTATGTTAGAGTAGGTACAATTATCTTGATTGTATTGCATATTGTCTTGGCAAAATCGCAACATAGAATTTTACGTTGCATTAAGTGAAGGCAAAGCTTGTTCTAAAACTGTTTTAAATGAAATCAGGTTTTTTTTTTTATCGAGGTATGATAATTTTCCTTGAGGAAACTTAGAAACAATGACTCTTTCACATAAGTACAGTACGGTCGTCGAATCTTGGCGCGTTTGAAGTTAGGCTCTGCGAATTTTAGCGCTTGATTAGTCATCAAATAAATGCAATTTGCAGTTTTTATTGCTGTTAAAAACTGTTATTGGCCCGGAACTCTTATTGGATACAGTAGGGACCCTGCAGAAGGAAAGACGCCAACTGGGGCCAAGAGATAGATAGATATACTGTTTATTGTAGATACAACACAACTTAGTACATTAGGACTAAGTGTCCTAATGTACTAAGTTGTGTAAATTACTATTGTAACAACAATAGGCGGTCTTATCGCTAAGGGAGCGTTCAAGTATTACGTAACGCAATTTTTGAAGATTTTTGACTCCCCCTCCCCCCCTAGTAACGCACCGTAACGTTTTTCTGTACCCCCCCTCCCCCTCTCTAAACGTTACGTAACACTCAGGTGCCCATTTTTACCTAAACTTTTCTTTATTTTTTAGCTTTCCTTTAGCCGTTGTCGACAACCAGACTAATACAATCGAGGGATTCCTAAATGAAAAGTACTAAATGATGAGAGTTGCCAATTTGGGAGTTTTGATTCCCTAATTTTTTATTTAAAAAACAACAATGTTACGTAACGTGTTGTAAGAAAGACCCCCTCCCGCCCCTGTAACGCATCGTAACATTTTACGGGACTCCCTCTCCCCCCCAAATTGCGTTACGTAATACTTGAACGCCCCCTAAAAGCGATTTTTAAAAACAACCTTTGGAAGGATTTGACAGAGGAGATAGATACACGGGTAGTTTGTGGCGTAGGTACTATTTACATATATACAATACATAACTAATTAAATTCATACACTACAAATAACATATACGGATATAAATATACGTAAGTAAGTATACGTATATAAAGCAGAGAAATAATGTACCTAATGACGTTTAAGAGGAGAGGTAGTGTTCCTGAGAGTTCATGCCTGACAGCTCTAGCCCTCGTACGCCTTCCAAAAGGGTCCTGAGATCAATAAATAAGCTCTAAAATCAGGCTTTAAAAAAACCCTTTAACCAAAGACCAAATTCAAAACAGCCGCAACAATTAACGCATACATAATTATGCATGTATGTCATAACGGAAAGGCCCCGCGGCCTTATCAGCAACGTAATGTCAAACATATATCCTCACCTGCATATCAAGACGACGGCTTTGTTATCAGCAACATTCCCTTATCATTTCGTCTTGTAGCAACGAGTTTTACGTGTTTTTAACTACCGTTTGTATTGCTTCGGAAATGCGTAATGTTATGATAGTAATGTGGTAGTCGGATATTGTGTTACTTTTGTATATTTAGGGTTACTTACCTTAAAAGGATAAAACGTAATCCTTATTGGATACCGTAGAGACTGTAGAAGGGTTGTAGCCTACTGGGTCCAAGAGTTAATTTTTGAAAGGAAGGCTCTGGCCCTGATTTAAAAGCAATGTTGGAACGGGGTAGGTTGTTCAGTCAGTAACAGTCTGACACTGTTTCCCGCTTCGGGACGACGGGATTCGTCATTGGATACTTTTTACCTACCATAAAAATAACCAGTAATATTTAAGACATTACCTTCTGTAAGTTATCACCTACTAGATTACTTCAACACAACCGTACTCTGACACCGACCACATCATTGCTTATCGTTGAGCAAGCGATGAACTGGGTCAATTGGGCACAAGTCCAGATTTCGACTAAGATACATTTAGGTAGATAAACCCGAAAACACTTTTCGACCCAGAAATTGGAACTGGTCACAGGTCCTCATCTCAGCAGTAGCTTGTTTTTAATACGGTGTTCGAAAATTTACCGAAAACCGGTTTTTTTTCGTTTCATGAAAAAAAGTCTTGTAGAAGGTGGTTCAGTTTCGTTTACTGAGGAAACCCTTAAAGTTAGCGGACACCTTGAATCCTGTAAGTATTTACGCCTAGGTTTAAATTTTCTTAGCTGATTTGGAATCTCAATTAAAAAACCAAAACAAAATAAAAATATGACCCAAAAAGAAAAGATAAACCATCATAAAACAAAATCCGCATCATTCTAAAATCAAATTTTCAATCCCCGCCAAAAACATTCTACATTGTCTATGTAGGTCAACTTTAATAAAAGCAAACGCATTTGCCCATACTTCTTAGATATTTTTCCAGTGCATTGAAACGAGGTCATAATAAAATTGCCCGATGTCCGGGGAAATCTGCAACTTAATTGCTGGCCTGGGGCAGTTGTGCACTCCAGGGTTTATATCAATCAGGGTTATTAAAAAATGGAAAGATTAACTTCAATGCTTCAAAGCACGAACGGTTTTAAAAAAGGAACTTTGATAGTTTAAAATGAGCCTTTCAAAGAGTTTTGATACTTGACTACATAAGAATCAGAATCATGCTAAGTGCAGGTTCATTTGATATTATTTTTGTGGTTTATAAATTACTGTTTTTTAACGTAATTTGAGTAAATTATTTGGGGATTTGTGAATGAAAAAAAGGGTGAAGGGTGGCTCTGAGATACAAAGGATAACTGAAGGATCATAGAGTGAGTTTTAGTCAGTAAAAATCTAATACGCCCACAAATTGGTGACTTCGGGTTTTTTTTTTTTCATTCTACATATACTTTCACTCGACACGCTATCGCCTACTCTTTTTTCTATCATTACGCTCTTTACACAATCCTAAGTCTCTCCTTTTGTCTACCGCTCGATCCATTAAAATTATACCATTTATACTCAAGACAAGCCTACAAAAATACTAAAAGAATATTAACATAAACTTTTTTATTTAACCGAAAGCCTTTTGGCAGTTTAATACAAATTAAGGACAACGCCAATGACCGCTTCAAGCCGTGACAAAAAACAAATCCGCCTTAATCAAAGCCATCCATAATTAAATCAAGCAATTAAAACTTTAACGATAAAAATATGTCGCCAAGAATTCCGGGCGGACCATTATTTTAAGAAAATAATTAACAAAACTTCTTAAGTATTAGTCAATAAAAAACAGAACTTTGGTAACTTAAGAGACTAGTGGACTATATAGACGTTATAAGAAAATGAACGATTGCTAACTATGGTGACATATTTATCTGTTTAATTGTTCAGATCAAACGTATTATCAGCCACTGACTGTGAGCGCACGTTACGCAGTACAGTTTATCCGAATCGAGGCGAGCGAATACAGTGCGCACCATCGGCGACTAGGGCTCAGTCCGGGCTGTTACCAGACGACCGGACGGCGGACTACCTATAACTCGCCGTCCGCAGAGCCTTCGCATATTGTGGAGACACAGCGACGGCGACTATAACGGCGAGAACGTTGTTGCCTTCGTGGGATGCGGTCGGCCTCCTCTTTTGCTAGCATTACTGCTTCGCAGAAGGAGATGACCACCTCCTACTCTTCTTCAATTCGGACCATGGCCGTTCATGGTGACGACACCGGAATCCGGTGCGTGCAGAAAGTGAGGACGCCGTGAAGTCTTTCCTGCCACTCATCAAAGAGGAGACTTACTTACCGTCGTAATTATGGCGTGCCAATACGTTATACGACGTGAAAATTACCGTCAAATCTATAACATTAGTAAAATTCATCTACACTAATATAATAAAGAGGTTTTTTTTTTTTTTTTATGGTAGGTGAAAATCATTCAATGACGAAACCCGCTCTTGGGTGGAGCGGGAGACTAGTGTCAGACTCTTACTGACTAAAAAACCTACCCCGTACCTTCCTTGCCCTATTCCTGGAGTCGAGGTAACAGTTTCCCACCACCCTCTGTTTGTTTTTTTGTTTGTAGGAGGTAATCTCTGGAACTACTGGTCCGATTGGAAAAATTTTAACAACAATGGAAAGCTGCTTTACTCCTGAGTGACATAGACTATATTTTATGTACGCGGGCGAAGCCGCTGACAAAAGCTACTACGTTATATGACGTGAAAATTACCGTTAAATCTATGACATTAGTAAAATTCATATCCAACTATCACATTGTTATATGTAATTTAAACTGTATAAAATTGTCGTCAAAAGTGAAAGTAATCCTTCACGCTTAAACGGCTGATCGGATTCTTTCTTTCATAAAGATCTCTTTTCCAATGTTATACTAAAAAATTGGCTTTAAATAAATCGATTAAACTGTGTCGATTAGGTAATTTAGTTCTTATTGAAGTCTGCAGTCCAGCTCAACTTTTTATTACAGTATTTAGAAAACAGTCTAGAACTCCCAACTTTCCAAAAGTTGTCTACAAATGTTGACAATTTTTTTTTTCAATTTTTCACTTTGGAATTTCGAAATCTACCCACTTTTACCGGCCCATTAAAACAGCATAATAGGTATATGCAGAGTTGGCGCCTGTTTGGTTTTGCACGGATTTTATTAATTTTTTTCTTTATCTATTTTATTTTATTTCTACTGTATATTTGTGATACGAATATAGCATATATTTTGATCACAGTGCAAAAAGTTTATCATTCCGATCGAACGATTCTATCGTACCCAATTGTAGCGTATTTTTTTTATTGCTATAAACTAGTGCTTGACTGCAATCCCACCTGATGGTAAGCAGTGATGCAATATTTGATGGTTAGGCGCACTAGTTTATTAAGAGCCCACTCTAGCCTTGAAGACACCTAAATTATAATCGAACGGAAAGACTTCAGCCGGAAAACTGTTCCAGTCCCTCGATGTACGCAGTATAAACGACGAGGCAAAACGTGTCCGGACCATAGTAGATGTCTCAACAACGTAAGGGTGAATAGGTATTTGCCGTACACCGGGATGTCCGAAGGTAAAATTGAGATGGCGGAATCAAATTGTGCAATTCCCGCGCACACTCTCCAAAATACTTGTATGTTGACACTATTAAACATACATACTTTGCGTAAACAATACCATATAGTAAGCTTTTCAAATATTCTTTTAACCTTAAATAGCATGTCTTTACCAGCTACACACATGTTTCCCACAAATCCGTCTGTCATCGCTGAACACACGTACGGCATACGTTTGCAGACTTGCTAATAGTATTTACACACATATTCTACATTTTAGAGTGATGGTACTCTTCTTAGGGATTCCCTCTGAATTGTATTTGTCCGAGTAGAGATGATGAAAATAGGGATGCTTTAAAATATTTTTCCCATGTTGCTAGACTATATTTTGCTATTGGTTTTGCCCGCGTTAAAGTAGAAAATTAACTAATTAAGAAACATATTCCTAGGCTAAAAAGTATTGTATGTGTTTTTTTTTATGGTAGGTGAAAATCATCGAATGACGAAACCCGCTCTTGGGCGGAGTGGGAGACCAGTGTCAGACTCAAACCTACCCCGTACCTTCCTTGCCTTATTCCTAGAGTCGAGGTAACAGTTTGCACCACCCTAGGCTCCAGGAGGATTGTATGTGTGCTGTTCCAAGGCACGAAAAAGTTGGCAAATTTACGATTTATTAAAAAAAAAATTAAACAAAGTCTAGTTCAGGCGGATGAAACTTCCCTACATTATCGCATCACAAAAAATATCATACAAACTAGCTCCCTCAAGTGGTGGAGGAACCGAGTTATTTGTTGAGTTGACAAAAAAATTATAAAAGAGGGCAGTAGCTACATAAAGAAAACAATTGAATAAAAATAATGTTAACAAAAACATGTTTTAAAACTCTGATATAAACTACAGTATATTTATTTTCTACTTGAAATTAATTAGAAAATAAATACACCTATAATTATTATAAATTACATAATTATTTAATTATACCTATATTTTTTCACCACGGCAACCCAGTGTTTTGTTTAGGGGAAACTAGTTCGTTCATAAATATTTGAATGAAGTCGTTTGTGGTTTCGTGCGTTTTGCTTTGAGTTTATTGTCTTATTTATTACGGCTTGGCTTGATTACGGATTTTCTGATATTCTACGTGTTACGACATCACCTGGCTTGTTACTTGGACCCCGGACAGATTGCATAACTGACAACTTGGCGCTTAGTAACCTACACGGACTTAGTTTTTATCTTTACGGACTTGGTTTTAAAAATGGCGAAAACGACACAATTAAAGTGCTTTTTTGGATGTGTCATTGACGGTAAGTGATAACTTACTTTAATTATTCATTAGTAACTTATGTATCCTATAGGTAGTTAAGTAGGTACTTAAAAGGAAACCCAACAACTGAGATCTAGTTCTAACTAGATCTCAGTTGTTGGGTTTCATTTAACTCTAGTTACCATTTTGCACCCAATTACATTAAGGTGGATGTTACGGGTTGCTCATTGCCATGTTCAAGTTTTAAGAACAAGTTTTAAATTTAATACTAAACTTCATTTTGAGCTCTCTGGCAATAGCTCAGCTTATCTTCAACTTCAAAAGGCTGGCACTATTGTATCGTCATACCAGTGTCCCAACAAGCAAAAACCTCCTAAAACAACCAACCCCAACACTTACCCAAGAATCTGATGATTTTGCCATTGCAAGTGGAACTGGTTAGTGTTTTGATAAGAATACTATAATTCAGTTTTTGTATGGAACTCAATGTCATGTATTTAAACTATTGAGCCCCAAGCGAATACTGGCATTTGGTCACTTCCTATATTTCTATTATGTCTCTAATTACAGTATTGAAAAGGTTAAAAGGGATTAAATAAAAACAATGGAAAATGCACTCTATCAGAGTAACCAAATATTAAAATGAAATATTGCCTCATGAATAAAAATTTACTTAAATTAATTGTTTATTGATCTAAATAATCAATATTATATTTTGTTCTTGCCTAAAAACTTATTTTTTAATATTTTTACATTACCAATCCAGCAGATGTTATAACAGTTACTGGTAAATGCTGATGTTTATGATATCTCACCTGTTGTGCATATTGCAGCTATGTAAAACAGCTAATGTCCATCTGTTTTATATTTCACATTAAACATAAAATAAAAATTTGAAATTTCAGGACCGCTTCACCGATTCCCCAAATGGGAATATCCTCATATGGAGAAGTTTAACCAGTGGAAATCCGTACTTGATAGTGCAACTCAAGAGAGAGGAAACAACTACATATATAATTGAATACGTATTTGCCATCATCACTTTGAGGATTATTTTAAGTCGCCAAGCAGACAATTGACAGGAAATGCTATCCAAACATTGAATTTAAGTAAGTTCTACATAGTCTATTTCGAATTTTGCATATACTTCACAATAGTCAGTATTTTATTAATTTTTTTTCCAAGATATTTCACAAGAGAGTCTAAAACACTTTGTCAATTAAAAAAGAAAACAAATGTATTCAAAACCAGACCATAACAATTTAACAAACCATGGATCTTAGTTGAAGAATACAATATGAATATTAACAACATATGAAGTGGCTCAAAAATTTAACAAACTTCACATACTTAGATTAGGGTTGTTGTTGATGCAAATGTCGTAAGAATTGATATATATTTTATTTACAGCCTTGCCAAGAAGTACACAAAGTACACATCTTCAGCAATTTCCTGAAGTCGTAACAATTACATCTGGTACATTGCAATCAGAAGCAGAGCCAATAACCTCACCAACTGGTACGTTATTAATTTACTTTTTATTTAAAGAAACAAAAACATGTAACAACAATGTAACATTACATTTTATAATACTTATTCTGTTTTACCATCATCTAAGCTATGTTTTAATTTTAAGTTACATACAGGTTATAGAAAAAACCATTACTTTTTTCTTCTATTTACAAAAAAAAATACATTAAATTAAATCTATATTTTTGATTTGCAGATTTACTGCAAACTGACCAAATTATCCAGCCATCAACTGAGCAGTTCCCAGTGGTGGAGCCATCAACATCCAGCTTTGCACAGTTTGAAGTAGAGACAGAGTCAAGAGCATTATCAAATGGTTAGTAAACTTTAAAAAAAATAAAATTACATGACAATACTTTAACACAGTATATTAACTTGCTGCACAAATTTTAATAAAATAAAGATAATATCTTTCACATGGAATAGAATAATACTTTAACGTACACTAAAAAAGTAACATTTTCATTGAAACTTGTATGAAAGGGTACAAAGGCGGTCTTATTGCTGACAGTAATTATTCGCTTTAGCGTTAGTCACTCTATATATATATATACTCAGGACTACTTAACTTGGCTCTAACTGATACTATGTTGGTCTACCACCGTCTGACACATCAGTGATGGTAGTACCACAGTAACTACCTCTTTCTACTTTCCTTATTGTTTTTTTTTTAATATCCTTATTATAGTACCAATTATTCTTTATTATATAATTACCTCCAGTACACTGTATTTAAACTTTCTATTATTCTAAGTATTACTTATATATTTTATTTTCCTGCTTACCTTTGTATATTTGAATGGCCTGCCAGTCTAATAGTTAGTGACCTTGACTGCTATGCGGGAGGTTGTGGGTTCGATTCCCAAATAGGACAAAATATATTTGTGTGATGAGCACGATTATTTGTTCTGTGTCTGGGTTTTATTTATCTATAATATGTATATACACACCACACATACACAGTATATACTTATATGTAAGTATGTTTATCAGCTGTCTAGTACTCATAACACAGACACAAGCTCTGCTTAGCTTGAGATTAGATGGCGTTGTGTGATAGTTGTCGAATATTATATTATTATTATAAGAACTAGTTTAGGCGGCGTATTGTCTGCCAATCAGTGTGAATCATTTGATTAAATAGACTATTTGTTTTTTTCAGCAGACCCAAAGAAACGCTTTTTGAAGCAGGAATCTTCGTTTAATATTATCCAGAGGAGAAATGGGCAAAATGGGAACACCTAAAAATGTTTTTGGAAATCGATGTTGGAGACGACGAGATTAGACTGGTAAACAAATTAACAGAAAACCATATCATAAAAGATAAAATAAAAAATTGAAAGTGAAGTTAGCTGCACAAGTGTTCAGTCAACGAGTATCGTCTGCCATTCGATTTTCAGCAAGTAAGTGTAAATTACATTACATAAATTTTTGGTGGCAATCTAAACACTTATAAGAGAAGCTCTAATTTACATTAAGTATACTCTCTCTATTTTCGCTCTAATTTTAATACTCTAAACGTCCCATTCACCATTTATAAATCTGGATATTTTATTATAAATCTTTAAACATTGTATGAAAACATTGTTGTATCTTTAAATTGTGTTCATTTATACAATACTTGCTGATCCCCGTGGTTTCACTCACGATCCGTTCCTTTGAATGTATGATGTCATGTTTCTACATAACATCATGCTATGACTACCACCATATTCTTATGAATGTGTAATTCTGGTGCAAAATCTATTTGTTACTGTAAATGTTCCAAAAGTCGTTCAGTAGCTCTCATTGATTGAGTAATAAACGTTCAAACATCTTCACAAACTTTCATATATATAATGATAATAGGATAAAAGAGTAATTAATAATATGTATTTTCTTTTTCAGGACATGGAATACTACCAGCAGAATGTGAGGGAACAGCAGATTTCCTCCTAATTTTTGATAGATTTTATTTGACTCTTTTAATGGTCATTCCTACAAAGATGACTTCAAAATATATAAAAGCTGCATCAAAAGAAATTCCCCTTACTTCCAACTTTGGGATGATTTGCTTCCAATTTTAGAATCAATCAAATTTGAATCAATAAAATAAAGAAGTGGTGTTAATCAAGTAAAATATGAGTCGATTCCTTCAATTAAAAAATGGATTACAAATATAAAAACATTTTTGAAATGTGGGAATACTTATCAATCACTCATAAATTTACTAATATCGTAGCTAGAAATTTTAATCGTGACCCATTAGAAAACTTTTTCGGTTCTACTAGAAGTGTGGTGAAGAAACAATAATCAATGTTTTAAAAGCATTTATGAATTGTAATCAATTCATAAATGCTTTTAAAACATTGATTGTTAATAATCATAATTCACCTCATTCTGCAGGAGCGAACTGTGAAGAAGACTTTAATACAATTAAGCAATCACTGTCCCATCTGATCAGTAACAATCATGATGATTCTCACACTGTTGATTTTGCATGTAATATAGATTCGTTGCTGAATATTATGTCAGAAATTAAAAATAATGACTACTGCTGCTACATGCTGAATCAAAAAAATATGTAACGGGGTATGTGATTAAGAAATCAAAAATCTTTAAAAACTGTTCAAATTGTCTTGGTAATTTATGTAGATCTAGTATTGATTTTCATTCATTTAATTATGAAACTGATTACACTAAAAAATCATTATTTCATCTAAGTGATTGATTTATAAATTTATTGAATAATTGCGTGCCTCAGGGATAATCCCACATCAAAATGTATAAAACATCAATTTTTTTATTGATTCTGTGTGTGATTTTAGTATTATAACTTGTGAAAAACATAAAGTTGATTTGGTTAATTTTATTTGCAATTTATCTATTAAAACGATTGTTCACAGTTGGTGTCTAGGGGTAAAGATTGATTGTTAAATGGCAAAAATCAGTTTTTGATAGGAATGACCATATAAAAAAAGGCTTCTGAATATTATATTAAAAGAAAACGATGAAGTTAGTTAATAATATAATTTTAACCCATAACCACTTGACGTCAATTTTGGAGGGAATTTTGTTTTTTTTTTTTTAACAAATACAAAGCTGGCGACTGACATGATTATTCGCTCGATATGAGCATGTTACAAGAGCATTGGCACGAGCCAATGCTCATGTCTTTCGCCAGCTTCAAAGTCGATCAGTCAGTATTTCTGCAATTGAAAATTCAGAATAGTTATTCCAACTTAGATGTTCCACTTAGGATTGTTGCATGCCAATTGCATACTTAATGCATATCAGCAACAAAGAAAATATGCATTTAGTTATATTGTAACCACTGTGCTTTATACTGCATGCATATATAGTATTGATTATATATTTTTTCATTTTTGTAAGTTAATAAATTTGTTTCCTAAAATGTGTTATGTTTATGCTAAGATTTTTATTTTTGCTTAGTGTATGAACTTTTGATGGTTAAAAATGTAGTTAATCAAAATTCATATCAAGACATAAATTTGTTTATTGTAGTAATTGAGTTTTATGATTTTTAAACATGGAAAATGCGAAAGGTTGTTTTCAGGATTAATAGTTAATAGTTTAACTGTAAAACCTTGTCTGTACACCAAACTGCGCGTGTTGGATTACGGCCCATTCTTTCCTAAGAGGCATGAGTCCCAGCCGTGGGAACATTATAAGGCTATGTTTAACTGTAAAACGTCAGGTGGCTGAGGGTTTTTGTTTACATTTTATTTCATAATAATGGTGAATTGTGTTTCTACTTAACTCCACCATGTTTGTACTTAACTCCCATATTTTAATAAAAATTACAAGTACATAAAACTGGTGTTTAATTTTTATACTGGCGTATTCTTAATCAGTAAATTCTTAAAAAGTACTTGGAAGTTTGGTAAGTATCTTACTTGCCAAAGTTCCAAGTACTTTTTAATAATTTACTGATTTATTAACTCGAAAAATCTATTTAGAAATTAATGCGTAGCGCCCTCTGGCGGGTATCTGCGAAAACACAATTGTAATTCGCGCCATCTGGCGGGTATCTGCGAAAACACAATTGTAATTCGCGCCATCTATGTGTGGGGGATACTTTAAGCTTACTATTTTTGAACTCCGAGTGGCGCATCTATACCAGTATTAAGTGTATAGTCTATGGTCTAGTTCTTCAATTTCAGCATCGCTGTGTGAAGTGGTACTTGGAAAGTAATAAAACAATAGAATTAAAAAAAAATGTCTTAAATAGTATATTCAACTAAGTCTTGCTTAAAAAATAAATAAAAATTGATTGGTTTAATAAGTAATAACCTAAACGAAATCTTTTTTTAAGGAGCAGGCCAGACTTTTATTGACTGAAACCTACTCGTTTGTTCCATCTTTATCTAGGGTTCCTGGGAACCAGTTCTAAGAATAATATATTTGTCAGATCCGGCGTTGATTTGTTGTCAACAAGACAAGGCACGCCATCAAGTGGCAACTAGAAGAACTAAACAAAGATGGCGCGCTTGACAGAGTCAGTGTCGTTTAAGCTATGCTAGCTTGTGGAAGGGGGAAACCCACCCAGACATGGGATTCTCAGCCAGGCCGTCGTAGAGTCAAGACATTATGAAACTGTCCGTTTTGTTGTTTGTACCAACCTATTACAGTGCACTGTACCGAATTATATCGAGAAGTAAACTGATTCAGTTCCAAGCCGTTTTTATTCATTGCACGATACCCACATGGACCCCTGACATATCCCACCTGATAAATCAGAGCCCAAAATCATCCTGGACGAGCGGATATATTAAACTAATTACAAACAACGGAATCTAAATGATATTTATTTTGTAAATAGGTTTTAAAATAACACTTTAACACGTAATTTTTTTTTTTCATCAGTTTAAGCTAGATGAGTCCGGTGTTTCCTAGCTGACTACCCTGAGAAGAAACACCGGAACAAACTCATGGGTCAAAGTCTCTTTTAAAGTCCATACAGTAAACATGTAATGGTCAAATCATAATGAAAACCAAGCAGATTACTGTCTCTGGTGGCCTTTTGAAGAAAGAACCACACAGATTTGAGTAGACCTGTCCAGTCAGTGCAAGCATTTGTCAGTATTCGTGTAGCTCAAACTTACGACTGCTAAGGAGCTCAACGACTCGACAAGTCACGATCTATCCTATAACACAAAGATTAATTCCGTCATGTCGATACAAGAGGAAATAGAAAATCATACCACTTCATTATCTTCTTCATTCGTTCAATAAATATAAAATCAATGGCTAAAGTGCCCCAAATAAATTGCGCAAAAGAAAAAACAACCACTTATTTATTTGCTCCAAAAACTTTGACTGAATAAATTGATTAAAACTTGAGAAGCTGTTTATAAAGCTAGGCCGGCAATTTTTCTAAATTGTTCTTCCCATAAATTAAATTGTACACCATCATTATAGCTTAGTTGGCTTTCTCTAAGTTCATTGCCTTTTAGGATTGAGTTCCCAAAGGGAAACCCTTGGAAACCTTGAGAAATGTTAAAGAACTTTTAAAAATATTATTGCGATGAATTCGCGAGCTAAATTTTTGTAATCAAAACCGAGCAAATTTCTCTTTCTTTTCTTTATTTTAATTGTTATTTTATAAATTATCATTTTATTTATTATTCATTAATTGCTTAATGGTTATCATTCTAATTGCCTAATTGTTATGTCATAATTCAAATTATATTTTGATCCCTAATCTTTGGTTATTGTGTATAAGAATACACAATATCCAAAAATGATACACCAAAAGAGATTTTGGCGCATTACTTTGTGTAATATGTTTCATCACCACTGCTCTCAAAACGATGAAGAAAAACCGACATGTTCATCATCTTCCTGCCCTTGTCCCGTTTTATTTGGAGTCGGCACAATATGTTTTTTTATTCCATTCTGTCCTGTCACCCGTCACGCTATCACTAACTCCTCTTTCTTTCATATCACTTCTCACACAATCCATCCATATTTTCTTTGGTCTCCCTCTCCATCCATCCACACACCCACATATCCACACAAAAACCGACATGTTGTAGAACCAAACATTGTAAAACCTCTGACATCCACCAACCCACACTGGGCCTGCGTGGTGGATTACGATCTATTCCCTCTCCTATGATGAGTCCTGAATCCCAGCAGTGGGAACATTATAAGTCTGATGCTATGCTATTCTTTGTTGGAGATCCAATTAAATAAATAAACAAACGGTCCCCTCACAGTTTACTAAGAACTTTATTCCTCTGACCTCTGTCGCGATTCTGTATCGCTAATCCCTCCCTGTTGACCTCAGGACCCTGACCTTTGTAACCACTAAGGCACGGAGACAGTATATTTATTATCCAGTTTAATTTACACTATAGTACTACAGGATTGTAAAAATCTTGAAAAGGGGTTATGTACGTTTTGTTTAGGTTTTATTTTAAACACATATTGGTTTTTGCGAAATAAACAGACGAAGAGTAAAGGGTTAAAGTACAGGGGTGGCCCAAAGTATTACTGTGACCTTATAACGTAAAGGACTACTGAAGAAACTTGGTTCAGTTGGACTTTTCTAAGTGAAAGGGTTTTAGTCGCTATTAGTTTATAATATTTGCTTATTTACGTATTTTATTATTATACGTTACTTATTTAAATTATATTAATTATATCTTATTATCTGATATTTATTTATTGTGCACACCTACTACAGTGTTATCTTTTTAACCCAAAGGTTGACTGGTACAGTATTCCTTGTAGCATTAAGTCCGCCTATGTACTACTACTGTACATGAAGATTAAATAAATAAATAAATTATTAAGCGTCTTTTTTATGGTGGGAAAAATCACCTAATAACGAATCCCACCCTTGGGTGGGGCGGGAAACAGTGTTGCTCTTACAGACTAACCACCCCACCCCGTTCCTTTTTTGTCTTACGCACTGGGGCCACCAAGTGTGTGTTCTGGGGTTCCTTCCTTTCAGAAAGAGACCCTGGGCTCCAGTAGGCTTCAACTCTTTTGCAGAGTCCCTACGGTTTGCTGACAACACCTTAAAAGTTTGAGATAAAGCGTCTCATAACAAAGATAGAACAATTGAGTTATTCAACCAAGTAATCAAAACTCACAAATATAAAATCCTCTTTATTTTATATCTTAACAAATTGCAATTAGGAACTCGATATCTAATTAGTTAAGAAGCCGGCAGAAACACCAGTTTATTATTTCGCAATAAAATTTTCGGCATGCTCATTAATTTTCAATAATTATAAAGAAATGAATATTAAAGTAAAGGTTTATAGTGGCTAATAAAACCAACTAATTAAAACTGCATTCCTTAAAGTATAAGTTCAAGTGTAAAAGTAGACTTGTTTACAGATGAGCAGTGAGATAAAAGAAATATGAAGATCACAAAATGAAGAGGACATACTTTTTTTTTATGGTAGGTAAAAATCATCCAATGACGAGTCCCGCTCTTGGGCGGAGCGGAAAACAAGTGTAAGACTCTTACTGACTAAACAACCTACCCCGTTCCTACATCGCCATACATACCAGGGCCAGAGCCTTCCTTTTCAGATACAAACCCGTGGCCCTGATTGGCTTCGACCCTTCTGCAGGGTCCCTACGGTTGCTGACAACTCCTTGAGGCGCGCGGGAACAGTGCGCGCCGTCGACGACTGGGCTTGGTCCGGACGATTACCAGACGACCGGACGGCGAGCTACCCAATGCTCACCGTCCGCAAAGAGGACATACTTGAAAAAATCCGTGTAAACTTGTATACAACAACAATTTCAATTTTCGTGTCTGTCTATGCTAAAGACCACTTTTAAACTAAGCTACTACGCAAAGGAATTCATATTTTTTTTCTTGCTATAACTTACAGTACGGCCACCTGATCTTGGCGAGTGTGAAGTTAAGCTGTGCAAATTTTAAAAATAAATGGTTTAAACAAATAAATGGACTTTGCAGTTACTTTTGCTGTTAAAAACTGTTATTGGAATTTATTATTTAAAACCTTTACGAGTTTTCAAGCGCTAAAATTCGCAGAGCCTAACTAACAGGCGAGTCTGACTCGCCAAGATCCCACGGCCGTAATTAATAGGCGGTATTGACGCCGAAACGAAACACATAGTCCGTACATGATGTTAAAATTATTGAAATGAATTCAATTACTAATTCTGAATAAACTATAGGTATTCAGATTTTACATATCAATATATACAAAAACCAATGCCACTTTTCGTTGTCTACATCTACACTAATATAATAAAAAGGTAAAGTTTGTTTTTTTGTTTTTTTATTTTTTTGTTTGTAGGAGGTAATCTCTGGAACTAATGGTTCGATTGGAAAAATTGAAGCTATAATAGAAAGCTGCTTTACTCCTGAGTGACATAGGCTATAAATTATTTATATAACATGGATATTAACCGAGCTATCACAACTTTTGTCTCACAAATTTTCCGCGGACGAAGTCGCGGGCAGAAGCTAGTAATTTTATAACTCAAGAACGGGCTCATCTATCCAAACCAAATTTTCAGGGTTTGTTATACTATTTGGTGGTTTGCGTGAAGTTTGCACAAAATCGGTCGAGCGGTTGGCGGGTGGCGGGAGCGAAGCCACGGGCAAAAGCTAGTAGGTACTAAAAATAATGTTGTTTTTAGAATACTAACAGCTCGAGGCAATGTAGGGCTGATCGAGTGTCGGGTGACTCTAATAAATTCTATACCACTTATAAATACGGTTTCCAAATCGTAAAACAGAGGCGGGTCACTAGTAATATATTTAGGCGTCTGATATTAATCTGTTACTGCCTTTCCAGCTTCATGTACCAAAGCAATCTCCGATCATTGGAAATTGGTCGTAAAATATATCATTCATATGTGTCATAACTTTTGCCAAAACATAAACAAGTCGTTACGTAAACGCACAAGTTAACGTTTCCACATATTCTTTTATATAGACATTGACCTTATGACGACTCGGTATTATTCTATTTGAGATTAACATATGATTATGAGAAAACTATTTTTGGCAGATTAATCCTTTGGGTCATCTTGAATGTTGCTTTATTTGGAGTGTGGAGGCGGCGAATGTCTTTGCGACTAAATAAAAAGTCTAATCAAATGATTTCTTTTTCTTCGTTCTGTTTTTGTTCGGGCAGGCTAACCAGGCATATCCCCTCGTCATCAGTAATAAATACGCTTAAATATCATAATGGAGTTTTTTAAGTATGGAAAATTATCCAATGACGCCCTTTGGAGGGGGAGAGAGATAGTCGGACCTTTACTGACTAAAAATTCTACTCCTGTACCTTCTTTGCCATTGTTCCAGGGCCCAGGGTGAAACGCTTTCACATTGCCCCATAGCCCCAGTAGGCTTCAACCATAGATTTGTCAAAGCTTCGACCCAGCTGGGCCCCTACGATTTGCTGACAACTCCTAAAGGTGCGCGTGCATAAACGATATGCGCCGTCGATGACTTGGCTCCGGTTTTGACGTTTACCGGATGGTCGGACGGCGAGCGACCCGTTGCTCGCCGTCCGCAAGCCCGCGACAAATATGGTTTATTAATAGAATATGTAGAGATGCAATATATTCCTTTACACAAATTACCGGCTGCGCATTCGACATTATATAAACTATCTGGGCAATTATAAAATAAATAATATTTCATACATTACCTGCATGTTTTAGTTGTTCTATACATTGCCTGGTATTGTAAAAAATAACGATTTATACAGATTGCCGCTATCGTATATAATTATTAATCCGGTTTTTTAATTGATAAAAGTTTTATAGAGGCAATTTCATTTTATTCTTTCATATTAAATCAGCTGTATTATAAACTTCTCATCAAAAAAATCGAAACACTTCCGTTTTCATTGTTTCTGTCCGAATTTAACACAAAAAAGAATTCATACGATGAAAAAAAATACATATATTATAGCTGGCAGTTTGGCCATTACAGTAATAAGCGAAAATTCTAAATTCAAAATTAGAATTTCATTTGTTTATCTTATAAACGAAATGAATCACTGTTTTGAGACAAATGTGTGTTTAGGGTTGGAGTACATTTAGCGTTTAAAAACTAAAAATTGGCGCCTATCCTTAAACTTTTTGTTTTTTATTTCAATACTGTGACTTTGGGACGTCTGAAAAAAGGTTTTTTTTCTAAAACGTATGGATACTTCGCCCACAGAAGCCGCCCAAGTTGTGGCATTGCTGGATTCTGGCCTTAGTCAGCGTGTTGTGGCTGCAAGACTGCATCTAAGCCTGTCATCTGTTCATAGAGTCTATAAACGTTATCGGGAGACTGGTTTGTTCACGCGCCGTTCAGGATCTGGCAGGAATCGGGTCACTTCTGAGCGAGATGATCGATTTATTGTAACAACTTCTTTAAGAAATCGACGCCTTAACGCTTTTCAACTGCAGCAGCGGCTTCGTGTTGTACGAAGGGTGGCTGTAAGTGACTCTACAATTAGAAGAAGGTTGAAGGATCGTGGACTGGTACCGCATAAGCCAGCAAATGGGCCGAAATTAACTGCAGACCATCGAAGAGCGCGCCTTAACTTTGCACGTGAGCACCTAAATTGGTCATACCTACAGTGGAGCAAAGTTCTCTTTTCTGATGAGTGTAAAATTATGCTGTATGGTAACGACGGAAGGAACAAGGTCTACAGAAGAGACGGAGAACGCTATGCACAATGCTGCATTGAAGAAAAGGTCAGCTATGGTGGCGGTTCGTGGACGGTTTGGGGAGGAATCAGCGCCGACGGTAAGACAGAGCTTGCTTTCGTGTCTGGGCCACGTCTGCCTGCACTAAACTGTCATCGGTACGTCGAAGAGTGTCTCGAGCCTCATGTGATGCCCTATGCACATTTTATTGGCAACGGCTTCATATTCATGCACGACAATGCTAGGGCTCACACCGCGGGCGTCGTACGAGATTATCTTAACGAAGTCGATATCTCTATTATGGAATGGCCAGCAAGAAGCCCGGACATGAATCCCATTGAACATCTATGGGATGAATTAAAGAGACGAATTCGAGCAAGAGATCCTGCCCCAGAAACACTTAGCCAGCTGCAAGATGCAATCCAAGAGGAATGGGACAATATACCACAGCATGTGATCGTGACTCTCATCCGATCGATGAAGAACCGTATGGAAGCAGTAATTAGAGCTCGGGGAGGGAATACAAGTTATTAAATAAACGTTTTTTAGCTTTTTTTTTCATTTACGTGTGTTGTTTTATCCATTTCCTTTATACTCCATACGGAATAAAAATGACTCATTTAACAAAATACGAAACCTATGAAAAATTCATTTAAATTTAGAACATTAACATTAAGATTTGATAAGCTCATATTACTCACTATTAAACGACATTTAACATTTATTCCTAAATGTACACATTTTTCTGATAATCCTGACAAAACGTAAACTTGCAAGGTGTTTCGATTTTTTTGATGAGAAGTGTATTTTAAACACACTACCTTTACATGAATCTTGAAGAATAACATATATATTTTTTATTCCAGTTTACTGTCGTATTTCAAATACTTATACGCATAATAAAATCCGCGATTAGCTCCTGTGAGACAAATCTCAACTTATATACTAGAAAGGGTAAACTTTTCTAAATTAGAAGTAGCTATGACATTTTTTCTGTACATTGCCAGTTTGAAAGGTTTCCATACATTTGTTCAACAATTTATGACAGAAGTTTCTTAAAATGAATAATAAAATAGCTTAGTTTTTTTAATGAAAACTATAAAACTACTACTAGTATCAATTGTCTGTAAAATAATAAAAACTACAGACAGATATATTTTATGAACAAATAAAAAAGTTTGCAATACAAAGTTGACTCAATTTGTTTTGTTCTTTTAAACAATTTCTGTTTTTGTGAACAATTTGTACAAGTATCCATTTAGTTGTATGTTTATACTAGCTTTTGCCCGCGGCTTCGCCCGCGTGGTATTGGGGTGGGGTTGGGGTTTCCGGGATAAAAAGTGAGTGTATTCTATGCCTGTGCCAAATTTCATCCAGATCCGTCCAGCCGTTTTGGCGTGATTGAGTAACAAACTTCCAAACATCGTAACTTTCGCATTTATAATATTAATAAGATGAATCTTGTTCAACCTGCTTTTAGGGGTTCGTACCTAAGTAATTGAAACCACTGTGTTGTCCTTATGTCATCGCCCTTTTTGCTACTGAAGCTGAGAGTAATATCAAATTATCAGGTCTTTTTGCAATCGTTAAATGACTCGATAGATTGGAAGAACGTGTTTGACTAACTGACCAAAGCCATGCTTAAGTTTATTCAGTTGCTCGTGTCCTAGGACGACGGTTAACCTTTTCTGAAGTCAACCCATGACCCTCGTAGACTTTGACCCTGCTGTATCCCTTCAGTCTTTCTAACATCTCTAACATCATTTTGTGTCCTGGAAATTACTATCTATACAGGGTTGCCTGGAAGAAATCGCCGAGTGCGATAAGGCCGCCGATTGTATGTTTTTTTTTTTTATAAGTTTTCCTTCCAATGTATTTTAGTCTTGGTGTACAAAAGTGTATCCTACTACTATTATAAAGGCGAAAGTTTGTAAGTATGGATGTATGGATGTATGGATGTTTGTTACTCTTTCACGTAAAAACTACTGAATGGATTTGAATGAAATTTGGCACAGGCATAGGATACACTCCGGAATAGCACATAGGCTACTTTTTATCCCGGAAACCCCAAACCCACGCGGGCGAAGCCGCGGGCAAAAGCTAGTAATAAATAAATAAATAAACATCTCTTTAAGGCGCGCTTAGAACCCTAGGTGCCGTCTACGACTCGGGCTCAAATGGGACGACAAGTTACCTATTGCTCATTGTCTGCAAGCTCACAGGGATATAGTTAACGTAATTTTAAGGACCCCATGTTTTTTTTTGTATTTTTTGTAAGTATGTACTTGTAAATTATACTGTTAGCCAAAAGAGTTTTTGATTTCAAATAATTTTATTTGTATAAACACCACTTAGGTCCTATTTCTGTCAGTGGGGTTTAAAGTATGGCTATAGGGGCCTATGTTCCGAGTGATGGTAAAAAATAGAGGATTCTGGCGACTGGGACCACGATTAACTCGGACCGTGGTCCCGGTTGCTAGATTCATTTAATTTTAACATTTTTATTTTTAAGGGTGGTCCGAGTCGCCGCAAGAAAAATAATAAAATTTAATGAATCCGGCGACCAGGACTGCGGTCCGAGTTAATTGCAGTCCCAGTCGCCGGAATTTTCAAAAAATAATAGTCGTTGGTCCGAGTGGTCATAAAAAAATAATAGTCCTGTTAGTCTCGCGACGTATGTTAAGAGTGAGTTTTCACTCATCATAACACCTAATTATTCTTCTAGCTATTCGATGTTTTCGAACAGCAGTGACAGGGTCTTCGTCACTTTCGTTGAAATTTTCCAGTCATGCTACATCGCCAATTTCTTGCTCAACCAAGCGGCGAACATGATAGTGTTATCTTTACTTAACACCTAGTTTACCTCCCGGGGTTGTGCATTGGTAGTTTGTAAATCCTTGGAACTCTACACTATCGTCTTTTCATTTAGAAACATGTATTAATTTATATCGAAGTTTAAATAAATAATAAAAAATAAACAATATTTGCACGTGGCTAATATTTTATTAGACATTTTTCGAAAACCTGACATACTCCTAAAAATTACGGTTTTTCGCACTAGTGCGGTAGCAGATAATTTTAATTATAAAAAGAGAAACTGACTGAATGACATGACATATCAAAGCACAGCTGAAACTACTGGGACTAAAAACGTGAAAAGAGAATGCCCCCATACCATAATAATAATAAATATGTATATTAATACCAAAAAAAAAATGTATATATATATAAAAATGTTAATAAAAAGGTGAACAATTCCTACTTCCGCAAAAGATAACATTGTCATTTCCAAAATTATTTGGTTGATACGGTTGATCCAAATTAAGGCAAACTCTTTTGCTCAAAACTTCCTTTTATGATGTAGACAAGCACTAAGAGAAGATTTTTTAATATTCACCCCGTAAGCGGATGAAACGGGGTCCAAAGTTCGTATAGAGAAACCTACTTTCACGCGGGCGAAGCCGCTGACAGAAGCTAGTTTAAAATAAGTAAGTTGTCGCTATTTAGAAGCACAAATATCGCAAAAATAATCTCAAATATATTTCTCGTGTCTCTTGTCATCTGTTGTCTTATTAATAAAGCGAACATCCACAATGATATGACACTAAACTTATTAACTTAAGGCTGTTTTTTTTTTTTTTTTTTATGGTAGGTGAAAATCATCCAATGACGAAACCCGCTCTTGGGCGGAGCGGGAGACCAGTGTCAGACTCTTACTGACTAAAAAACCTACCCCGTACCTTCCTTGCCTTATTCCTGGAGTCGAGGTAACAGTTTTCCACCACCCTCTAGGCTCCAGGAGGCTTCGACCCTGAAGGGCCCCTGCAGTTTGCTGACAACTCCTTGAGGCGCGCGGGAACGGTGCGCGCCGTTGACGACTTGGACTCGGTCTTACCAGACGAACGGACGGCGAGCTACCCATTGCTCACCGTCCGCGAGCCAGTGTCTACGGTGGCCGGATATCGGCAGGATCGCGGCGGCGACGGCTACGGCGAGTACGCCGTTGCCTTTGCCTTATGCGGTCGGCCTCCTCCTTTACGAGCATTACTGCTTCGCAGAAGGAGGCGACCGCCTGCCATTCCTAACTTAAGGCTGTTACACACGAGAATTAGATACTTCATATCTAATATAAATATACTACACTACATAGTATAAAACAAAGTCGCTTCCTGCTGTCTGTCCCTGTGTATGCTTAGATCTTTAAAGCTCGGTTTTTTTATTGTTGATAGATTTGCGCTTGACCGCTATCTCACCTGATAGAAAGCGACGATGCGGTCGACGATGGAGCGCGCTTACCTAGAAGTAACCTATTCACTCTTGACTTAAAGATTCCCAGATTTAAAGAAGCCATCAGGAAACACAGACTCCGGCAAGGAATTCCACTCCTTGGCTGTACGTCAATGAATGCTATTTATTCATTGGCACACAAACGGTTTATTTACAAAACATTGACTACCATACATGTATGAAATCCTATGGTATTAAGTCACTTACAGGTATGCAAAGCATTTGTATATATAATACCTGATTATAATTAGATTGAAAACTGAAAAATGGAATTGTCATTATAAAATAAAAATTTAAAATAAAATACTAAATAAGACTACTATTTGCCTAAACCGATGTTAGGTAATTTACGAAATTTTAATCATCTTTAGACGTCATCTGTAGTTACGATTTAAAATCTTAAGCCTCCATCAAACGCCGGCGTTCGCATACCTATTGTCTTTCTCTTATGTCACTAATTACAGTATTCAAAGGTTAAAAAAAAAACACAATTATCAATTTTTTTTTCGTCTGAAAAAATAATAGTATCTTCATCGTGTGTAACGGCCTTTACTTGTCGACTCTTTTATTTTGGGTCTCAACAACAAATTTTTAAGTGGTCCAAATAAATTCAATGAGGTCACTGACCTAGACCTGTTTGTTGATTCGGTGAGGATCACACCAATTAGTTGTTCTATTGTATTCTTATTTTAATTTGATACTGTTGAATAAGAAAATATTTTTGTCTGGTTAGTTTTTTTTTGTGTTATGGTTAGGACGCGTTTGTCCACTATCTCACCTGATTTTAAACGATTCAAGGCGAGATATAACCTACTCACACTTACCCAGTGCTGGGCACGCCATAATTATGGTGGTAATGCCCCTCCTTGAGGCGTGGTTGGAAAGAACTCACGGCGTTCTTACTTTCCGCATGACGCAGGTCCTCACCGGACATGGTAAGTTCGGGAGGTACCTGCATCGAATTCGTGCGGAAGAGACGCCCGGGTGTCGCCACTGTATGGACCGCCCGGAGGATACGGTGGAGCACACGGTCGAGGTTTGCCCCGCTTGGGCAGAGCATCGCCGTGTCCTCGTGGGGGCGATCGGCGGCGGCGATCTCTCGCGCCGGGCCTTGGTCGAGGCCATGGTCCGGAGCGAAGAGGAGTGGCAGGCGGTCGCCTCCTTTTGCGAAGCAGTAATGCTGGCAAAGGAGGAAGCCGACCGCTTAAGGCAACGGCGCTCACGCCCGAGACGCCGCCGAGATTCCGATCCCGATTTCCGGCCACCGTAGGCGCGGGCTTGTGGATGGCGAGCAATGGGTAGCTCGCCGTCCAATCGTCTGGTAACCCTCCGGACCAAGCCCAGTCGTCGACGGCGCGCACTGTTCCCGCGCGCCTCAAGGAGTTGTCAGCAAACCGTAGGGACCCTGCAAAAGGGTCGAAGCCAACTGGGGCCATGGGTTCGCGTCTGAAAGGAAGGCTCTGGCCCTGGTGTATATGGCAACGTTGGAATGGGGTAGGTTGTTTAGTCAGTAAGAGTCTGACACTTGTTTCCCGCTCCGCCCAAGGGTGGGACTCGTCATTGGATGATTTTTACCTAACTAAAAAAAAAAAAAAAAAAACCTACTCACACTTGACTTAAAGACACCTAAGTAGCTATCAGGAAAACAAAGACTATGGCAGGAAATTCCACTCCTTAGTTTACTCATTTTTTTTTTGTTTTAGTATTTTTGATGACATTAATTAATTAATATGTTTTTAATAACAAGGGGAAGACACTAGCTACTGTAATACAGTTTATACTAGTGCAGGAACTAGGCTAGCTAGGGGAATTCACAAAACGTATAATGTGTAATTAGGCGTACTGAGGCCTCTTCTGAGATCGAAACCCACAGTCTTGGACGACAAGGCAAGGAGCATAGACGTAGGTTTTAGTCGGTGATAGTCTGACATACTCTCCCGCTCCACCTTAGAGCGTAAGAAGTCGGACGATTTTCCACATAAAAAACACAAACATAGCGCACTCACCAAATTTGCTTATAGTGCCAGACACTGATCACTGATACAAGGAACGAAAAAAAACAAACTGCGCATAATTAATAATAATAATATCTTTATTCATGGAAAACATTGTAGTACTTACATGATGACAATTTACAGGATCATTTCCAGTGTACAAAAACTACAACGAATTGGTGGGTGAGGTGCTGCATTCCTAGCTAGGTTAATATATAACCTGTGTTAAGGACTACAATTTAATGAAACGTTTTTTTTGTATTTATTGATTAATTGATTTATAAAAAAAGTAACAATAAATTAACATTGGGTGCGAATATTGAAACTTGAATGCCAGAAACACAAACGATTGAATTTTTTATAATAAATAGGAAAAGTAAATGATAATAAACTTAAATATGATAAAAAAAAAATGTAAAAGTATGAGTGGAATGTCCTCCATAATGTCTATCGGTAGCACAACGTCATACATCTAGTGATCCGATGATGTAATTCGTTTTTTAATTCTAGACTACGATTTGACAAATCAGAATGTCACTCTCTAGAAATATGTTCCCAATTTTCTGGATTTTAAGTTGTCAAATCGTAGTCTAGGATTAAAAAACGAACTATAGAACTGAATTGATGATGACAGCTTTGAATAAAAAACAAAAGACGCAAGTAAAATCCAAATCTCAAATCGCCATTAACTATTCCCTCCGAAGCTCCGCAGTCACTGATGTAACAACTCTTACTAATGAACCGTCAAAAGATAGATAGAGTCACTCAATGAGTTAAATCTAACCCATTTTTTAACCAAGTTCCCTCCCAGATGACAAAGAATTGCAGATTTAAGTGTTCAACAAGTTTAAATTACTTTTTAAATTCGCTCAGTTGGGAATTTTTAGTTGGACGACTAAAAGGCTGATATAAAAATTGGAATTCATTTTTTTGTCTTTGAATTGCTAAGTAGGATTTTATAAGTTTAAAGGTGTTTTTTATTCTGTTTTATACTAGCACTTTACTGTGACTTTGTTTGTGTAAATTTTGATTTTAAACTCTTTGAGCCTTGCACACCTATTGTCTTTCTATTATGTCTCTAATTACAGTACTCGAAATTTTTAATGAATCATTTAGAGCAGTGATTCCCAAAGTGGTCCAGGTGGACCCCCAGGGGTCCACAGAAGACTTGCTGGGGGTCTACGTAGGCGTGAATAAAAAATGGGGGTCCATAAGATGTTAATGGGGGTCCACGAAAATTTATCTGCTTTTGATAGTAAAGAGCAAAAATGTAAGCATAGTTTTTATAAGGGCCTACCTACATTGTTATAAGTACCTAACTAAGCAGATAATATTTTAATAAGGCAAGTGACTGTTACTTGTCCAAACTTGCGTATTCGATAGACATTAGTCATTTACAGATCTTACAAAATGATCAAGTTACGTGACCGACTTTGTATGAAAGTTGTTTTTTTATGCGAATTTCAAAAAGCCATAGAACAAATGTTGTTCAAAATGGTTGGTAGAACACGAGGTTGAAGGGATGTAAAGTTCACAGATACACCCTATCTAGGGACAGAACTCAGAAGCGACACAATTTTTATTTTTTGGCGACTTTAAGAATGTGGTAGAAATGTAACAGCAGGGGGTCCACCGAAACCAGTAAAATTTTAAAAGTGGTCCACGAGAAAAATAAGTTTGGGAACTACTGATTTAGAGTATTCACACATCAAAGAAATAAGATATCTTATCAGTAAACAAAACACTCCCGAAATCGATTTTTGAGAGGGCTTTTGAAAAACTAATAATAGGAACTAGGAGTTGATTTTTTTTAGATGGAAAAATCGTACAAGTTTTTGTTTGATTTTAATATTTTAGATACACAGAACCCTTCGTGTTACACTTGTGTCACACTTGCCCCGATTTTTAGTTTTTCACATACTTTTTTTTCGTGTTTCTACACACTATGATTAAATATACCGCTTACATCGCAGGACTGGTACAATACGCCTGCTGCGGTATTCCCCCCGTCCGATTATAATTTGGGTGACTTCAAGGTTAGATTAAATAGACTCTTAAACTCTTGAGCCAAATCAAACGCCGGCATCCGCACACCTATATATTGTCTTTCTATTATGTCTCCAATTACGGTATTCAAAAGGTTAATAAACTATTGCGCTTCACAATTAACGATTGCGTCACTGCTTACCATCAGGTGGGATTGCAATCAAACACTAGTTTATATGAAGTAAAAAACAAATACATATGTAGAAAACATTTCTTTTGAATTTATCCTTTTTAAGATATTTCTCTAGAAATAGCAGTTCGTTTTACTCGGATTACAAAGTATTTTTATCTATAGTTTCCGTGAGTATACCAGCTTTGCAATCCCTTATTAGATATCATTATACGTTTGCTTCAAAAGCAACACTCCTTGCAAGAAGACTCCAAAATTAGCGCGCTAGTTCTAACACCTAACTCACTACACAATATCAAAGAAAAATATCTCCTTCCAAAGCGAAAACCTGATCTAATTTCAAAGTGTAACAAAAAAATAGAAACTCCGACACAGCTCGACCCTACATCCGATACAAATGTTAGACGAATAAACTCGGAATAACTTACCCGAGATATCTTCCTACCGACTTCATAAAGTTACTCAAGTTATTTTTAGGAGGAATAACATTGGCACAATGTGTGGCTACATCAGTATGAACTTCGAGATTTATTGGAGCAACGAAGGCATCAACATATAACATGGTTCTTGTTATGCTTAATAGGACTTGGCGACTGGAAAATTGAAGATTACCATAATGATTACGTTTCGGCTTATGCTTTTTGTAGCATGGCACAGGATTGTCAGATGATGCTGTGTATAACGGAGATAATAAAAATGCTTATTCGCGTGTCAATGGAGGATTTATTTGCATGATATTACTGCATACATACATAGTATTAATATTGGTCTTTTACATTATAATAAAAAAAGTCACATACACAACTCTAGGTACTGTTTTATCATAATGGACTGAGGGCTGTCAAATTGCTTTCGTGCCCGTTTGATATTTGCCATTTTGGCGCTGTCCGCCGTAGCGAGTTTCTACGATACTAAAACTAATAATGTCGCGTTGCTTAAAATATATGCAATGTTCATGTTTTCATAGGTTTCATATAATTCCTGTAACAGGAATAACACGTAATTTGAACGAAATAATTCAAAATGGATAGCATTTTGAATGATTTAATTGCATAATAAGTCAATATTAGTTCTCTGCTGAGCCATTTGCATAATAAGTCATTATTAATTTTCTGAATGCTTACGAGTGGCGCTTCAAATAGGTCCAAAAAATTAGCGACTACTCATTTTTTGAAGTAGTATAATAACAGGAAACGCCCGTTAAGTATAAATAGTATAACTCAGTGCGTGCAACTGATTTATCATTTAATACTTTTTGATTGGACTGATAGTCTAAACTTTCAGATATTTGACTACCACAACAATAATAATAATGTAAAAAAAAATTGCAAAAGTTACTCAATCAGACATAAACCCTGTTCCATTCAGGCTATACTAGCAGAGGCTCTACCAAAATCTACCTACAATACAATTTTTGAAACAACCAAACTTCAGAATATCTATCTCATTTCAAGTGTAGCTCTCAAAAGTATCATCACAAAACTGAATGAATAAAATAATTATGAATAACTCATACGTCTATATCTTCACCTTTATACACTGTTTTGTCAATCCTTAAGAGAGCCTTTCCCTACTCGTGTATCTAGAACGTGAACATGGTTTCAAAGCTTCATCCAACGCGATTTTTGATGAATAGGCAACGCAAAAAAAAAGAAAAATAACACTTGAAAATTCTATTGGCATTCGAAAATTTCGTCATTTAATCAAATATTTCATAAAACTTGTTCCAAGAAATACACTTTTTATTTATTAAAATTTCAATTAAATGTGTGTATTAAATATCTTTCTTTATTGAGTGCTTATGAAGTTCCTAAATTAGTTCTACACCAATTCATGCTTTCATATTCATAAGAACCTAGATGAAATCCACAAATAATTTGTATTTCTAAATGAACTAAAGAAAGATGCGATACATTATAATTACGCAGGAGCTGTTGTATGGAAATGTATCCCGGGTAGGCCGACCTTAAAAAGAGATTTGCTTTAGTAATTTATTCTTTTCGCATATTTCTGAGCATATTCAAAAAAGAGTAAACATGGAATTTCTTGCCGGGTCTTCTCCATGGGAAACGACTAATTTGGTCGTGCACGAGCTTCTGACGTTTTATAAGTATAAGGCTCAATTAAAATTAAAACCATTTTTATTTTGATTCATTAATAAAAAAAATATTAAATTGAAAGAATCATTAATAATGTCACGATGAGAGGAAACTGACCTCAAAAACAATGGAACTTCTCCAATTCTCCGTATTTTTCAGAAAGGAGATCCATTAGTTAGTTGTCGTCCTATTTTCCGGAGTTGAGCTAAATCTGTTGTTCTGTATGCTAATCATAATTTCGCTAAAGTCTGTCCTATAATGGAAATTCTGGTTTAATAATTTACGCCAAACTTTGCCTGGAATTTTAAATCTTCTTTCTCTTGATTTGACCAACTTTTTTTATTGTATTTTTTTACCTAGTGCCGAAACTTTACTTAAACTTTGCTACCGAAAAAGCAAGTTTTCAAGATGTCAGATTTTTTTTATTTCAATTTTTTTCAGTGATATCTTCATCATCATCATTTCTGCCGAAATAAGTCCACAGATGGACGTATCTTAACCGGTCCTGTACGTCTTGCATCCATCGGATTTCCACAACCCTCACCAGATCATCGATCGTAGGGACTCTGCAAAAGGGTCGAAGCCTACTGGGGCCCAGGGTCTATTTCTGAAAGGAAGGCAATGAAGGAACGGGGTGGGGTGTTTAGTCAGTAAGAGTCTGACTCTGTTTCCTGCTCCACCCAAGAGCGGGATTCGTCGTTGGGTGATTTTTGCCCACCATTAAAAAAACCAGGTCATCGATCTACCGATGATACGCACCAACGATGCCTATTTAATTTAAGATATTTTATGTAACAAATTATTGAGGTTAGAAATTAATCAATAAATAAATTATTATTGTATTTATAAAGTTCACACAAATGTATAAAAGCAATAACCATCCTCAGACTTATTAGTACTTTAACACTCAATAGATGGCGTTGTACAGTCAGAGTCTCTCCGCTGAATTGCGGTATGGTTTGCTTGCTTCCTATTCAATATATCCCGGCGATAGCAATCCTTACTTAACCAGTGATAATATGATCTCTGTTCACAGGGTCCCTGAATGCCTAATGTCAGTACTATTTTTGAAAAGTCAGTGCAAATACTGACTTATTTAATTATTTAAATGGTTGCATTAAAATCTCGATTTTCTCTTTTAAGATGATTTTAAACGACTTTCAAAAGAGGTGGTCCCCTTGGCGTCTGATTTTTTTTTCTTTGAAGGCTTTGGATCTTTCAGGCAACATGGAATAGGCAGTCTTTAAGGTTTTTTTAGGTGGGTAAAAATCCTCCAATGACGAATCCCGCCCTTAGGCGGAGCGGGAAACAGTGTCAAACTCTTACATATACATATTTTGAATTATGAATATGGTGTACTTTTACAAGGCCGAATCAGCATTCGGCCTTGTAAAAGTACACCCAGGCCCAGTGGCCAGGAAAGCAATTTAAACTCCTAAGCCCGAAGCGAACGCGGGCGTTCGCACACCTATTATCTTTCTATTGTGTCTCTAATTACATTTTTCGATATGTTAATTAGAAAAAAAAACTATAGTAAGGTATATAGTAAGGTATACACTAAGAAGGAAAAGAAGAATCACTAATAAAAAACTCATACCCTCATATATTTTTCAGCAGCATCTTTGATATGTTGTAGTGAACAGTTCCATCCATTCACAGTTACCTGTAACTATGTCTATATCTTCGGCTATTCTCGGCTATTCTCGGCTCGGCCACATAAAACGGGTCCGTTCAAGCGATTAGTATCAATTCTGTGTTCAATTGACGAGATTTATGTTCTCCAGTGCACTCCGTGTTGCTTCACCGTCCGGCTGTAGGGGGACCATGAGTTGAGGTGGGATAAACCTATCTTTCTTTCTTTTTTAGTCATTTCTTTATTTGAAAAAAGGTAACGGTAGTGTTTTTTTTTTACTTTTCGTCAATTCTTGACTGTGAAACTCACTAATGTGAGTCACCTTCTGATTTTTACGTTAAATTCTAATATATTTATTATTTATTTATTATATTCTATTGATTAAAAAATGTAGAACAAACATTATTAAAAATACAATACGCTGTTTTATCGCGTAGGGTAATTTCTTCATCATCACAGGTTAGCTTTGAATTAGAAATGTTTTTATGACTTCACTTTAAAATAAAACAGATATCATTTATGAGAAAAATACCTATACGTAATTAATATAAAACAACAACAAAAAATAGGCAACGAACAATACAATACGAACGACGAACAATACCAAAGAAAGGGCATTTAAGTAGAATAATCATATTGCCAGACACACATTGACGGCTCAGGTCGCGGGTTCGAATCCTGATTGGAACAAATATTTGTATAGCCTACAGATAGGTTTTCCGGGTCTGGGTATCTTGTGTATGTGACTTTACATGTTGTTTGTGAACGTACCCACGACACAGGAGTAATTCCTAGTGTGGGGCAATGTTTATTAAAATAAGAATAAAAAAATAAGTAATTAAAAATACTGAATATATTTTACTAATTATTATATACCTAGCCTGTGCTGTCCCACTGCTGGGCAAAGGCCTCCTTCCATTTTTTCCAATCATCTCGGTCACATGCTTTGCCGCTCCAATTCTCAAGGAAGACATCCAGGTCGTCCCGCCATCTCCTTCGTGGCCTGCCTCGGCCCCGCGTCGCTGAGTCCGGGCACCAATCCTGTGTTTTACGGGCCCACAGCTCGCTAGACATGCGGCAGACATGTCCTGCCCAGTCCCATTTAAGTTGGGCAGCCTTTTGAGCCACATCCATTATTTGTGTTTTGGAGCGCAGTGTAGTGTTTGGAACGTGGTCTGTTAATTTAACACATAGTATGCTGCGCTCCATAGCACGCTGGCAAACCTTGAGCCTGGACTTTTGGATGTTAGTCAAAGACCAAGTCTGTGCACCATATGTCAGAATAGGGAGAATACACATGTCCATCAGCTTACGCTTCAGTGACATGGGCAAAGTGCCCTTGAATACATCCTTCATGGACCAAAAGCTCTTCCAGGCATTTTCTGTTCGGCGCATTATTTCTTTTTCTTGCCTTGCCTGGAAAGAGACTACTTGGCCCAAGTAGATGTACTCTTGGACGTATTGTATATTCTCCCCGCCAACATGAATGCTCCTTTTGGAGCTGTTGGTCATGACTTTGGTCTTCGACATGTTCATCTTCAGTCCAACCTCAAGGCTAGCATCGCTAAGGTCTTGTAGCATGTGCTCTAGTCCTGTGGCTGTGGGAGAGAAAAGGACAATATCATCAGCGAAACGCAGATTAGTTAATCTCGCCTCGCCAATGACAATACGCTTGTCCTCCCATTTGACTGCCAATGTCTGAAAGACTTCTTCCAGGGTACTGGTGAACAACTTTGGAGACAACGGGTCGCCCTGTTTGACTCCCTTAAAAATTTCAAACATAGGACCTAATCTCTCTAACTTAATGGCAGCTGTGCTATGAGTGTATATATTTTGTAGTAGCTGTATGTAAGTTTTTTTTTTTTTTTTTTTATGGTAGGTGAAAATCATCCAATGACGAAACCCGCTCTTGGGCGGAGCGGGAGACCAGTGTCAGACTCTTACTGACTAAAAAACCTACCCCGTACCTTCCTTGCCTTATTTCTGGAGTCGAGGTTACAATTTTCACATACCCTCTAGGCTCCAGGAGGCTTCGACCCTGAAGGGCCCCTGCAGTTTGCTGACAACTCCTTGAGGCGCGCGGGAACGGTGCGCGCCGTTGACGACTTGGACTCGGTCTTACCAGACGATCGGACGGCGAGCTACCCATTGCTCACCGTCCGCGAGCCAGTGTCTACGGTGGCCGGATATCGGCAGGATCGCGGCGGCGACGGCTACGGCGAGTACGCCGTTGCCTTTGCCTTATGCGGTCGGCCTCCTCCTTTACGAGCATTACTGCTTCGCAGAAGGAGGCGACCGCCTGCCATTCCTCTTCGCTGCGGACCATGGCCTGAACCAGGGCCCGACGCGAGAGGTCGCCGCCGCCGAGCTGTATGTAAGTGGATTCTATTTGTTGTTTAGTGAGGGAATTGAAAATTGCAGAGTGTGTGATGCTGTCGAAGGCTTTAGAATAGTCAACAAAAGCAACATAGAGAGGAATTTTGTATTCTTGATATTTTTCGACAATTTGGTTGATGGTATGTAGATGGTCAGTGGTGGAAAGTCCTCTACGGAAGCCTGCTTGTTCTGGGGGTTGCTTTTGATCTAGTTGTGTAGCTATGCGTTTTTCTATGACTTTGATAAAGGTTTTATAGATATGGGAAATTAAGCTAATCGGTCTATAATTATTTATATCGGACTTATCACCTTTCTTGTGGAGAAGTATCATATTGGCATGGCAAAAGTTGGTTGGAAAATTACCGGTATGAAGAATGTCGTTAAACAATCTTGTTAGGTAGAAGAGTAATGATGGTTCACCCAATTTTAGAGCTTCGGTACTCACGCCATCTTCACCACAGGATCGGTTGTATTTTAATTTGCTGAGTGCATCACGTACTTCTACTTCAGAAATGGGTGGTATATTTTCGGAACATGAATAGGTAGTAGATGTTGGTGGTGTGTGACGAGTATCGGAGTATAGGGTCTTGTAAAAAGTCGTACAAATTTCTAAAATTTTGTTCCTGTTATGTTGTTTTACGCCATTGCTATCTTTTAGACATGTAATCCACGATTTATTGTTGTTAATACCTTGCTTTGCTATTTTAAGTGATTGGTTCTTTTCAATTGCATTTTGTATTAATTTTTTATTGTAATCTCTTATGTCTTTCCTGATACTTCGCTTAACTTCTTTGTCTTTTAACCTATATAGTATATCACTTTTTACTTTATTTAAAGCCTGTCTCTCTTCTATTAACTTCTTGGTTTCTCCTGATAGTTTTCTAGTTTTATTATTATTTTGTTTTACAACTTTGCTCGCTTTTGTTATACTATGTACTATTTCTTTATATTGTAAATCCACACTTTTTTCTATACTTTCTTTGTTTAATAGGTCAAAACTGTTTCTCAACTCTAAATTAAATTCTTTTTTACATGCTATAAGTGTTTCCTTATTTAACTTTCTAATTTTATTTTTAAATATTTTTTTACGTTGTATTTTAATGTTTAAATTAACAACTGCTCGTACAGGTCTATGGTCAGAACTAAATTTAAATTGGTTGATAGTCTGAACATTTTTAATAATTTGTTTTTCTGATGAGAGAATATAATCAATTTCATTTTTTGTAACATTATTAGGAGAAATCCATGTCCATCTTCTTTGTTGTTTCTTGTAGAAGAAGCTGTTTCCTACGCAAAGGTTTTGTCCGAAAGCAAAGTGAATCAATCTGGTACCCCGTTCGTTTCGGTCTCCAGAACCGTGCGGGCCAACAATTGCCTCATCATCCATGGGTTGTCTAGGTCCTATTTTGGCGTTAAAGTCTCCTAAAACAATATTCCATTTTACTAATATTATATCAATTATTACATAGTATAAAACAAAGTTGCATACCGCTGTACCTATGTATATGTAGATATGCTTAGATCTTTAAAAGTATGCAACGGATTTTGATGCGGTTTTTTTAATAGATAGAGGGAATCATGAGAAAGGTTTATGTGTATAATTCATGCATAATGCATAATATATTCAATATCAGTACCCGTGCGAAGCTGTGGCGGGTCGCTAGTGTAAGATAATTCAATTCCTCTTAAAAACATCTAGATACAGTTGATCCTAATTTAATTGAAATAAATCGAACATAGCAGTTTCCACTTACAGATTAACACTGCTTTTAGTTGTTAGTGCGCATTTAGTTGTTAGTACAACTAAAGTTTCAGTCTTCAACAACCATTGTTGCTAACAACTGCGGTTTTCGATGTAGCGATCGATTATAATTATATATCTATTACAGAAACGATACAAACTGATACAGTTCTAACTAGATAGTTGAATGTTGTAAACTTGAGGGGTTCGTGGTTGGGTTATTACAGCCGCGGGGTTCGAACCGCTAAGAGTGGCCAACCCGACGTACATTTTCATACAATCGCTTGTAAGTTGTTATTATACATCTTTCTTCAGATATTTTGGATGTACAGATATCTTGTGTACGAGTATATTATCTAGGCTTCTATAGAAATCAAAACATAAATTTGTGTAAAAGTAATCCAGTAAAAACCACTGAAAATCTGATATTTTACGTGAACTTTAACTCTCCATAATGTACTCCTATATTAAAAATATTTAATAATACTTTGACCAAGGATACGCGTCTGAAAGCAAGCCTCTGCCCTGGTATATATGGTAACGTAGAAATAGGATGTCAGATTTGTAGGCATTTTCCTTTAGCCACTCTTTTCGTTTTTGCTGGCTTTCCGCTAAATAGTTCCTACAGATATATCCATGTTATCCTTATTCTCTATGTCTTGGCCTATAAACATTTAACGGCTTGTTTGTGCCGGTGGACATTTACGATCTAGGTTATATGATATCTTGAAACAAGAATTGTGAATTTTATTCATTTTCGAATCAAAATCATTATGGCGAGTGTCTTCTTAAACTTTTGAGCCCCACGAACGCCGGCGCTCGCATATATATTGCTGTTTAATTGTATATGTAATTATGGTATTCGGTTAAGTAACACTGTCCTTTTTTTACTAGATATACTAGTGCTTGACTTTTTTTATGGTAGGAAAAATCAACTAATGCCAAATCTCGCCCTAGGGGCGGAGTGAAAAATAGTGTAGGACTTTTACTTACTAAACAACCTACCTACACTGATCCTTCTTTGCATTAGTTCCAGGGCCCTGGTGTTTCGCTTTTGCACCAACTATGGCCCCACGCATCAACCCATGTCTCTAACCTCTAACTAGTGCTTGACTGTGTGATCCTACCTGATGGTAAGCAGTGATCCAATCGTTGATTGTGAGACGCTCTAGTTTATTATGGTGCATCCACACATGCCGCCGGCTCATAAGCCAGCACAAACTCGGCCGGGCTGAAAGCCAGCGGCAAACCCGGTGACATATCACCGGGTTTGCCGCCGGCTTTCAGACTGGCTTTTAAATCTAGCGAAGATGAGATGCATGTGCCGGTGGCATGGCCGGCGGCCTGGCCGTCGGGTTGGTCGCCGGGCATGTGTGGATACACCATTAAGAACCTATTCACTCTAGATTTGAAGACATGACCACGAATCGGATGGCAAGACCTGCAGCTTATTCTATATTATTCACAAATTATATTTATTTTGTAAATAGGTTTAAATAACACTTTTACGAATATTTTTTTTCTACTGTATAAACTAGATGAGGCCGAAATATATTTTCTGTTCGGCCATATTTTAAATAAGCCCATTTAAAAGAAATAAATAAAGTTGTCTTTAATGTGTTACAAGGTATCTTATTTCATTTCTATTCAAAAGTATTTCTACGAAATACAGAAAAAAAAAAATGGGAACGATTTTAATAGTTCAGTCCACTTTCACTATGGCTACTCGACTGTTACTAAGAAGTCAAATAATCCGTCTCATGAAATAAAAGTTGTAAGTGATTCTGTTATTTTTCCCTCAGTAATCATTTTAACAAAAATAGGTTTATGTGTTTGTTCCCCAATGTTTGATCTTGATCAAATTATTTTCTTTGGTAGTTTTTCCTACACAATATTTACACAAACTAGTAAATTTGTGTAAAAAAAGTAGTAACTTTTTTGAGTGAAAACAATATCAATCAAAATAAATATATAGATATACTCTTCATAATTAACTAGCGACCCGCCCCAACTTCGCACGGGTACTGATATTGAATACATTATGAATTATGTATTATACACATTTTGTATTATATACATCATGTATTATACACATAAACCTTCCTCTTGAATCACTCTATCTATTACTAAACACCGCTTCAAAATCCGTTGCGGACTTTAAAAGATCTAAGCGTACATAGGGACAGCGGTAAGCAACTTTGTTTTGTACTATGTAATGAAATATTTAAAAAAAAACAAGTCAAGATAATGAAAATAATATTTTTTTTCACAGAACCTTATATTAAGAAAACAAATAAATAATTTAACAGAAAAATTATCACAGATAATATGTTTATCGCCAATAAATATAACAGCAAGACAATTTAACATATTACAATTTCCGGCGAGTCGAGACCCAATTCTCACAACGTACGCAATGAAACCATAATGACATTTAAATCAGTCAAATTGGGAGAAAGTACATGAAAAATTGAGATTTGGCTAAAGTCCAAATGACTAAATAACTTTTTTGTGGACTGGCAATGTATACGAGAAATATTTTATATGCCCAAGCGCAGTTCAAACACGAAAAATAAAGGAAAAATACGTGTAATAATGTAAAAAAGTTATAATATTTACAGCACTAGTGCTTTTGGGTTTTAGTAAACAGTGATAGGTTAGTGTGAAATAAATTGTGGGAAAAATTATTCCTGGACGTCATAGGAAGTTGTAAAGTGTCTCCACTGTAATGTTTTTTTTTGTGAAACTAAAAGCATAATTTGTGATGAGCATACTCATCAAAACGATTACTCAGTGGGAGCATTAAATTTATGCTGAATAGACTAACATTTTCAAGTACCAAGAAAACATTTTATAACTTCCTCTAAATAAGTTTATGTTTGCAAGATTGTATTTTAAAGAGCTGTGGTGGTCCAGTGGTAATGGATTATGAATTGTAGGTTACTGTTCCATCACCAGCTCCGGTTTCTGAAAGGAAAGTTTGACCCTGGTATGAAGGCTAAGAAGGAATGCGATGGGCCGTTTAGTCTGTAAGACCCTGACATTGTTTCCCGCTCCACCTAAGGCTGGGATTCGTCATTACATGACTTTTCCCACCAAAAAAAAATCCCCAGTTAGGCACATCACATTGTGTAACTTTTTTTATAATAAAACGGTGAAGGAAAACACTGTGAGAAAACCGGCATGTCCTAGAACTAAAAATTCGAAGACATTTGACATCTACGAATGCGTATTGGGCTCATGTGTTGAATTACGGCCTTTCTCCACCCCTAGAGAGAAGGCCTCGATCCCAGCAGCGGGAACATTATAAGACTGATTATGCTAGCAATGGGTAGCTCGCCGTCCGGTTGTCTGATCTAGTCCGGACCAAGCCAGTTGTCGACGGCGCGCTCTGTTCCTGCGCTCCTCAAGGAGATGTCAGCAAATGGAGAGGCCCAACCGCAGGGCCGAAGCCTACTGGGGCCCCGGTTCGGCTTCTGAAAGGAAGGTCCGATCCTGGTATGAAGACTAAGAAGGAATGCGGTGGGTCGTTTAGTCAGTAAGAGTCTGACACTGTTTCCCTCTCCACCCAATTGCTGTAGGAATTCGTCATTAAATGACTTTTCCCACCAAAAAACAACCTCCAGCTAGGCACATCACATTGTATAATATTTTTTTATTATTACTAAACGGTGAAGGAAAACATCGTGAGGAAACCGGCGTGCTCTAGAACCAAAAATTCGAAGACATTTGACATCCACCAATGCGTATTGGACTCATGTGGTGTATTACTGCACGTTCCCACCCCTAAAGATCCTCAGAGGCCTCAGTCCCAGCATCGTGAAAATTATAAGACTGATTATGCTATTTTATTTATTATTATTGAAATTTATGCAAAACATAAATACGGGTAGGTCATGCCCCAAGATTAGAATAAAATTTACATTTTATCCAGATAATTTCCGCCTCTCAAACGGGTAAACCCATTTTGCATGCAAGCAAATCTTGTCACAGGGTATCATAAACATCAAACGCTTAATAATACTGTGTCTTCTTTTCTTAAGGCCTAAACTAAAGATTTTCTTAAGACCTAAAAGCCTTTATAGAGACCTTACAAAACATGAGACATTCATAAGAAACCCTTTAGGGTTCAAGTAGCAAAAAGGTACCACACAAATAACAACAAAAGGATGATTGATTTCCTATACAAAAACATTTCAAAGCTATCAGTTCTTTTGAAATAACGTTGGCATTCATTTACAAAAAAATCTATACAACGTGTAACAAAATAACCATATACATCAAGAAGCGCTAAATTAGGTAGCCAGGTACTAAGCGCTCAGATTTACAGAATGTATCGTAACATTAGCGAGTGTCGTGGAATTTTATTGACGTAAGTGTCGTGAACGTTTGTTATGATTTGAAATCAAGAATTATGCGATATCAAGAATTTGGTAGGTATCAATTTTTTGAAAAAAATATCTTGAGCTGAAACTTCGTGTAGAGATTCTATTCAACTTGTACTCTTCAGCGCTTATTGATGTATATGGTTATTTTGTTACACGTTGTAAAGCTAGATTTCGCCTACGGTGTCCCCCGAGTATTAATTAGTCAAAAAAATATCCCACTGGAAGGGTCTGAACTAAGAAATTTCCTATATCCCTACCTAACGTCTACCCTTATCAAATTTCGTCTAAATCATGTCGTGAAAACTCGATTGATTCCAGGCAGTAGTTAGTAGACCTTCATATTTATCTGTCGTGGCTGGATCATAGAAATCACTTGACTGGCCTGTCAGTTTAGTAGTTAGTGACCGTGACTGCTATGCCGGAGGTCGTGGGTACGATTCCCACACAGGATAAATGTTTGTGTGATGAGCACGATCATTTGTTCTGTGTCTGGATGTAATTTATCTATAACTAGCGACCCGCCCCAGCTTCGCACGGGTACTGATATTGAATATATTATGCATGTATTTATACACAATATTTCTAAATAAATACATATCATTACATAGTATAAAACAAAGTTGCTTATGCCCTATGTATGCTTAAATCTTTAAAACTACGCAACGGATTTTGATGCGGCTTTTTTTAATAGATAAAGTGATTCAAGAGAAAGATTTATATATATAATACATGCATAATATATTTAATATCAGCATTGCACACGTGCGAAGCTGGGGCGGGTCGCTAGTGTACATATAAAAGGAGAAACTAGCTGACTGACATATCACCCCACAGCCGAAACTACTAAGACTAGGAGCGTAAAATTTTGCACTGAAATGACTTCCTTTTATGACGTAAGCGAGCACTAAGAAAGGATTCAAAATTCACCCCCAAACGGGGGTAAAACGGGGGTCAAAAGCTTTTATGGAGAAACCTACTTTCACGCAGGCGAAGCCGCTGACAGAAAGCTAGTTTTTTATATATTTTGATTTGTTGAGTTAGATCTGTTTTGTACAAAAAAGATATCTTGACAACCAAGTATATCGTGAAGTTTTGTAAAGGACATAAGCGTTCCTCTGTGGAGTCTCAATCCTTTTAGTATCATGCTCCTTTTTCGTACAAAGATTTTTGCGTGAAATGATTTACGATCGGCTTCTAAGCTATTCACAGCACGTAAAGTGGTTTTAACATTTTGAGACGACTTTTTCGTTTATTTATCAAATGAGTTGAGTTGGTAATAGCTAACCAGCTATTAACTAACCAGTTATATAAGTATTAGCGTAAAGATAGATAGATAGAATAAACTTTATTTTACACTAATAAGTAACAGAACTTATACAAAACTATAAATATAAAAAAAGAATGAAATAAAGATTTAATTTTTTTTTAATTAACTGTTCGCGTCGTGATCTTAATGCTAGGTAAATTGATTGGTTATCATATTTTGTATTAATTTTAGGTATATATTTTCGACGTAGACTAATAATAATAGAAACCATCAAAAATAAAACAGAATACTTATAGGTTTTTTCTATTGGTCTATCCTACTTAAAAAAGTGGTTGGTAGAAAAGTACTATATCGTCTCATCTCGTCCAAAACTTTTAAAGATATTACAATTCAAAATGCAATTCCCTAAATCGAAATTTTTTATTTTAATTTTTTGCCAACTTATAATAAATAGGTTTTTTTTAATAGGTTTTTTTTTTTTAAAGACGTCATTAAATACAAATTAAACACAAATTTATTATTAGTAACTTAACGTTTAGAAATTCTACCACAATTAGCCTTTATTATTCTCCATTGCTGTGACTAAGGCCTCTAGATGAAGGAATAGACCAAAACACGGGCCCAGTTCGGGCATGTCACATGTCTTAAAATTTTTAGTTCTAGAATATTTTACACTAGTACCCTATTTTTTCCTTCACCGTTTTGACAGCAGAGAAAGGAGAAAGGAAGAAAATCAGTAGCAAGAAGGTGTTTTTTTGCTGGAAATTGTGTTTACCTACACAATTTCCAGGACTATCCCGTACCACATCCAGACCCACAGTCACCCTACAAGCAACACATTATAGAACATTTGTTTCGGGATATCTTAATGAAGACACATGAAGGGGTCAATGTTTTTATGTAACCAGTGGCAACGCCCAATGGCCAACCTGTTCGGACGCACCGAAAGATTTACGCGCGAATATGGAACGTAAATTATAATTTATTATTGTACTAGCTTTTGGCAGCGGTTCCTAAGGAAAATGTAGGTACAACTCGGGAATAAAAAGTATGTCCTCGCGAAGATATGTACTCACAATTTGAGGAGCAGTGGTAGAATTGTAGGTTCCGGGTTGAAACCCAACCTGAAGTGCACGGCTAGTATCTACCATTACGTTGTTGAAACCTCTACCGCTTACACTCTCTCGGTTTTTCATTTTTACCGCGATCATCGAAGGAATGAGCAGTGGTGACTAAGTGGTAAAGGCCCCAACTTACGAGTTGTAGGTCGCGGGTTCAAACCCAGCCAGGCGCATTACTTTGTGTAATTTATTTCATCAACACTGCTCTCAAAACGGTGAAGGAAAACATTGTGAGTAAACGGCATGTCCTAGAACCAAAAATTCGAAGACATATGACATCCACCAATCCGCACTGGGCCCGCATAGTGGATTATGGCCCATTCCCTCTCCTTTAAAAAAGGTATAAACTTCGTAGTTTAGTCAGTAAGAGTCTGACACTGCTCGACGTCATTACATGATTTTTACCACCATAAAAAAAAAACCTCTTCCGTAAGATAAATAAAGATAAACAATCTGTAACTAGCAGATGATCGAGCCTAGATTACCACATCATGTTACGTATATACCGCTCCAGAATTAAGATGGGTTAGAGCATCTATCATAAAAGATTATGACATAATCCTAAGTATATCGTTAGTTTTCGTTTGCTATCATATTCTCATGTTCTGTAGTAAGGGTTTATATGTTGTTTCATAGAGATACTAGCTGTCCCTGCGGTTTCAGTCGCGTTTTTGTTACTACTTCGTGGATATTTTTAGTAAATAACATTATCTACACTAATATAATAAAGAGGTAAAGTTTGTTTTTTTTGTTTCTTTGTTTTTTTGTTTGTAGGAGGTAATCTTTGGAACTACTGGTCCGATTGGAAAAAATTTAGCAACAATAGAAAGCTGCTTTACTCCTGAGTGACATAGGCTATATTTTATGTACGCGGGCGAAGCCGCTGACAAAAGCTAGTTGTAAATAAAGACAACAAGTTGAAAAACCCATACATGTTTGTATGGCTTGAAAATTACTTTTATAAAAATTAGTAATTCTGTAAAAACTCTGTAAAATTATATTTTTTTATTTATTTATTATTAAGAATGTGGATACTATGTGGATTACTTCCTTGTTTTTAATTTTAACTAATGTTTGGCAGTTATGAGTACTTTTGCGGCCTACCCAAATGTCTTTCCTTTGGTATTTTTGGTCAAGTCGTTGAACTCCAACAAGTATCAATTATGTAAAAATTAAATAAAAAAATTTTTTTTTCATTATCGTCCCTTACAAAGCTAGTGTAATGTGTTTGTTCACATATACAAATCTCTTTACATCACATACTTTCGGCCTGGTTATTAATAACATCATCAGAACCTAGGCACAGACGCCGACCCTGTCGAGCTATGTTGATGACAAAATTGCAACATCGCAGTTAGGGTTGGCAACTGTACTCTGATGTAAAATATTGTACTCTATTTTTCAGAGTACTTTCCATGAACGCAATTGTGTACGCTCAATAACTACTTATTTTGGTTCTTATTTTAAATTAAACAGAATGATGGCTATTTTAGTACAACAGACTAGTTACGATCATTTTGTTAACGTGTTGGCAGTATTAACGTGCTCTTTAATTCTTCCCCCTAAAATCATTTAAAAAAAAAAGTTAAATTTTGGTCGTTTTAATCCCTTGGAAGGTCAATTCGGTACATGAAACACTATCGATTTGTAAAGATAAAATTAAACAATAAAGTACTTTATTAAAAAACTCGAATTAATTTACGCATGTACGAAATTAAGTTCTTTGACTGGCCTGTCAGTCTAGTAGTTAGTGAACCTGACTGCTATGCCGAAGGTCGTGGGTTTGATTCCCACCCAGGAAAAATGTTTGTGTGATGAGCACGATCATTTGTTCTGTGTCTGGGTGTAATTTATCTATAATATGTATGTATTTAGAAATATATAAGTATGTTTATCAGTTGTCTAGTACCCATAACCCAAGCTTTGCTTAGCTTGGAACTAGACGATGTTGTGTGATAGTTGTGTACATATTATGGACATATTATTTCTTTGAGTAAATATCAGCTCGTCGAGTTCAATGACCTGTTGGTGGTTAGTACGCAACGACCGACAACTCATTGACTCGTTTAATTACAGAAATTAATTTCGTGAATGCGTAGGTACATCAAAACGAGATTTAGAAATTATTTATTATTAATATTTATTCGTCACAAATCGATAGCGTTTTATGTACTACTAGCGGCCGCCCGCGACTTCGTACGCGTGTACCTCGTTTTATCCCCTTAGGAGTGGAATTTCGTAAATTCCGTTCTTAGCATCTAAAGAGCATTCATATGTACTATATCGACTCTACACGGGATTAAAACGATCAAAATTTAACAGAGTATATTTATACTCTACTAGCTTTTGCCCGCAGCTTCGCCCGCGTACATAAAATATAGCCTATGTCACTCAGGAGTAAAGCAGCTTTCTATTGTTGCTAAAATTTTTCCAATCGGACCAGTAGTTCCAGAGATTACCCCCTACAAACAAAAAAACAAAAAAACAAACTTTACCTCTTTATTATATTAGTGTAGATTTGTTCTAAAACCAAACTGGCAACCCTAACCGCAATATACAACATTCCTGCCGCGCAATATAATTGGTGCGAAATTGCCGCTCAACTCGCTAAGAGCAGATTTAAAAAATGACTACTAAATTACAGAGCCTCAAAAGCTATGATTCATTCTAACTCGTTTAAAAGAGCGTATTAGGTTGTAAAATAAATAATATCCGTATATTACGAGTATCGTTATATCCTTTCTGCCCTGTTTTATAATGTACCTTACTTTTTAACCCCAGGTTTTGATGCCGAAGAGCAATTTTTTTCCAGTGTGTAAAATTCATCAAATGCCACCTCCCGCCCTTGGGTGGAAGAACATTGAGTTGTGATAATCGTTGTCGCCATTTCACCATGACGGTTTTCTTTTCGATGGGCAAAAATCATCCCATGATACGACGATTGTGATTCTCGCGCGGGAGATGGTGTCAAACTTTTACTGATTAAAAACTCACTACTTACTTGGGGTCTACTAAATACTTGGAGTCGGCAACATGTCTTTTTTCTTTTTTTCACTTAATGAATTCCCACGTAATGAGTATGTGGTAGTGAGAAAAAGAAAAAAGACATGTATATTTATTATATATATTTTTTTTCTTACAAGTACTTTATAAAATACTGGACAATTAATCACCTCCAATTTCCTATGAAGATTCGACGCTAATTGGTTTTCTCAATTTAATTAATGCTTAACAGGTATCTATTGAAAAAACGCTTATGAATCTGAAGCCGCTTATAATAGTCTATCATTGCAAGGATAGCATCAAAAACTGGGCAGGTCCGAGTCTAAATCGCGAACGAAGAGTTTTTCTTTCGATGGGTAAAAATCATTCAATTACAACTTTGTATGGAATAAGAATTAGTGTCAGAGTCTTACTGACTAAAAAACCCACTCCCTTCCTACGTTGCTTTTCATACCAGGGCCGAGCCTTCCTGCCAGAAGCGAACCCTTGGTCCCTGTAAGCTTCGACTCTTCTGTAGTCCCGAGGATGTCGCCACAATGAACGATCCTGTGCCATTGGATTCGCATCATTCATATTATCATTTTAAAATATTCTTTAAAAATTAACTTGTCACCTATAAATGATAAATGATATTTATTTTGTAAATAGGTTTCAAAATGACACTTTTACACGTATTTTTTTTTCTTTTCGTCAGTGTAAGCTAGATGAGTCCGGTATGATCATATTATGATGGCTTGACAAACGACTAGAAGAGTGAAATAATTCCGTACCCATTATCCGTACAACATTAGACACTATATTATAACAAAAAAACAACTAATAACTTTAATTTCAGAAATGGCAGACGGTCGCCTCCCACCCGAAGCAGAGAGAACGGAATTCCTCACGCCACAGCCACGATTCAGAACCAAATTTCCAGGCACCGTTAGCATGGGCTTGCGGATGGAGAGCAATGGGTAACTTGCCGTCCAGCGTCTTGTAACCATCTGAACCAAGCCCAAGTGGTGTACGGTGCTTAATGTTCAAGGAGAAATCTGAAAAACCGACTGGGCCGAGCCGGGTCGAAGACTGTGGTTGAGAACCCTGAGGTCCTGGAAAGAAGGCAAAAAAGGAACATAGGACTCTGTCCTCTCTAGAGCTGGGTGGGAGTTTGACTTCGTCTAAATAATCGACGATTTCCCATCTAAAAAGAAAACCGTTCCGGTACAGAACCCTAAAAATCGACTTCACTTGAAGATAAGGCTGTAGAATGTGATAAACGTTCAGTACGTGACTCCTGGAGACAACGCTAAGCTATTCATGGAGGAGCACCTTATGCAGAGAGGAGCGAGTTATTACTGGTCCTACTACCAACAAAATCAAAACAAAGGTATGTGGTATTTGGGATAAATACGACTAAAAATAATGTTACGACATTATAATATCCCTAGCTAGTATACATGGCAACGTAGGAATGGGGTAGGTCGTTTAGTCAGTAAGAGTCTGACACTGCGTCCCGCACCTCATAAGGGATTCGTCATAAGTTGATTTTCCCATCATAAAAAAAGTAAAAAACAAGAACCCGATAAATTGTGTTCCGCCTTAGAGACAATAAATGAACAAATTTTGGCATTTATAATTTTTTTTTATCAGGACAATAAATACACCGCTATATTTTGTCGCTAAATCGTTTTAATCCCTCAGAGGGTCAAATCGGTACATTTCAAGCACACAAACGATTCACAAAATGAAAAAATAAAGTACTTTTTTTCTAAAACTGGAATTTATATACGCATGTAGGTACGTAATTAATATTTTTAAGTAAACATCTGCTGAGCGAGTCCAATGACCTGTACTTGTAGATAGTACACAATGGCCTACAACTACCTACAGGTCATTGACTCGTTCAGCCACGAATTTTTGAGCCTAATCGGTTATTAATAATGTTACAGTACGGCCGTCGGAAGCGTTGGAGGGCCTCTCACAAGGTGGACCGATGACCTGGTCAGGGTTGCTGGAAACCGATAGATATAAAACGCACAGGACGTCTACTCTCTTTCTTCGAAATTTCGTTGTCATGAAATTTCGGAAATTAAGGCTTGGCGCAAACGGACCACCGCCTACTCATCATTCATCATTCTCTGCTGCAAAATCTTATGATAGACTGTTACGAAAAGTTTGCTGGCGCATGGTGGTTTGGAATGGTGACGCGAGCGATACGTAGAACGTCTAGTCGTTATAGTACGTTGGGTGTTGCAGCGTGACAGTGGCGGTGTTGGCGTTTTGTGTGGCCCGTAGCGACTGAAAGTGGCAAGCCACGGACTCTGGTGTAGCGAGTGGCGGTCACCGGCAACACATGTGGTGCGTCGTATACAACATTCTTATAAAAGTGTGTTAAGTCGAATTTTCGATCGAAACTTCGTTTTTCGGAGAAAGAGAGTAGCCCCCCAGGACCGGTCTTTGTGACGGCGATTGGGGGAGGCCTATGTCCAGCAGTGAACGTCTTTCGGCTGAAATGATGATGATGATGATGATGATGATGACGGCCGTCGGATCTTAGCGAGTCTGAAGTCAGACTGCGAATTTTAGCGCTTGAACACTCATAAAAAAATAAATGGTTTAAACAAATAAATGCAATTTGCAGTTGTTATTGCTATTAAAATCTGGCATTTTTTGCCTGCTCAGTTTGCCTTTATTTTTGTTCGAGTTTTCAAGCGCTAAAATTCGCAGAGCCTAACGTCAGACTTGCCAAGATCTGACAGCCGTACTGTACTAACAGATCTTTCTTTTATAATTATAGTCTACATGATTTTTTAAAACCCCTTATTATTAAGTCCAACGAGCCTTTATTCTATACCAACCGACCATACACCAACTCACATAATTCAATTTTTCCGGGTCATTTCAAGACTTTTCACAGCATAAACAACAGCCATATTCATAATTTCTGGAGCTAAATTAACGACAATATGTTGAACTATTTATGTTCGTGTTACATAATTAATTTTATGTTTACACGTTATTAAGATATATCTTAGTGTGTGGGTAGATTAATTTACTGAAGTGATATATGTTGTACTGTTTTATGGAGCTTGAGAATAAGTAATTATAACCACATAGGCACATCAAGATGAAAGTCTATGAGCAATGTGTGATGCCTGTGCTCCAAAACATGGTCGCTTACAATAAATAGGCCTCATAAGAAGACTCAGAGTTGTCCTTGCGTAACCGAATCAGAAATGAAGATATCCGCAAGAGAATCAAGTCGCAATGGGCAGGACATATTGCACGCAGAACAGATGGCCGCTGGGGCCAAAAAGTTCTGGAGTGGCGACCGTGTACCGGAAGGCCTCCCACAAGATGGACTGATGACCAGGCCAGGGTTGTGGGAATCTGATGGATGCGAGACACACGGAACCGGTCGTTATACCCTCAGGGGGAAATGATCATGATGATGAGACACACCTTCAAAATTATCCCGCGCGCCTCAAGAAGTTGTCAGCAAGCTGTAGAAGCCCAGTAGGGTCGAAGCCTCCTGGGACCAAGGGTTGATGCAAAAGCGTATTACCAGGGCCCTAGGGTCAAGGCAAGGAAGGAACGAGGTAGGTTGTTTCGTCAGTAAGGGTCTGACATTATTTGCCGCCTCGCCCAATGGCAGGATTTTTGGAATTTAATTGAAGCTTCGCGTAAACATAGCAACGGATTCAACAATCAACATATTTTCCCGCGTACAATACTTTTACAAGCTTTTATTTAGTTTCACCTGTCCCGTTGTCTGTCGTTCTGTAATCAAATCTTGCAACTTAAATTTGATCCACTTCCCGGTTTCCGATTGAGCTGAAATTTGGTATATACGTTTAGTTCGGATGACAATGCAATATTATGATGACCAAGCTGATCTGATGATGGAATCGCGAGGTAGCCATAGGAACTCTGTAATTAAACGGCACAACCACGTCGAGTTTGGGCTCGTGTGAATCGTCTTGACGAGTTTTATTTATATAAGCATAGACCACCGCTATAAAAGCTTGTTATGAAAAAAAATATTTTCATTGAAAACTTGTTTAATTTCTTTATGGTTTTGAATTACTTTTTTATAAAAGTGCGGTTTACTGAGTCACGATAAAGTTCGAAACTTTTTTGTGGTTCACGGAAACTTTTATTTTGTTCGAGGAAGTTACAAATACGATATCGTTTTGAATCAGTTATGACAAATGGTCTTGTGTTTGTTTTTGGGCATGATTCTATAATTTTCTTTGTTTAGCAACTAGCATTTTTGCAACCTTAACAAGTTTTCAATGAAAAAAAATTTTTTTTCATAACAAGCTTTTACAGCGGTGGTCTATACTTATATAAATAAAACTCGTCAAGACGATTCACACGAGCCCAAACTCGACGTGGTTGTGCCGTTTAATTACAGAGTTCCATGGCTACCTCACGATTCCATCATCAGATCAGCTCCATGTCATCATAATATTGCATTGTCATCCGAACTAAACGTGTATACCAAATTTCAGCTCAATCGGAAACCGGGAAGTGGATCAAATTTAAGTTGCAAGATTTGATTACAGAACGACAGACAACGGGACAGGTGAAAGTAAATAAAAGCTTGTAAAAAAGAGATTTGACATTAAAGTCCATGTCAAACTTTTTTTCTTTATAAGTTTTAAAGCTTCAGAACTTCTTTAATGAACGGTTAATGATAAAGATACTTTATAAATTATTTAATTTAGTTTTTTAAGATTATCATTTTTAATAAAAAATAATAATCTTTTTCATACAGAAAACTATGATATTATTGAAATACTAGATCGATGTGCATAAAATAACAATGAATTTAAACGTACAAATATACATATACAAATTGAGAAAACCCTGATTCTCAAATTACGGGATCCTGTGACTTAGGAGTCAATATTCTGCTGAAATTAAATTAGATAAGCTTAATGTTTTAGCAAAGAGCAGTATTTTTTATATATTTTGGAAATGTACAAGTGCAGCCATTTTAAATGATACCAAACACGGCGTATTGATGTCATTTTTATTTTTTATCACATTACTTTTAAGCCTAGATAAGCTAGATGGCGCCACATCGAGTTTTTTGACACGTCACATAGCCTTCAGCGGACGATTAAGATGATTTTGATCAGCAGATTAGGTGCTAATCTATGAGGGAACAGATGAATATACTCACATACATACAAAGCCTGTCAAAATCATAACCCTCCTGTGGCATGGAGTTCGTGGCTGAAAGGAAGGCCCTGGTATGTATGGCAATGTAGGAACGGGGTAGGTTGTTTAGTCAGTAAGAATCTGACACTGTTTTCCGCTCCACCCAAGGGCAGGATTCGTCATTAGATGATTTTTATCTACCATAAAAAACCCTCCTGTAACTTTGCCGTAGTCAAGTAAAAAGAAGGAATAACTTTTCAATTTTCCCTATCTCTCCGTTTCAAACAAAGCTAGCTTTCTCAATAGAACTGTAATCTAGGCAAAGGATAAAATCCAAGAAGCCGAAATCGATATAAATGTGACTACGATCACTATAACTTATTAGGTCAATCGTGTGTGTGAACATTGAAATAAAAAGGGACTCTCTTAATTAACCCACATCTTTAGTCTATGCCTACTTCTGTTATTATCTGTGGACATTATTTGCGCGGGAAAATATGCGAAAGATGCTCTTTTGTTTGTGGAAATTTTAAAAAAAAGAACGGCTCGTTTTTTTTTTGTTAAGGGGCACATAATTATGATTCTTGATGATTTTAATTCGAACATCATGTTTAAACTGCTGGTCGGAATGTTTGAAAAAAACATAATTATTTTAAACTGGACTATTTGCCTAATAATTTGATATACGAATATATAACCTTTTTTTCATAGAAAATATTAATTATTATTTTTTATTATTATTAATTTATACTTTATTATACACCGCATTTTTTTTGTGTGATTTATTTTCAAAATTAGGTCTAAAACTGACAAAAAAGCGAAAATCAGGCTAAAACCATTGGATGTAGGTATTTTATGAAACTTTCACAAACTAAAAGATAACTTATTTATCAATCCTTTGATAAATTTGAACAAAATGCAAAAAAAAAAAGACTTTTATTCATATTTTGTTTAGTAAATTACGGACAAATTATTATTCGAATAATCTTGATGCGCGGAAAGTGACGCTAGCTCCTCTTTTGTTAACTCAAGGTCTCTAGAGTTTACAACAAAAATTGTTTACATTATTCAAAATTTCAGAATGAAATGTAATCGTTTCTTCAATATATATCTCTTATTCCTGTAGTTTTATGGTACAAATATTACTTACACTGAGGCGTTACCGATTATAGAAAGAGATTCGACACGTAACCGTTGTAACATGGGTTTTTTTTTTTTTTTTTTTTTTTATGGTAGGTGAAAATCATCCAATGACGAAACCCGCTCTTGGGTGGAGCGGGAGACAAGTGTCAGACTCTTACTGACTAAAAAACCTACCCCGTACCTTCCTTGCCCTATTCCTGGAGTCGAGGTAACAGTTTCCCACTTCCCTCTAGACTCCGGGAGGCTTCGACCCTGAAGGGCCCCTGCAGTTTGCTGACAACTCCTTGAGGCGCGCGGGAACGGTGCGCGCCGTTGACGACTAGGACTCGGTCTTACAGACGACCGGACGGCGAGCTACCCATTGCTCACCGTCCGCGAGCCAGTGTCTACGGTGGCCGGATATCGGCAGGATCGCGGCGGCGACGGCTACGGCGAGTACGCCGTTGCCTTTGCCTTATGCGGTCGGCCTCCTCCTTTACGAGCATTACTGCTTCGCAGAAGGAGGCGACCGCCTGCCATTCCTCTTCGCTGTGGACCATGGCCTGAACCAGGGCCCGGCGCGAGAGGGTTGTAACATGGGTAGGCTTGCCGATGGTAAGCGATGGTGCGACCGACGATAGAGCACGCTTGCCTAGACGTAACCTATTCACTCTTGACTTAAAGACCCCTAAGTTGTAGCTATCAGGAAACACAGACTCCGGCAGGGTATTCCACTCTTTAGCTGTACGCATTATGAATGTGTTCCCAAAACGTTTTGTTCAAATGGGTGGGATGTACACCAATTATTTATTAATAGTGTACTATTTCTAGGAAAATAGAGGCAATTATCGGAACTTTGATATTTTTTAAGTCTTAATTTAATAAGCTTTCTCTTAACATTGACTATGTCGCTCCATCGTAGCCAAATTGTAAACAAATGAATTTGAAAATATCAAATGATTGTAATATATTTTGTATAGAATTCTTGCTTCGTTTGACAGCGAATTTTAGCGCTTAAAAACTCGTACAAAAATAAATGATTTAAACAAATAAATGCAATTTGCAGTTTTTATTGCTGTTAAAAACTGTTATTGGCATTTGTTTTTTTAAACCCTTTATTTTCGTACGAGTTTTCGAGCGCTAAAATCCGCAGAGCCTAGTTTCAAACTCGCCAAGATCCAACAGCCGTACTGGACCCTAGTGCTTTAAAAAGTAAACTTATCAAAATAAGTCTTCCAATTTATGAGACAAAGGTAAATTTTCTGTGTCCATAAAAAGCGATTTAACAGATTTTAGTAGTAGGAAATAAATCCTTTACAAATCTTTATAGGTTTATAAACATTCGGCTGACATTACAAGTCGAAGTCGGTTTTGTTTCAAGAAGATAATTTAAATCAATGTTTTATTGTTTAATAAATTCGTCTTTGATAGCTTTCTAGACAATTTATTGAACATGCTGGTTTTATTAACTTTTTGTTTGTACAGTAATTTATGTGAAGGCAATGATATAGAGCTAAATCTTTGATCGTTGAATTTGATTTTGTTCACTACCAATTATTTTAAATTGACTATCACAAATAATTAAAAATAATTAAAATTATTATAAATAATAATAATAATCAATCCGCCACATTATCTCTTCTTGTTCTCATCGTACTGGTTGTTTAATTAGTTATTGTTATTTTAATAAAAAATTAAGATAAGTTATTTTTTTGATTGATAATAAACAAATAAACACAAAAAAACCTGGAGTTCAATTTTCAAATATTCGGAAAACATTAAATAACAAACTATTAGGAAAAAAATTGTTCAAAAGTCACTTCATAATTCAATTTAGAATTTGTTTGACATTCTAGCGGACATTACAAATTAACTAAAGCATTTTTTAATTCTAAAAAAACATGTCACATTCTCTACGTCTTTGATGATTTTTCACAGTGTCAATCTTCAATGAATAATTTCGTCGCAAGAACTACATTCTTCACGAATCTATCCCAATAACCTATTTCGAACGCATCAATTAATATTCGAAGCGAGAATAAAAATAAAAATCAAAGATCTTAATACTCACATAATTTTATATTCCGGTCATCAGTTGAAAAACTCACAACAACACAAATAATTATGATACAAACACTGTTTTGACACTAATGTAAAAATTATTTTGTCACAAACGTTTACGAGAAAACTTTCGCGCGGAAACTTTGGTAGGAGCGGCGTGAGGACGTCTGCATTCGACGCTGGTCGCGCGACAACTGGCCCACTGAATTTTCACACCCACGGAGTTTTCATTTGGATCACGCATCGAGGGCGGGAAAGCCGAGTTCGAGATTCGAATGTACATCATTGTCTATGACGTGTACGTAGGGCGAGAGCTAATTACTGGCCGCCAAGAAATAATTTATGGTCTCTAGACTCTCTAGTCTCTAGTTGTTCAAAGGGAACAATATTTTCTGTGATATTTTCTTTATAAAATGTTGTAATCCCGGCCATTCTTCGCTTTTGACAGTAGTTTACATAGTGTTGAGATTTTTATGTTCAATATCCGTAAAAAAGTAATGTTTTCAGAATTTATAATATCAGGAAAAATAATCTTCCAAACAGGCTATAAATCAACAGTTTCCGACTTCAAAAATATGTAGAAAAGAGCTTTAAAAACCTCGCTTTCACGTGTTTATACACAACACAAACACAAAAAACAATTCGTAGCTTGCCCAGCGTTGCAGCTACTTGGGCCTAAAGTTGTCCGTGGTTACTCTTGCTTCCTCCTTCACGTCACAGCTTCCTTCGCCTTCCGCTTGACGTAGGTTCTCACTGGACCTCTCTTTCCGGGCCTTGGTACAGGCCATGGTCCGGAGCAATAAGACAACGGCCCTCACACCCCAGTCGCTACAGGAATTCCGATCTCGATTTCCTGCTACAATACCTAAGTGGAGAAATCTATTCCCACTGACATCGAACCTAGAATGTATTATATAGGAGTAAACAGGCTTTTAATGAACTAGTGCGCCTCACAATCTACAATTGCATCACTACTTACCATCAGGTGGGATCGCTGTCAAGTAATAGTTCATATCAATTTAAAAAACTGTGTTCCCTTTGGATACCTAATTTTTTTACCTTCACGCGAGCAGTGCCGCTATACTATATACTATAGAGTCTTCATTAAAACCATACCTTACAAATCTTTTAAAAGATTCTTGTCTTTTATTATTACATACAGCCATCATCTCATAATTAAGATTAAAAGCCTATGTAGACTACGATTTGACAACTTAAAATGTCAAACTCCAGAAAATTAGGAACATATTTCTAAAATGACATTCTGAGTTGTCAAATCGTAGTTTAGAATTAAAAATACATATATTACATAAACTTTTTTTCTTATCTTTAGCAAAACCCGTTAGATCTATATCTATGGTGATAAACTCTATGCCTTTTACTTTTGCATTTGGTATGTCTGGTACAGTTTTACTTTCTCTTGAGAACAAAGCTTTTTACCGTTGGACCGTTTAATTTAAACGCACGACATGTTTTAGAAGCATTGTTGAATTTTGGATTAGATTATGTCATATTATGACTATACATGGATTAAAGTGACATTAGTATTATTATATATTAGTATATGAATGTTTATATATTTACTAGCGACACGCCCCAGCTTCGCACGGGTTATCTACACTAATATAATAAAGAGGTAAAGTTTGTTTTCTTGTTTGTAGGGGGTAATCTCTGGAACTACTGGTCCGATTGGAAAAATTTTAGCAACAATAGAAAGCTACTTTACTCCTGAGTGACATAGGCTATATTTTATGTACGCGGGCGAAGCCGCTGACAAAAGCTAGTATTGAATATATTATGCATGTATTATGCACATAAACCTTCCTCTTGAATCACCCTATCTATTAAAAAAAACCGCATTAATACCCGTTGCATACTTTTAAAGATGTAAGCATACAACTTCGTTTTATACTATGTAATGATGTATGTATGTATATATTAGACGTATTTATGTAGGTTTATATTATCTATCTATCTACACTAATATAATAAAGAGGTAAAGTTTGTTTTTTTGTTTGTAGGGGGTAATCTCTGGAACTACTGGTTCGATTGGAAAAATTTTAGCAACAACAGAAAGCTGCTTTACTCCTGAGTGACATAGGCTATATTTTACGTACGCGGGCTAAGCCGCTGACAAAAGCTAGTATGTCATATATCATAATTATGTAATCTCTCTCTGTCGCTTAAAGGTTTGCTGGGAGAAAAATCATTGTTGAGTTAAGATCGCCTTCGTACATGAATGTGTAAAATAAACTAAGAATTAAAGAGGAGTGTAGGTTTTTTATTTACCTATGTAACAAATTTTTCATGCTCTAACACCGCTATATCCTAGCTATAGGCAAGCACGTTCATAGCAACAATTTGTCAGAATACTGACAAATTTAATACCAAAGTCCGCTGCAGCGCTTCATTGGCATTGTCGTCTATCAAAACTTTTAAAACTAAGTTTTAAAAGTTTTGATAGACTAAGAATAGAATAAAACTTAATTGTACACCAAAATATTTATTTATTTATTTATTTAACAATTTATGTACTTACACACTTACATTTTTAAAGAAAACACATTATAGAAGAAATAGTACAAAGGTACTGCTTATTTCGCAAAGAAATTTCTTCCAGCAGACCCGCGAAAGGAGAAGTTAGAAGGAATGTAGACATTAGTGTGTAGTAATAAGAAAGACATAGGTAGTGAAAAGTAAATCATAAATACTTATATAACTTAAACTAATACTAATAATAAATACATACCAGTTACATATATAAATATAATATATATATATATATCACACTGGACAGGAAAGATAGTGCTCTTTTATTTTAGCCTTGAAAAGTGAGATAGTTTTCAGAACTCGAATGCTAGGCGGAAGAGAGAAATATTAACAATTTCACAGATACTTGTATGAATGGGTACGATGGCGGTCTTATCGCTGACAGCGATATCTACCAGACAACCTTAGGATGGAGTATAAGAGCTTGAACTGAAAAGATAGTGTGCGGTGTACTGCTCTAGGAAAACGAAATATAATATATGTATTTATCATGAAAAAAATATATAATTAAGCGGTTTGGAATACATTCATTATGCGTATAGCTAAGGAATAGCATTTTCTACCGGAGTCTCTTTACTGATAAGGGTCTTTAAGTCAAGAATGAATAGGTTACTTCTAGGCCAGCGTACCTACTTCATCGTCGACTATACCATCACTTATTTACTATTGAGTTGAGATATTCGTAAAACGCAAACCTATCTATATATATAAATCAATGACACTTTTCGTTGTCTACACTAATATAATAAAGAGGTAAAGTTTGTTTTTTTATTTTTTTGTTTGTAGGAGGTAATCTCTGGAACTACTGGTCCGATTGGAAAAATTTAGCAACAATAGAAAGCTGCTTTACTCCTGAGTGACATAAGCTATATTTTATGTACGCGGGCAGAGCCGCGGACAAAAGCTAGTTATTTTATAACTCAAGAACGGGCTCACCTATCCAAACTAAATGTTTAGGCTTTATTCGGACTATTTAATAGATGGCTTATGTGAATAATATGTTCATGTATCACATTATTTTTGTTGCCGGGAGCGAAGCCGCTGACAAAAGCTAGTCCATTATAAAAACAAAAATGCATGCATTGGACTTGGAGTTTTCCCAACAAAAAACTTTTATATTACAATACAAATTCAATTGAAACAGGCATCGGCATACAAAATCTCCATTCAACTAAAGCCGAATTAGGTCAAGTGTGCAGGCTACTGAGAAAGGTTGACGAATACGAACAAACATAAATACATGCTCTACATCACTATTACGTAGTACTGAGGAATGTTGTGACAGGAATTCCCGTCGTTTTCCTCATCTGTTTGCAGGAATTTAAAACGTCAGGAATATAAATATTTTGTTGAGGTTAACGTAGCTATAGTTGACGAGAGAAAGGAATTAGTTGTTCAAACAATTTGCATTGCCATCCAGCGTGGCAATGTTGCCAGTATTTTGGCTACAATTCCAGATGGCAGCGATGTGGAGGAGTACTTCGATGCCTGAGTTTATTTTCTGTTTTGTATTTCTATGTATAAATACTATTTATTTCTAATTTAAATACTAAGTTATCTGCACTGGGCCCGCGTAGTGGCCCATTCCCTCTCCTAGAGGGAATTATAATTTATAATGGTCCCACTAGTGGGAACATTATAAGGCTGATGCTAAATGCTAAGTGGATCCGATATTGACTATTCTGCCAATGTTTAATGTAAATTATAAATGCAAGTGTGTACCAAAAATTCTTCGATAAATACAGTTGAACTTGGATTGGTTTTTTTTTTTATGGTAGGTAAAAATCATCGAATGACGAATCCCACTCTTGGGCGGAGCGGGAAACCGTGTCAGACTCTTACTGACTAAAGAACCTACCCCGTACCTTCCTTGCGTTATTCCCAGAGCCCCGGTGTAACGCTTTCGCATCAACCCTCAGCTCCGGGATGCTTCGACCCTATAGGGCCCCTACGGTTTGCTGACAACTCCTTGAGGCGCGCGGGAACGGAGCGCGCCGTCGACGACTTGGGCTCGGTCTGGACTGCTACCAGACTCGCCCGACTGCTCGGTCGGACGGCGAGCTAACTTGGATAGGTTAGTTAAAATAAAAATGCTCGCAAAATACGCGCTTTAGTCGTGAAGTTGCGGAGACCAGCCCAACACACAGTGTTTTATAAAACATCTTTTCAGACATTGTTTTTTTTTTCTTATTTAAAAAACTGATAGTCTAAGTTATATCAATGCGATATTTAAAAATTATATCTCTGAAACTAAATATGATACGCAATTGTAGCCTTAGAAACATCGAAGACGTTTTTTATGCTGCATATTTTAGAATACAAATAATCTTTGAAACTCCATTAGATTCAGATTTATACGAAATTTTAAGTTAAACATACAAATAAAATAAAAACATCATAACTGTTAAAACATTTTTATCTGTGGAGAACTATGTTGGTATCATATTTGTTAGACTATTTTAAATTCTTATTATATGTTATTGTTTGTTTCCCCAACAAATAAAATAAATGAAAACGTTAAATACGTAAACAGAATAATTATCAAAACATCGAATTTATTCACAATCACAAATACATCGAAAAATTTATCAAACCGTGCCCAGAAGTAGTGTTGTGTATGTGGTCTATTTAATTTAATTTATTTTTAATTGACATATGTATGTGTACTAACATTAGTTTGTAAGTTGTGTATGTTGTTACTAACAATAATGGATTGTATTATCTGATATTTAAATGATTATTATTATACCACTTGTCAAATACTTTAGTTTCAATTATTCATTAACTGTTAATCAATTGGTCAACACATTCATTAACTGTTAAACGGTACTCAATTCGTCGAGTCATCATCATCGTCATCATTTCAGCCCAAAAACGTCCAATATTCGACTCATAGTTGTACTGATCGTTGGACCAATCTTTGAAAGGAACATTGGATCAATCGTCGAACAGATTTTTAGACCGATCGTTAGTCCAATAGTTTTAGTGACATTTTGGGGAGGCCTATCCTCCCCCAAATGTCTCCACAACGATCGGAGTTGGTCACCTAGTCAGCTAGTAAATAAATAATTATAACAATGATTTAATTGGCTTTTGAATGGAATCTATTTCAGCATCAGAAAAAAGCGTCACTTCTAAAAATTCAAGATCAAAAGTCTCCAATCTATTCTTAGAACCGGCACATTGATACCAATAACCTCGAGACCAAAATATTTCTTTTCTTCATTCACCAATCAGTGCTATAAAAAACAACCGGCCAAGTACGAGTCGGACTCGCAAGAATGGTTCTGTAGGTACATAAAGAGGTAAAGTTTGTTTTTTTGTTTTTTTGTTTGTAGGAGGTAATCTTTAGAACTACTGGTCCGATTGGAAAAATTTTAGCAACAATAGAAAGCTGCTTTACTCCTGAGTGGCATAGGCTATATTTTATGTACGCGGGCGAAGCCGCTGACAAAAGCTAGTATTTTATACAACGAAAACAGTGAATATTTTTTTAATTTACCAGTGCTTGTGCAGTTGCCGATCCTAAATAATTACGGCAAAAATCTTGTCTGTTATGTGAGAGTCCCACTTAAATATGTACCTATATATTTTATTCTTTTTATTTTGTTACTAGCTGCTACCCGCGACGTTGTCTGCGTGAAGGCCCTACAGTACCAAACAAACCTAAGGTGGCAGTGTATGATCAGTGTATATCAGATGGCATAGCATTATAAGTAAACAACTTTTAAAATAGCATTGCATCAGCCTTATAAAGTTCCCGCTGCTGGGACACAGACCTCATTTCTAGGAGAGGGAATGGGCCATAATCCACCACGCGAGTATAATACGGTTTTGTGGATGACACTTGATGAATTTTTGGTTCTAAAACATTCACAGTCACAGTTTCCTCATTATGTTTTCCTTCACCGTTGAGCAGTGGTTATGAAATAAAATACACAAAGTAATGCGCCTGGCTGGGTTTGAACGACAGACCTACAACTTGTAAGTCGGAGCCTTTACTACTTCGCCACCACTGAGTCGGAGCCTTTACCATCCGCCACCACACTACGATGGTAGTTATGCTGCCAAGAGCCAAAATGTAAAGAGAGTCAGGACTGGTGACGCGGGAGCAAGCGACATACAGTTGCCCGTGTAAGAGACAACTCGTCCCGAAGTTGACATCCGCTGCACTCAGTGTCTGCCCCTTCGACTTATTGATGGTCATCGCGATGCAAACACTCACGGGGAACTGTATGCGCTTGAACTGGAACGTGAAGTTATGAGGTATAAATACTGCCTCGACTTCGCCATAAACCGTAAGAATTTTTGCTTCAATGATGTGTCTGTGCAGCGAGATGACTTTAAGACGGGTCTCATTACACCACTTTGGAGGAGATAGGTAATTCCGAAAATGCATAATCGGGACTCCGACTTTCAGCTTTATGGTATGCGCTTGAAGTCCATTTGCTGGCTGGGAGTTCAAAAATTCCACGGGATAATGTGTGGCGTCATCTTGCTCGACGACAGTGTTTATTGAGGTATAGATCACTGCATTTCCCTCAATTTCCGAGAGAATGTATTCGTTAATTGCTGCAGCCTGATCATTTTTGGACGTCAAAATGGCCCGCTCACACACCCGAGAATTCTGCTGGTGCGGTAAACGACTGATGTCCCCGTACATACAGCGAATGAATTCTTCTAAGTTGGCGAGACTCTGGAAGCACCTTCCGTCTACCTCTCTCGCGGTGGGCTTTGACTTGCAGCAGACTCTGGCAGAGGCCATGATCCGGAGCAAAGAAGAGTGGCAGGCGGTCGCCTCCTTCTGCGAAGCAGTAATGCTAGCGGCTAAAAAAGGGGGTCGACTGCATCAGGCAAAAGCAAAGGCGCTCAAGCCGCAGCTACCGCCGCCGTGTCTCCAATCCCGATTTACGGCCACAGTAGGCGCGGGCTTGTGACCGCCGAGCAATGGGTAGCTCTTTGTCCACCCATTCGATAGTCGACGACGGCGCGCACTATTCCCTGCGCCTCCAGCAGTCGGCAGCAACTGTAGGAGCCCAACAGGATCGAAGCCAAGGTTTCAACGTAGCAAACGGGAAGCGTTTGCCCGAAATCGCCACTGAACAAACTGTGACACCACCCATCAAATGTTCGTTCCCGCGGATGTCCTGCAGGGTTCTGCCCTCGGCCTCAACTGCTTTCCTATTGGCCATAATACGCTCATCCCATATGATCAAAGAGCAATCCTTAAGCACGTGTCCCTTATCGCTGTTACGTGACACACCGCAAACAGGCGTTTTGACGCTCTCTAAATCGATGGGAATTTGAAGATGGCATGTGCTGTCTTGCCACTCGTTAGCAGTGTGGCAGCAATTCCCAACGACGCGACAGCAATAGCAATATTGCCTTACCTCCTGACTTCTGCAAGTATGCCATGTTTTTCCTGTTCCAACAGGATCAACACAAGAAAAACATTTTGCCCTGGTTTTGCACAACGCTTTCAAGGACGGTGTTATAAATCTGCTCTGAAGAGAACTCTGTCTCAGCGTTATACTCTCGATTTCCATAGTCCTGATGCGGTGACGATTGGGGAGCTAGTAATCCATATTAGATCAGTGGATTGCCGCCGATAGAAATGTCCACATCTTGAAGTGAACTGAGACAGGTGTTCAGCACACGATCATCAGTTACATCGACTTCGTCTCCAGTAGCACGCCTCAAAGCTCGCAGAAAATCTTCAGACAAATGATGGCGATATTTTAATGAACATAACTTTTTTGTAATACTTAACGCCGCATTTTTTTTAATAGTCTTGCTCAACTCTGCTCAAGATTTTGAGGGTTTTTTGGAACTTGAATTTTTCAAAACGAACTATACCCTGCCCTATATATTGCCCTGTGCGATTTTGTATTTGTATATCCTGTCCACATTATGAGGTGTACAATAAAGCTTATAGTAAAAAATAAATAATATACGATACCACGTTTAGGAAGAATTTGTTTTTTATGAAATCAAATAGATGGCGCTGTTTTAAAATTTTCTATGTGCTACTACATTCAACTATGTTTCTCTGCCCAAGTTACTTAAATGTCGTACTATTTATAGTGTAAAGCCAGATAATAGCATGGCTTAATCAAAAACAACATTCAAATATGCGTCGTTAAATTAAACACTGTCACAGAATGCGTAAGAACAATAAGTATTCATAACTCCTCCCCCGTAAGTGATAGCGTGATAACATGTAGCCTATATGTTGGCCCATCCTTTATTCAAGCAAAATTTGAAGATAATCCATGCAGTATGTATAAATATATATCCAAGTAAGTTTTCAAGTTTAGCCTGGACATACATACAGACAAATAGACAAAAATTCTAAAAACTATATTTTTGGCTTCGATATCGATTGTAGATCACTTCCCAAGTATTCTTTTAAAAAATATTTAATGAACAGTTTTGACTTTCCTACGATTTTATTATAATTACCTAAACTCTTTAGTTAAGTCCCAAGAGGACACAAATTTCCGTACAACTGTTGTCGTTTAATTGTGTCTGTAATTACGGTAGTCGAAAGGTAAAAATAATATTATTTTGTTAATGTAATATTTTCGTTTGTACTAATTTGAGTCAGTAGATGTCGTTGTACGTATATAAATAACATTGAAAGATTAGGTTGCGTTGCAAAATATATCCGTTAGACCGTTGGAATAAGAATAAGACATTTCATATCAACATGGAGAACGCCGTTTCACCATTAAAGAGATAAACTATTTTTTTTAATTATGTATTAAATATTTACCCACATTTTTTCGTAAAACGAACCAACCTGAGATATTTCCCTAAAAATAAATAAGTAACATTTGCTCTGTTTGGGCTTGTTTTTTTTTCATTTTTTATTCCCAGTTGTGAGTAAATTCAACCGCGCAGTAAGAGACTATGAAATCTTGAACACGACCTATGTCGTGAGATTTTGAGGGTTTTTTGAAACTTAAATTTGTCAAAACCGAACGAATTATACGACTTTTATGAAGAAAATGCGCACTACCATCTATGAATTTTAAGAATAACTAACTGCTAACCTTGCCAACATGGTCAAAAAATTATTAATTTCCAAAAAGTGTCAAAATGTAACTTGATTTGATTTTAGTGTTATCTCATAGATGGCGCTTTTTAAAATATGTCTTTATACTACTAATATTGATTAAACTATGTTTCTTTGCCTAAATTACGTAGTTTTGAAAAATTAATAATGGGAATCTTTATTATTTACCTAAATAAATTTACGTGCCAAGTTTCAAGTTAATTAACCCAAGCAATAAGATTCTCCCATACAAACTTTAACATTCCCTAAATCTTGCACTGGGGGTACTACTGAAAAAATAAATATGGCATCCTGGATAACTAATTTAGGGTAATGTTTATGCTAAGTTTTGAGTCGATCGGCCCACGGAAAAAAAAGTTACACCCTTGCATCCATTGCATCATTTAAATTCAATATTGCTTACCTCCCATAACTTCCGGCGTGATAATATGTAGCCTAAAGCCTTCCTTGGTTTACAAGGAACATTTTTGCTGAATTTCAAATCAATCTATCCAGTAGTTTTGGCGCCAACCCGTACCATAGGCACAGACAAACAGACAAACAGACAAAAATTCTAAAAAGTCACTTTTTGTCATCAGTTACGTTTTTCTAACAAAACCCACTCATTTTTTCCAGAAAATTCTCAATGTACAGTTTTTCTTTCGTTACTGTTTTATTATATGTATAGATAACGACAACAAAAATACAGTATCTTTGAAAATTTCGACTGTCTAACTATCACGTTAGGTATATGGAGAATGGCTTGGTAATAGACGAACAGACAACGGAATCTTAGACCCTATTGATTTTGTTTTGATTTTGATACCTTTTGAGTGCAGAACCCAAACACAAGTTATATAGGTACAGATGTCAATCTACGTACAAAGCGCGCTCGAGCAACGCACACATAGACACCGTTCACCGACGCGAAAACAGGGCTCAACGAGGATCATTACGACCGCGAGGGTGTCACGTTGGAGACGCGCGTCTGTGTTTTGCAACTACCACGATAATTTGTTGTGCATAATCCAGTTGACAACCCTAGCGCGCGCGACCGCCGTGCGTAGGTGAAAAGTGAAGTTCATACATATGAGATTGACTTCTGTACCTTTTTATTTTGTGACCCAAAAAATATAACACAGCTCATTATTTACGTATTGTTACAGTAAATTATTAGACTGCTAACACCCATATCAAAACAACGCATTTTATAAAATAAATAGAAATAAATTAGGTCTAAGTTGTTTACACAAAATGTCGGCAAGAGAAAAGAATTCAATTCCATCTCACGATGGAAAACGACGATGCGGTCGACGATAGAGCGCGCTTACCTAGAAGTAACCTATTCACTCTTACCTTGGGTGGGCGGGAGATAGCGTCAAACTTTTACTGACTAAATACACCCTCTTTGCCTCTTCTCTTCGTTCCAGAGCTCAGGGTGACGTTTTCACAATAGCCCCAGTAGGCTTCGATCCAGCTAAGCCCCGTACGGTTTGCTGAATACTCTTTGGGTACGATCCAGATGGTTACGGGACGGTCGGACAGCGGGCCACCCTCCCATTGCTAGCCCCGCTCCGCAATCTCACGGAGTTAGACGAGATACCGATCTAAACATTAAGAAAAACTGGGCAGATTTATTGAGTAGAAACATTAGCCAGTAAACAAAATGGTGCCGGATGCTTAACGTAGATATACATCATCCACCTCTTGCGTTAGTTTCATTATTCGTGGAGTGCCGAAATATTGAATCGACCCAGATCTGAGCAATGAGTCCGGCGCCATTACTGGCATCTATCAGAGAGCCTAGTACAAGTTTTTTAACGTAGATACTCAATCACGTTAACGATATTATGATAAAATTGTGGCGGCATAAGAGGAGAGGCGGAAAAGTGCGCCTGCTGCACGCGTACTTTTCTACACTAGTACGGAGAACAGTCCATTGCATCCGTGCCTGTAAGCGGTGCGATGAACGTGGCTTTTGGAGCAGGTGTATTGAAAATTATTTGATGCACGTGTGCTTGTCTGCAATGTACTCCAATTTCCTGACCGAGAATCGCATTGAAAAAAGAAAGAAATATTTTTTTTCCACTACCTACGACTGTGAGTCCTCCGGACGTCCCACGCACTCCCGAGCGTTTCTTCCACACGAATCCGGTGCAAGAACCTCCTAAACTTACCACGTCCCGTGAGGCGTCATGCGAAAGGTGAGGAAGCCGTGTAGGAACTTCAGCCACTCCTCGAAGAGGGAACTTATCAAAATCAAATCGAAATGGTTTTTATTTCACATAGGCCTTCATGGGCACTTATGGTCAGAAGACCATAAGTGCCCATGAAGTGTGTGCTTATGGTGACTTATGGGCACGGTTCCAAATTGGTCGTTTCTATATGGAGAATAACCGGCAAGAAACTCCACGGTTACCCTTTTTGTGAAAAAAATCTTATCTAATCGGTCTATTACTGTCACCATAACAACTTAGGGGGCGTTCAAGTATTACGTAACGCAATTTGGGGGGAGGGGGTGTCTCGTAAAACGTTACGATGCGTTACAAGGGTGGAGGGGGTCTTTCTTACTACACGTTACGTAACATTGATTTTTTTTTTTATAAAAAATTAGGGAATCAAAACTCCCAAATTGGCAACCCTTTTCATTTACGTGGTACTTTTCATTTAGGAATCCCTCGATTGTATTAGTCTGGTCGTCGACAACGACTAAAAAAAAGCTGAAACATAAAAACAAGTTTAGGTAAAAATGGTCACTTTAGTGTTACGTAACGTTTAAAGAGGGGGAGGGGGTACAGAAAAACGTTACGTAATACTTGAACGCTCCCTTATGTACCATATTTATCGCAAATAAATGATTGATTGATTGATAATTTTATCGCCTTAATTATGGCACGCCCAGGTCTAGGCAGTCTTTAGGACATGAAGAGCAGCATCGTATGTAGAACAGCCCCATCATTTCTAGTTTTTCTAGTCCACCATTACCAATATTAACTGTAAATAACGTATCACTCATCAGCTTGCAAATGAACCGACGCTGTTTACATTTTTATCACAGCATGATTGATGCGTAGATTAATACTGCAGGACAAACAAACAAACAAGTGTGATCGATTGTTATTGTCTGTGTGTCTTAGCTTCATTAACTTAATAAGATAAACACGGCTTAGATGGTGGGTGAGACGATTTAGGTCGTTGAGGTCGCTAGGTAGCATAGCATAGCATAATTAGCTTTTTTTTCGGCAGAAATTGTAAATTCTTCATAGACGGCCAGGCTGCCTCACAAACGAGCCAGTCTGGGCATTGTCAGACTCCTACTGACTAAAACCGCACTCCTGCCTAACATTTAATCCACAGACATTACGTCCGTGACCTTGTTTGAAATTCATAATTTGTTTGCTTCTGGGCAACTCCACGTGCAAGAGGCGTTACTTCAGAGCACCTATCATCAATCTCAATAATACTCGTCAGAATTTCAAAATTGAGAGGTCTACAGCCCGAAACATGCCACAAATCGTCGTCTGTGCAAATACAAATCCTCAAGTTCTTCGGGCATATCACCCAGTGCAGTGCAAGGGAAAGTCGTGGACGCTCTCCAACGCGGTGGAAGGACCTCATAAAATCGGTGACGCATTGCAGCGACAATGAAAACTCACTAGCCGCTAAACCGCTAAACACAGAACTTCATGGCGTCGCATAGCGAGAGAGGCGGTGGCGCAGGACTCGACCGACACATGACCACGACCACTCTGTCAAGAGTGCACGACTAAGAAGAAGAGATCTCAATAATATCTATACATATAATAAAACAGTAACGAAAGAAAAACTGTACATTGAGAATTTTCTGGAAAAAATGAGTGGGTTTTGTTAGAAAAACGTAACTGATGACAAAAAGTGACTTTTTAGAATTTTTGTCTGTTTGTCTGTTTGTCTGTGCCTATGGTACGGGTTGGCGCCAAAACTACTGGATAGATTGATTTGAAATTCAGCAAAAATGTTCCTTGTAAACCAAGGAAGGCTTTAGGCTACATATTATCACGCCGGAAGTTATGGGAGGTAAGCAATAATGAATTTAAATGATGCAATGGATGCAAGGGTGTAACTTTTTTTTCCGTGGGCCGATCGACTCAAAACTTAGCATAAACATTACCCTAAATTAGTTATCCAGGATGCCATATTTATTTTTTCAGTAGTACCCCCAGTGCAAGATTTAGGGAATGTTAAAGTTTGTATGGGAGAATCTTATTGCTTGGGTTAATTAACTTGAAACTTGGCACGTAAATTTATTTAGGTAAATAATAAAGATTCCCATTATTAATTTTTCAAAACTACGTAATTTAGGCAAAGAAACATAGTTTAATCAATATTAGTAGTATAAAGACATATTTTAAAAAGCGCCATCTATGAGATAACACTAAAATCAAATCAAGTTACATTTTGACACTTTTTGGAAATTAATAATTTTTTGACCATGTTGGCAAGGTTAGCAGTTAGTTATTCTTAAAATTCATAGATGGTAGTGCGCATTTTCTTCATAAAAGTCGTATAATTCGTTCGGTTTTGACAAATTTAAGTTTCAAAAAACCCTCAAAATCTCACGACATAGGTCGTGTTCAAGATTTCATAGTCTCTTACTGCGCGGTTGAATTTACTCACAACTGGGAATAAAAAATGAAAAAAAAACAAGCCCAAACAGAGCAAATGTTACTTATTTATTTTTAGGGAAATATCTCAGGTTGGTTCGTTTTACGAAAAAATGTGGGTAAATATTTAATACATAATTAAAAAAAATAGTTTATCTCTTTAATGGTGAAACGGCGTTCTCCATGTTGATATGAAATGTCTTATTCTTATTCCAACGGTCTAACGGATATATTTTGCAACGCAACCTAATCTTTCAATGTTATTTATATACGTACAACGACATCTACTGACTCAAATTAGTACAAACGAAAATATTACATTAACAAAATAATATTATTTTTACCTTTCGACTACCGTAATTACAGACACAATTAAACGACAACAGTTGTACGGAAATTTGTGTCCTCTTGGGACTTAACTAAAGAGTTTAGGTAATTATAATAAAATCGTAGGAAAGTCAAAACTGTTCATTAAATATTTTTTAAAAGAATACTTGGGAAGTGATCTACAATCGATATCGAAGCCAAAAATATAGTTTTTAGAATTTTTGTCTATTTGTCTGTATGTATGTCCAGGCTAAACTTGAAAACTTACTTGGATATATATTTATACATACTGCATGGATTATCTTCAAATTTTGCTTGAATAAAGGATGGGCCAACATATAGGCTACATGTTATCACGCTATCACTTACGGGGGAGGAGTTATGAATACTTATTGTTCTTACGCATTCTGTGACAGTGTTTAATTTAACGACGCATATTTGAATGTTGTTTTTGATTAAGCCATGCTATTATCTGGCTTTACACTATAAATAGTACGACATTTAAGTAACTTGGGCAGAGAAACATAGTTGAATGTAGTAGCACATAGAAAATTTTAAAACAGCGCCATCTATTTGATTTCATAAAAAACAAATTCTTCCTAAACGTGGTATCGTATATTATTTATTTTTTACTATAAGCTTTATTGTACACCTCATAATGTGGACAGGATATACAAATACAAAATCGCACAGGGCAATATATAGGGCAGGGTATAGTTCGTTTTGAAAAATTCAAGTTCCAAAAAACCCTCAAAATCTTGAGCAGAGTTGAGCAAGACTATTAAAAAAAATGCGGCGTTAAGTATTACAAAAAAGTTATGTTCATTAAAATATCGCCATCATTTGTCTGAAGATTTTCTGCGAGCTTTGAGGCGTGCTACTGGAGACGAAGTCGATGTAACTGATGATCGTGTGCTGAACACCTGTCTCAGTTCACTTCAAGATGTGGACATTTCTATCGGCGGCAATCCACTGATCTAATATGGATTACTAGCTCCCCAATCGTCACCGCATCAGGACTATGGAAATCGAGAGTATAACGCTGAGACAGAGTTCTCTTCAGAGCAGATTTATAACACCGTCCTTGAAAGCGTTGTGCAAAACCAGGGCAAAATGTTTTTCTTGTGTTGATCCTGTTGGAACAGGAAAAACATGGCATACTTGCAGAAGTCAGGAGGTAAGGCAATATTGCTATTGCTGTCGCGTCGTTGGGAATTGCTGCCACACTGCTAACGAGTGGCAAGACAGCACATGCCATCTTCAAATTCCCATCGATTTAGAGAGCGTCAAAACGCCTGTTTGCGGTGTGTCACGTAACAGCGATAAGGGACACGTGCTTAAGGATTGCTCTTTGATCATATGGGATGAGCGTATTATGGCCAATAGGAAAGCAGTTGAGGCCGAGGGCAGAACCCTGCAGGACATCCGCGGGAACGAACATTTGATGGGTGGTGTCACAGTTTGTTCAGTGGCGATTTCGGGCAAACGCTTCCCGTTTGCTACGTTGAAACCTTGGCTTCGATCCTGTTGGGCTCCTACAGTTGCTGCCGACTGCTGGAGGCGCAGGGAATAGTGCGCGCCGTCGTCGACTATCGAATGGGTGGACAAAGAGCTACCCATTGCTCGGCGGTCACAAGCCCGCGCCTACTGTGGCCGTAAATCGGGATTGGAGACACGGCGGCGGTAGCTGCGGCTTGAGCGCCTTTGCTTTTGCCTGATGCAGTCGACCCCCTTTTTTAGCCGCTAGCATTACTGCTTCGCAGAAGGAGGCGACCGCCTGCCACTCTTCTTTGCTCCGGATCATGGCCTCTGCCAGAGTCTGCTGCAAGTCAAAGCCCACCGCGAGAGAGGTAGACGGAAGGTGCTTCCAGAGTCTCGCCAACTTAGAAGAATTCATTCGCTGTATGTACGGGGACATCAGTCGTTTACCGCACCAGCAGAATTCTCGGGTGTGTGAGCGGGCCATTTTGACGTCCAAAAATGATCAGGCTGCAGCAATTAACGAATACATTCTCTCGGAAATTGAGGGAAATGCAGTGATCTATACCTCAATAAACACTGTCGTCGAGCAAGATGACGCCACACATTATCCCGTGGAATTTTTGAACTCCCAGCCAGCAAATGGACTTCAAGCGCATACCATAAAGCTGAAAGTCGGAGTCCCGATTATGCATTTTCGGAATTACCTATCTCCTCCAAAGTGGTGTAATGAGACCCGTCTTAAAGTCATCTCGCTGCACAGACACATCATTGAAGCAAAAATTCTTACGGTTTATGGCGAAGTCGAGGCAGTATTTATACCTCATAACTTCACGTTCCAGTTCAAGCGCATACAGTTCCCCGTGAGTGTTTGCATCGCGATGACCATCAATAAGTCGAAGGGGCAGACACTGAGTGCAGCGGATGTCAACTTCGGGACGAGTTGTCTCTTACACGGGCAACTGTATGTCGCTTGCTCCCGCGTCACCAGTCCTGACTCTCTTTACATTTTGGCTCTTGGCAGCATAACTACCATCGTAGTGTGGTGGCGGATGGTAAAGGCTCCGACTCAGTGGTGGCGAAGTAGTAAAGGCTCCGACTTACAAGTTGTAGGTCTGTCGTTCAAACCCAGCCAGGCGCATTACTTTGTGTATTTTATTTCATAACCACTGCTCAACGGTGAAGGAAAACATAATGAGGAAACTGTGACTGTGAATGTTTTAGAACCAAAAATTCATCAAGTGTCATCCACAAAACCGTATTATACTCGCGTGGTGGATTATGGCCCATTCCCTCTCCTAGAAATGAGGTCTGTGTCCCAGCAGCGGGAACTTTATAAGGCTGATGCAATGCTATTTTAAAAGTTGTTTACTTATAATGCTATGCCATCTGATATACACTGATCATACACTGCCACCTTAGGTTTGTTTGGTACTGTAGGGCCTTCACGCAGACAACGTCGCGGGTAGCAGCTAGTCTTAGATAATCTTAGAAAAGCACATGCATTTGAATTGAAAGTTCACATTGATAACAAAAGCCTTTTCGAACTCGCAACCTCATGCAAGAGAGGCGTGCCCTCAATCACTGAGCTATCACCACATACAATTTGTCTAACTAACAAGTCAAAACACTCACCCATGACATTTGGATGAAGTGCCTCGCTACCACAACACTTAAGGTTATCCAACTTCAGAATCAGTATTTGTATCGTTTAAAATAACACTTGAAGCACACAACTTGATTCTACGATATGTTTATTTAGTTAATTAAGATCAGTTTGGCAGTTCTTCTGATGGCTGATCCGGAGTAAATATGTTGTAACTTGTACCAAGGACGTTTACGGGTACAGTGGCGAGCGGGATTAGTGGTTCAATTGCGTTGATTTTTTTTTTATTCCACAACTTTTACACATCAAACAACGCCGTCTAATTCCAAACTAAGCTGAACTTGTACTATGAGCATAGCTATCCAACTGACAAAAATACTTATATATTTTATAAATACATCATCATCATCAGCCTTTTTAATGTTTCCTCTGCTGGGACACAGGCCAGGTTCTTGTCTAGGAGAGGGAATCGCGAGCCCAGTGCGGTTTGGTGAATGTCACACGTCTTCGAATTTTTGTTTACATATGACGATTTCCTTACGATTTTTCCTTTACCATTTTGAGAGCAGTGTTGATGAAATAAATTACACAAAGTAATGCGCCTGGTTGGGTTTGAACCCACGACCTACACATCCCACTCGTCAGTCGAGACCATTACCACTCGGCCACCACTGTTCAATCGGCCACTACTGCTCTAAATACACATTATATAAATTACTTCTAAATTGGACTTAAGGTGGAAATCGAACCCACGTCCTCTAGCATTGGAATCAGGGCCACTAACCACTAGACCAACACAACAGGCCAGACAGCAATACACATGTACGGCTGTATATAACTTGTTTATGCATTTAAGTACTTGAAATATTTTAATTCGTATCGGATCTCAAGAGTGATTGATGACTATGGTATTTTAGTGATCAAATCATTTGGATAAATATTGAAAAAGGAGAGACGCTGACGCAAAGAGGCTGATTGGTGATCCAGATTTGGTTGGGTCCAGTCTTCAAAATCTCGAGCACAGGCGCAGAGTAGCCAGCCTTGCGGTTTTTCTACAGGATGCATTTTGGAGAGTGTGCGCAGGAATTGCATGATTTGATTCCGCCATCCCAATTTCACCTTCGGACATCCGAAGTACCGAGTACGGCAAATATCCATCCTTACGTTGTTGAGACACCTGCGGTCCGGACTAAGCGTTTTGCCTCGTCATTTATACCGCGTACATCGAGGGATTGGAACAGTTTGCCGGCTGCAGTCTTTCCGTCCGAATATAATTTGGGTGTCTTCAAGGCTAGAGTGAATAGGCTCTTAATAAACTAGTGCGCCTTACCATCAACGATTGCATCACTGCTTACCATCAGGTGGGATCTCAGTCAAGCACTAGTTTATAGCAAGTAAAAAAAAAAAAAAAAAAGACGCTTAGGTGTGTTGTTCACCATGCATAAGCATTCTAAGTGACTGCACCATTGTCATCATTTGTTCTGTGTCTGGGTGTAATTTTATCTATAACTAGCTTTTGCCCGCGGTTTCGCTCCCGTGAGCTGACTACTCTACCCAACTCTACACTATTATACCCTATTTTTATTTCTTCATAAGAACCTTCTCCTAACAATAACAAACGCAACAAAAGAAAATTAGTGAAATCGGTTCAGTTGTTCTCGAGTTTTGCGCTTACCAACATATTTTGCGATTCATTTTTATATATAAGATATGTATGTATTTGGAAATATATAAGTGTGTTTATCAGTTGTCTAGTACCCATAACACAAGCTCTGTTTAGCTTGGGACTAGATGGCGTTGTGTGATAGTTGTGGACATATTATTATTTATTATTGTGTAGGGGCTGCAAAGCAAGCAAAGGGTTGAGTAGGTTTAATAGGCTTCTAGGAGTACGGGTTTCTGAAAATCTATAAAATATTGTTTTAAAGTAAAGATTGTAAAAATTTTAGCTCCAAATAATCAATTTAAAAATCGACCATCAATTTTAAATATGAACAGGAAAAAATCCTAATTACAAAACCACAATTTTAACGAAACTTCAAAGCACAATTTTCTGAGACCGCATTACTAAATAAACGTTGAAAACTAGCCACAACTATAAAATTGTTGATAGTGTTACTAAACGCATAAAATCGTAACAAACATGGGACGGACGGAAGACGTATGTACGCCAGTATGTAGGCTAGTCGGAACGTAAATCAATTTTTACAACGACCACACATATAAGAACGTACAGAAGGAGATTTAAAACAGTGCTTTTTATTACCTTAAAATGATGAAATAATTTCTCCGTAGGTGCGGGCTTGCGGACGGCGAGCAATGGGTAGGTCACCGTCCAGTCGCCTGGCAACAGTCCGCTTCCATGCGCTTTAAGGAGTTGTCAAATGTAGAGGCACAACTGCAGATCCGAAGCCTACCGGGGCCCCGGTCCGGTTTCTGAAACGAACAGTTTTATTCAGTAACCACAAAATAAAAGGCTCATTAGAGACTGGTTCACAAATCTATGCTTCTAGCCCGTTAAAAAGGTTTTAACGAGCTAGCACACTAAACTTCTTTCCTCTGAATTTACCTTTTATGGGAATATATATGTTTGGATGATTTGGATGCGTTCCGAAACGGCGCGCGAGAAGTAGTTTGGAAGGACTTGGAGGAGGCCTTTGCCCAGCAGTTGGACAGGGCTTTATAAAAATAGGGATCTACAGGTCAGGATGCATAGGATTGTGGGGACAGTTGTCTAATAGCTGACGCCTTTCGGCTGAAATCAGGAGTCGAATTCGTCTTTCTTTCTTTGTTTTGGTTACACAAACCATTTTTAATGGTCATCGCTCCATCCAGCTTAGAGATTTCTTTTATCACATTATTCACCCAATTCTTTCTACATATCCTATGCCCATTTCGATTTCAGGTTGTTCGAAATTCTTGCTGCGGCCTTAGAACGCAAAGGGCAACTGAAAATACAACTGGTTTTACTAACGGACCTGGAGTTCTAAGATATGGGCTTAGGCCTAGTTAAGGCTCAGATATCCCACAAATTACAACTTCATGTTTGCTTTCGTTTTTTTTTTCGGCAAATAACTTATTGTTGGAAGTCCAAAATGTAATTTGTGGAGATAAATAAACTTGTTTTTGAACTAAAACCTACCTTGTTTTAGTCAATAAAAGATGTTAAAGCAAGTCAGTCAGATTTACTCAAATCTGGAAGAGATATTTAAATATTTCACTTTAACAAAAACTAAGACTCTACTGATTACAAAAATATCTTGAGGAAAAAAGTCAGTGACGATTATTGACTTGCACAGAATCAATCGACGTTAGGGAAAATCCATTCACAAAACTCTATTTTATGATAGTTAAAAATATCCTATTTCTCTCAAGTATTTTTCACCCACAAGCCATATTGAACATGTAAATATTTGGAACATCAATCATTTTATTTTAAGACAACTATAAATCATTGCAAACATTTAAGCGCACCGCGGAGCCATAAATAAAACAATAAACAACATGTTTTACATTTCACAATATTATAGACTGCGAAGCTTCAAACAAAATGTACTATTTTATTCTCTGCTTAAGGTAGACCTTCCCGATTCGCCTATCGTCTACGTCGAGCATGGTTTAAAAGCTTATTTCTTCATCAAGCAATTCAAAGTGATGTTTGATGCAAAAGTAATTCGAAAAAATATAGACAACACCTGAAAACTGTTGGCATTCGTTAATTCTACAATTTACTTGAATGTTTCACAAAACTTGTTCCAGGAAATACGTGTTTTTATTAAATCCTTAAGGAGTTTAAAAAAAAAAATTACACCATTTAGATCTCGATTCTATGCGCTAGGCTTCTATAGAAGTTTTTATATTTTTAATATAGGGATACATTATGGGGAGTCAACGATCACGTAAAATAGCAAATTTTCAGAGGTCTTGACTCGATTACTTTTACTCAAAATGTTTTGATTTCTATAGAAGCCTAGATAATGACCACAAGATATCTGTGTATCCAAAGTATCTGAAGAAAGATGTGTAATAACATCATAATAACGTAAGGGCGGTTGTATGAAAATGTACGTCGGGTTGGCCGCTCTTAAAGCATAGAAACCCGGTTCCCTTGTTGTTCAACTTTGTCTGTGTGTCAAATCAAATGAAATAAATAAAATACTTCTACATTATACAATGCTAACTGTAGGGGCCCAGCTGAGTCGAAGTCTTCTGAGGCCAAGAGTTGTTGCGAAAACGGAACCCCGGGGCCCTGGAACTAAGGCATGAAGGAACAGTGGGCCGTTTAGTCAGTAGAAGTCTGACACTGTTTCCCGCTCTGCCCAAGGGTGGGATTCGCCAGTCGATGATTTTCCCACCATAAATAAATATATACAAAGCTATTGTTTCTAAGTACAAAAAAAAATGTTTTATTTTATTTTGATCGAGTGGCTTACAGTTAATAATGCAGAGTATAATGATATCACAAGGTCTATTTAAATAAACAAATAAAATAATTATAAAAGAACATTTCTAGAAAAACAATAGACAAAGGGCCTCTTCTAAAACCTTTTCTTCTTCTTCTGTTTATCTATTTGTCTATCTGTTTTTCTGCCTGTCTATTGTCTGTCTATTTGTTTACCTGTTTGTGTACCTGTTTATCTGTTCATTTCTACTGTCTGTTCAAGGAAAAATGGATTTTTCCACAGTGTTTTACATCACCATTCTGTGAGCAGTGGTGATGAAAGAGATGACGTTATGTAAATCGCCTGGTGAGGTTGACCATTATACTATGTTGGTAAGCTGGTGTTTATAGAATAAATAGATGGATTCAGGGCCGTTTTATCTATTAGGCAATTTAGGCAACTGTCTAGGGGCCCCGCCATGTTCATGGGGCCCGCGCTTCAGGAAAATAAATAGACTATGTTTCATCAACAGTAAAAAGAATAATTTAAAATTTCGATGACATGACAAATAACTAGTCATTTGCCAAACTATATAAATAGGCGCCTATATATTTAAAAAAAAACAGAGTTTTTTTATTGCTATTAACTAGTGCTCGACTATCAAGTCGAGCACTAGTTAATAGCAATAAAAAACCAAACAATCCCGCCTGATGGTAAGCAGTGATGCAATCGTTGATGGTGAGACGCACAAGTAACAACAAAAAGAAGTTAAACATATATTAAGAAGTTCGAAGGGTAGGGGGCCCCGAGCCGTGCATTGCCTAGGGGCCTGACATGCATAAACCGGCCCTGGATATTAGATACAGTATCGGTACCATCGATCTATTGAACGATAAAAGCGCGATACACGAATAAAACAGAATTATTTATTTTCGTTTTATTTCTGTGTACCTATTATAGTTTATTTTCGGTTTAGGTACTTTTGTTTTGCTGCTCATTTCAATGCTGGTTTGACAGCGTTGGGTTTTGGCATTTATTAGTATTTCTATTTATTCCATTCCATTTCTGCCATCCTGGTACATATTATATTAAAACCACAAATGATTAAAAACCTGTATTTTACCATTGTTAAGTAACTTTCTAAACGAAATGTTGACAATTCGCGTGACCCAAGGGCTGGCTTTTACCTTGGGCAACACTTTTTACCAAGGGCTGGCTTTTACAGCGTGGCAATGCTGCCAGCCTTTTGGGCACTTTACCAATCGACAGCGATGCGGTAGAGTTTTTTGACGCTTTATTAGATTAGGTATTTTTAGTTAAGTTCATTAGGGTTATGTAGTTTTAAGGTTACAGATATCTCATAAATTATTATATAAAATTGGTGTGTACAGCCTAAAAACATACGAAGACAGTAATAAGCAACTTTGAAGTTTCGGTTCTGGGACATCGGGAACCGGCCCTCACGATGTTTTCCTTCACCGTTTTGAGAGTAGTGATGACAAAATAATTTAATAGTAATACATATTGCATTGTACATATACAGAGTGACTGGTATATACGAGTTGTAGGTCGCGGGTTCAACCCAGCCAGCTGCATTACTTTGTGTAATTTATTTCATTTCATCACCACTGCTATCAAAACGGTGAAGGAAAACATCGTGAGGAAATCGGCATGTCCTAGAACCAAAAATTCGAAGACATGTGACATCCACCAATCCGCACTGGGCCCGCGTGGTGGATTATGGCCCATTCCCTCTCTTAAAGAGGAGGCCTGTGTCCCAGCAATGGGAACATTAAAAAGGCTGGTTGATTGACATTAAAAAGACGTGTTGACAATCAAAAGCTAAATGGCGCGTGACACATAATGTTATTATTACATTGACCTAGAAAGGTTATCTGTATTTCAGGAAACAAGCACCGGTATGTAACGTATATTTAGGTAAAAAATATGTTATAAATAAAGACACCTTATTGGAAAATGGACTTGTTGGCTTTTATACCCGACGCAAAGAGTGTTTTTTTGGTAAGAAAAATTAATCATCTAATGACGAATCCCACCCTTGGGCGGAGCGGGAAACAGTGTCAGACTCTTACTGACTAAACGACCCACCCCATTCCTTCTCAGCCCTCATACCTTCCTTTCAGAAACTGAACCGGGGCCCCAGTAGGCTTCAGCCCTGCAGCTGGGCCTCTACATTTGATGACAACTCCCTGAGGCGCGCGGGAACAGAGCGCGCCGTTGACGAGTTGGCTTGGTCTGGACTGTTACCAGGGTACCCGTTGCTCGCCGTCTGCAAGCCCGCGCCGCAGGAAGGGTTACGATTATGATATTATATCTGTATGTGTGTAATATTTTTTACTACCTCATATCTTCCAAACCGCTGGATCGATTTAAATAATTTACATAGCGTTAGATTTGTCTTGACAAGTGTTCTTAGATAAATAAAAAGAAAGTGTTCTTAATTAACAAATTTTAATACGGAAAAAATTGACTCGAAAAGTCGGAACCCACATTGAACGGAATGATTTTATTTAAATTAATGCAATTGAATTTATCCTACTGGAACTTGCTTTTATCCAGTTTTTTTTTTTTTAAGTTAACATAAGAAAAATGATGATGAGTTGATATATTAAACAATTACTTTTTCAATACACTTACTCGAAAACTGCCTCTTATCGCACTCCTATTAGGGTCAATATAGCATGTATATCACCCAAGTGCTTTTTTGAGTTTATCATAACAAGGGCTTTTTTATTCCTTTCTTATCGTCACGATCACGGGTGATTATTTTGTTTTACTTAGTTTATCGAATCAGGCGCGAGGCGTCCCCCAGAGTCGCTGGACGACCCCACGAAATTAGGAACTGACCAGAGCAGATTTGAATGCTATACTTATATATTTCTTATATTTCTACTGTATGTTTGAAATACGATTAAATTTTTTTTCTTTCTTTCTTTATTTCACAAGTCGTAAGTGTATTGAAAAACGTCGTTTGACACACGTGCAGATTTGTCATTGCAGCCCTCGGCTCCATAACACACTCGCCTACGGCTCGTTTGAATTTCGCCTCGGTCGCAATGACAAACTTCCTGCACTTGTATCAAAATGTACTATTTCCACTTCAAGGCAGAAAGGGAGTGCAGCCATTTACTGACTAAAAAATAAAGGAAATATATTCGACAGAAACACCAACTCCTGTGTTCCGTTCTGCGAGCAATATGCAGTAGCCCTGCTAGTATTCTATTTACATATATTTTTTATGAAGATCAGATAATAAAACGCACCGATTAAAAGCGTATCACTTAACCTACCACAATTCGATTCGATGCCAAGAATTCATTACGATGTACGACCCAATTAAGACTTTTTGTTCGCTGCGTTCAAAGCTAAATATAAAGTCCACTATACGTATGTATGAAGTATTACGGTATTATAATAAATGCTCGTTTATATGTAGACTAGCGACCCGCCCCAGCTTCGCACGGGTACTGATATTGAAGATATTATGCATGTATTGCGGTGCGGTTTTTTTTAATAGATAGAGTGATTCAAGAGGAAGGTTTATGTGCATAATACATGCATTAATATATTCAATATCAGTACCCGTGCGAAGCTGGGGCGGGTCGCTAGTTGTTTATAAAACATAGTTGCATGTAAATGATATGTGTGTTTGTTTATTAGTCCCTCGGGCAATAAGTTGAAACCGAGAGAACTACTCATACTTCTCGTGCCTTGCTTTTGTACCTAAGTATTTTGTATAGTAAGCCATTCGGTGCAAATGTGTGCGTTTGAAACATTTAGCATAGCTATAGCTTAGCCTTATAATGTGCTCACCGCTGTGACGCAGGCCTCCTCTCTAGGACAGAAAAAGGGCCGTAATCCAGCACGCCAGCCCCGTACAGGTTGGTGGATGTCACATGTTTTCGAATTTTTGGTTCCAAATTGTGCCGATTTGATCACAATGTTTTGAGAGCAGTGGTGATGGAATAAATTACCCCGTTTCTTTACGCGGTCAGTTTCCTTTGCTAGCATATCTGCTTCGCAGGAGGTGGCGACAGCCTGCCACTCTTCCTCGCTCTGGACCATAGCTTCTACCAAGGCCCGGCGCGAAAGATCGCCATCGTAATCCTATAATGGTTTCGATTTTTCCTTTTGAGGTACGGAAACCTAATTACTCATTGACTCAAAAACTAAGAAGAAAATCGTATTTGAACGCTAAACACACTAACTCTCCGTTTAGTGGACAATATAAAAAAAAGTCTTACAATTGTTACTCTTATAATTGTTGATAATTCTTTTTTTTTTTTCAAGGCAAGCAAGTTGTAAAAGAATTCACGCACAAGAAATCTTTCGAATGAAGTCCTTTGATCTTTGTTCTGATAGAAGAATCAATATTCATGTCTAATTGAATAAAGATGACGTGAGCGACCTAATTGAGTATATAGGGTGAATTGTATACTGACCGATACTTATAAGTACATGTGATTGTAGTCCTTTTACTATGGGACCAAACCTGAAATCGCGAAAAAAATAGTTAAATCAGCCAATCAACCAGCAGTTTTTTTTTTTACACCTACTGGAAGACCCAGTGTTTGTAGGCCTACCACCAGGGACTGAGGAACTGGTAAGGGTTGTAGGAATCCAATGTACTACAGAGTGACTGGTATATAATTAGTGACCGATAAAAAACTTCCATAGAGTTTTTAATTATGCGGATTTCATCACGCAACCGGATCCGCATACAGAAAATTTAAAAAGGCAAAAAAAAAACGCGCACTACGTTCAATTACACGCATACTTCTCGAAAAGGCCCTTTATTTTGTTTACACAAGCGGATTTCATCCGCATGCGTAATTGCCTGAACATGTTAAGGCATGGCGGAAAAGGTCCGGCGGGATCTCATGGTGAAATGGAAACAGCGACTGTCGCAACCCAGCGCTGGGCACGCCATAATTTCGGCGATAGTGCCCCTCTTTGAGGCGTGGCTGGATAGACCTCACGGCGTCCTCACCTTCCACATGACGCAGGTCCTCACCGGACACCGGATCCGTGCGGAAGAGACGCCCGAGTGTCGCCACTGTGTGGCCAGCCCGGAGGACACGGTGGAGCACACAGTAGAAATGTGCCCCGCTTGGGAAGAGCAACGCCGTGCCCTCGTGGGGGTGATCGGCGGCGGCGACCTCTCGCGCCAGGCCTTGGTTCAGGCCATGGTCCGCAGCGAGGAGGAGTGGCAGGCGGTCGCCTCCTTCTGCGAGGCAGTAATGCTCGTAAAGGAGGAGGCTGACCGCATAAGGCAAAGGCAACGGCGCACTCGCCGTAGCCGTCGCCGCCGCGATCCTGCCGATATCCGGCCACCGTAGACACTGGCTTGCGGACGGTTAGCAATGGGTAGCTCGCCGTCCGATCGTCTGGTAGCAGTCCAGACCGATCCCAAGTCCTCGATGGCGCGCTCCGTTCCCGCGCGCCTCAAGGAGTTGTCAACAAATGTAGAGGCCCTAGTGCAAAGCCGAATACTACTGAGGTCCCGGTCTGGTTTCTGAAAGAAGATCCGACCCCGGCTAAAAAGGAATGGAGTGGTTCGTTTAGTCAGTAAGAGTCTGACACTGTTTCCCGCACCGCCCATGGGTGGGAAATGATTTGTTGTTGTAAGATGATTTTTTCCACCAAAACAAAAAACACACTACTGGCTATAAATTATAATAGCCATTGCTGAACTAAAAAACTAATAATGTCTTACAATGCGTCATAAAAAAACAACGATCAAATATGAATAATGACCGGATCGAACGCAAATAGGCATTTTAAACAATAATTTTGTGATCACAAAAATACGAGTAATTTAATGTTTTATTTGTAAACACGGTCATTGAGGTTCCATTACGTATTATGGTGTACATATGTGTGTGTGCGTACCAATATACATATAGCCGCACTCACACTAATGAACGAAGGTAAAAGTTTTTGAGGGTTTTTTTTATTGTGGAAAATATCATCAATTGACGAATCCCGCCCTTGGGCGGAGCGTGGAACATTGTCAGACTCTTACTGACTAAACAACCCACCTTATTACTTATTAGCCTTCATACCGGAGTCAGACCTTCCTTTCAGAAACCGGACCGGGCCCCAGTAGGCTTTGGCCCTGAAGTTGGGCCTCTCCATTTATTGACAACTCGATCAATATATATATATTGATCGAGTTGTCTATATAGCGACCACAAGCCCACGCCTACGGTGGTCGGAAATCGGGATGGTGTTTTTAAACAAGCATTTAAGACGTTTCTAATTAATGTTTTAAACAAGCAATTAGGGCGCTTTTAACTGGTGTTGTCAAACAAGCACTTAGGGCGTTTTTAATTAGTGTTTTTAATTTTTAAACATGCATTTAGGGTGTTTTTTAATTGGTGTTTTTAAACAAGCACTTAGGGCGTTTTTAATTGGTGTTTTAAACAAGCACTTAGGGCGTTTTTAATTGGTGTTTTTAAACAAGCACTTAGGGCGTTTTTAATTGGTGTTTTTAAACAAGCACTTAGGGCGTTTTTAATTGGTGTTTTAAACAAGCACTTAGGGCGTTTTTAATTGGTGTTTTTAAACAAGCACTTAGGGCGTTTTTAATTGGTGTTTTTAAACAAGCACTTAGGGCGTTTTTAATTGGTGTTTTTAAACAAGCACTTAGGGCGTTTTTAATTGGTGTTTTTAAACAAGCACTTAGGGCGTTTTTAATTGGTGTTTTTAAACAAGCACTTAGGGCGTTTTTTATTGGTGTTTTTAAACAAGCACTTAGGGCGTTTTTAATTGGGGTTTTTAAAAAAGCACTTAGGGCGTTTTTAAATTGTGTTTTAAACAAGTACTTAAGCCTTTTCATACAAATACATATTTATTGTAAATATTGTAATGCGTGTAATACGCACAAGGGATGCGTTTTTTGCCTTTTGAAATTTTTGCATGCGAAGCAAATCTGTGTGATATCAAAAACGTCTTAAGTATTTTCTCTTGGGACAATTTTCTACTTTAACTCGAGCGAAACCGAGGCAGTGGCTAGTATAAAAAAATATTGAGAATCAAGGTCAATATGAAGGAAAAATTAAATATTAGACTTTGAACATCCCACGCGAGTAGTTACGTCTTTATAAGTGAGTTAGTGATGAGTCCGTATTTTCAAAGGAAAATTTTATGAATGGTATATTCCTAATGTCGTTTTGTCCCAGATTTTAACACACTCGACATGTCATTAAAAACAAAGCAAGTGCCAATTCTGTGTTATTACGTTTTGGTTTTGAGAACAGTGGTGGCCGAGTAGTAACGGCCCCAACTTACGAGTTGTAGGTCGCGGGTTCAAACCCAGCCAGGCGCATTACTTTGTGTAATTTATTTCATCACCACTGCTCTCAAAACGGTGAAGGAAAACATCTTGAGGTAACAGGCATGTCTTAGAACCAAAAATTCGAAGACGTGACATTCACCAATCCGCAGTGGGCCCGCGTGGTGGATTGGCCCATTCCCTCTCCTAGAGAGGAATGTGTGACCTGTGTCCCAGCAGTGGGAACATTGAAAAGGCTGATGATGATGCTGACGTTTTGGTTCTTTTTAAGCCTGGTTTAGACTGCTGTAATGTAACATGCAGTGTAACATACAATGAAGCAATTTGCTGTCCACATTGTGGTAATGTATCATGCAATGTAACAGAATTCTCATAGCAGGCACGCCTTGCGCGCGCGGACCGTGTTTTTAACTTCATTCTTTTTTGGTGGGGAAAAATCATCATCGGGTGGAACTATATACACCGTTAAATTTTGATCGTTTTAATCCCTTGAAGGGACGATCCGGCACATGAAACACTATCGATTTGTAAAGTTAAAATAAAAAATAAGCACTTTTTTTTTTATTCGAATTTGTTTATGCTTTTTCGAAACTGATTTTTTAAAGTAAATATTAGCTGGGCCAGTTCAATGACCTGTAGGTAGTTAGTACGCAACACCCGAAGACTACCTACGCGGTCATTGACTCGTTTAGAAATGATTTTTTGAATGCGTATATCACTACAAGAATTCGAAAAAAAATTACTCTATTTTTTTATTTTATCTACATAAATCGATAGTGTTTCATGTACCCGATCGACCCTCCACGGGATTAAAACGATCAAAATTTAACGGTGTATAAATAAACGGAACGGAACTTTTACTGACTAAAAACCAACCCCTGTTCCTTCATTACCTTCGTTCCAGGGCCCTGATATTCACTTACACATTATCTATGGCCTCGTGCACATGATAGGAACCTTTTTGACCTGGCTCTCTTGTTGTGGCCGCGTTTGCGACTAAGAACTTCGAGGCAGTATGAAAGAGTAATAAACATACATACACACACATATTAGATACATATATAATTTCGCCTTTATAAAATTAGAGTGATTGCATGACCACTTTACAAAATCATCTATGATTGGCACCTTCCTGTGGATATCCGCTCTGCCCCGATTTTTATTCACTATTTGTTCGCTGAAAATCAAGGACATTCAATATGTAGTACGTATATACATTGAAAGTCTTTGATTCTCAACCACTACTATATAACTCGAATAAATGTATTTCTATTCTATTCTACTAACAAAAATATAAAGTATTATGATAATTTTGTAAAACAATAAAATATAAAAACAGTATAAAAGTGTGTATAGTTTATTTTAATCTTAATTAAGAGATCACATATAATGTAAATAAATGTAAAGTCACCTGCAAAAGTGGTTGGATACCTTAGTGCCTATATTTTAGAGCTCAAGTTTTTTAATAATAAACTAGATGGCGTTGGTATCTTCTGGCTGGTACAATAATCTTAAAAAAAACAGTCCTTTCACACGGATGCGTTCACAAACAGACCCTATACAACTGTCTGTAAACTGTTCAAATATATATTTAAGGATAAATATTCGGTAAATAATTCAAGATAAATATTTTTTTTACAATAAAACAACCAAAATTCACAATACAATCGCGCCGGATCGTCCAACGAACGTTATATATACTCTAAGCAACGAAGTCAGCTGATGATGGTGGGTGACACACCAAACGAGCCACGAACTGACCCGAAGTTAGCCGAACAGCGCACGATAATTCACGAACTTAAATTTTAGTTTTAGTTTACAAATTGCCGCCAAATCTGGGAATAAATGTTTTACCCAATCTTTCGGTTAGTAACTATAATTAACCTCTAATTACCACCCCAACAAATCAGTCTATTTTTATCCCAGGTCAACGACCTCCTTATCTTTTTTCCCACCATAATCTTTACACCCCTATTAGGGATAGAATCACGACCCTTAAACGAGCGATCATAAACTGTGACAAAAATATGTGTGTTACAGGAAAAATAACACATAAAAAATGTTGGAAGACACTTCCTTTTGCCATTATATTCTTTGTTTTGCTTGAATCAGAGTAGTTTCAGCGAATTGGGAATTTAATTGTGTGTACATTTATATTTTCCTTTAATATAGATCATGGAGATAATGGCGTTAATATATCTTTTAAATTAGACTGGTGAAAAAGAAATTCATTCACACGTTGCGTTGTGAAACGTATAGTTCGATCTGCATGTCATTAAAAGCTCTTTCTACGAAATATTTTTATAAATCTTCAAGTCAAGAGTGATTTTCTGTGACGCAGTATGGTAATGGTAGCGAAAAAATAGGAATATGTATTTTTTATGTAGGGAAAAACACCGCATTCCTTCATTCATACCGGAGTCGGACCTTCCTTTCAGAAACCGGACCTAGGCCCCAATAGGCTTCGGCCCTGCAGTTGGGTCTCAGGGATATGTATGTACTTTAGTATGTCGAATTAGCAATAAAATTCAAACTGTGATATCATCGATAATTATTGTATTAGTATATCGTATAGCATGTAGTGTTTACCGTTTAATATTGTACATCTAGTCGTAATGTTATGCACTGAACTTAATAATGTATCGATGTAACAATTGTAGGTGAACCATTAAAATAAATAAATAAATAAATTATCATTTTATTCTCAGAAGCTAACGTTATGGTCATTATCATCAGGCCCTTACCTCTTCCTGATGATAATGGACGCTCTTACGTCGGACATTCAGGAAGAGGCTCCCTGGTGTATGTTATTCGCCGATGACATTGTGCTGGTTGCCGAGAGTGGTCAAGAGATCCAGAATAGATTGGAGGTGTGGTGGCACAGACTGGAGAGTGTTGGCCTGAAATTAAGTAGAACCAAAACGGAGTACTTGTTCTGTGATTTCGGCGGTCTCTCCGGTCCTGTGGCCTTAGCTCTTGCCGGAACGCCCATACCAATCTGTTCCGACTTTCGGTATCTCGGGTCGCTCGTTCAAGGAGATGGTGAGATAGACCGAGTCGTAACGCATCGGATCAACGCAGGATGGATGAAATGGCGACAGGTCACGGGAACAACTTGCGACCCACGGATGCCCCTCAAGTTGAAGGGCAAAATTTACAAGTCCGTGATAAGACCTGTCCTACTGTATGGATCAGAATGTTGGGCTGTGAAAAAGACGGATGGAAAAAGACTGCATGTAGCGGAGATGAGAATGTTGAGATGGATGTGTGGTGTGACGAGAATGGATAAAGTGAGAAATGAGTATATTAGAGGAAGTCTGAAAGTGGCGCCAGTGACTGAAAAGTTGAAAGGAAATCGTTTGTCTTGGTATGGTCATGTGAAGAGAAGAGATGAAACGCATGTCACAAAAAGGGTTTTGAGTTTACACGTAGATGGATGGAGAGGCAGGGGGAGACCAAAGAAGAGATGGATGGATTGTGTGAGGAGTGATATGAAAGAAAAGGGAGTTACTGATAGTGTGACGGGTGACAGGATAGAGTGGAAGAAAAAAACATGTTGCACCGACCCCAAATAAAATGGGATAAGGGTAGGATGATGATGAAGCTAACGTTATGGTCAAAAAGACATTAAACTTCAGTTGCCAAAAAACTATATTAACGATTAGGTCAACTAAGTAGTTGACCACATGATTACTTCTCATCACTTAAGATAGTGGTTAAGCGTAAGCCTATCAACAATAAAAATACCAGTCAAATGAGAGTCAGCCTCGCACACTGAAGGTTACATGAGTACAAACTTACCTACATAAATAATTCAATTCCGAAAGCGGCTTTGGAATCGGTAGAAAGGAGTGCAAAGAGGCTAATTGGTGATCCAGATTTGGTTAAGTGCAATCTACAAAGCTAAAGCTACGGCTGGCTACTCAACGTAAGCAGCGTTGGGTTGCCAGCCTTTCGGTGTTTTACAGAATGCATTTTGAAGAGTGTGCACGGGGATTGCAATCATCAGACAGCTCAATATACGGCGAGTATCCAACCTTATTTTGTTGTGAAAACTAGTGGAGCCAGTGACTGAAAAGTTGAAAGGGGATCGTTTGTCTTGGTATGGCCATGTAAAAAGGCGGGATGAAACGCATGTTACAAAAAAAAGCCATGAGTATAAATGTGGATGGATGGAGAGGGAGAGGGAGACCAAAGAAAATATGGATGGATTGTGTGAGAAGTGATATGAAAGAAAGAGGAGTTAGTGATAGCGTGACGGGTGACAGGACAGAGTGGAAGAAAAATACATATTGCGCCGACCCCAAATAAAACGGGACAAGGGCAGGAAGATGATGATGAACTACTGCCCGGATTAAGCATTTCACCTCGTTGTTTACACCGCGTACATTGAATGATTGGAACCATTTTCCTGCTGCGGTTTTCACTTCCGATTGTAATTTAGGTGTTTTTAAGGCTAAAGCGAATAGGCCCTTAAGATACTAATACACCTCACCATGAACGAATACATCACTGCTTACCATCGGGTGGGATTGCATTCAAACACTAGTTAATGTCATTTTTTTTAAATCCAGCTTCAAAATGTTGACGATGTACCGGCACCACATCACCATACGTACGTATTCATCATCCATATGATGTTATTTTTTTTAAATTCAATCTCAGAATCCTGCCCTTGAAATTTCGCAATTTATTTCTTATGTAACGTAGCTAAGCTAGAAAAGTGATAATTTCCATTACTTTTGAACCAAGGTTCCCGCTATAATTCCTTTTAAAATACAGTCCAGTATGATGTTAAATTATATTTATTACAAAAACAAATATCTTAACGTTATTTGCAATGTAATATTAGTCAATGTAACAACACTGCAATAAAATTAACCGTCTGACTTCAAGATTAAAGGCGTGTGACACAGAATATAAATATACTGAGACTAGGGTTACCAGTTGAAAAAAAAAATCCGGAGAAAAGACCTGATTTCTATTGAAAATTCCTCAGATTTTTTACAGTTCCATTATTATTATATTATTATAGCTAGCCTGTAATGTCCCACTGCTGGGCAAAGGCCTCCCTCCATTCCTTCCAGTTATGTCGGTTCAAATTCTCAAGGAAGGCATCCAGAGCGGTACAGTTCCATAGTTAAAAAAAGAGACGTATTATTCGTGGTAAGTAAGTTGAACTATGGGGAAGTTGGCAGCGTGCAGCGTCATCCCACTTTCCCAAAGAAAGATTAATTTAAATTTGTGTAAGTTTTTATTAACTTCTTTTTTAATACATTGTTTAAGTTTTAACAGCAAGCTGTACCTATTTTTTTTATTGGAAATTCTAAAAATCTTTTTTTTTATTTGCTATAAACCAATGCTTAACTGCGGTCCCACCTGATGTTAAGCAGTGATGCAATCGTTGATGGTGAGGCGCAATAGTTTATTAAAAGCCTATTCACTCTACCTTTGAAGAAACCCAAATTATAATAGAACGGGAAGACCGCAGCAGAAATCCTGAGATTTCAAGAGATCTGCAAAATCCAGCCGCAATCCTGAGACTCTTCTCAGGATTCATGGAGTTGGCAGCAAACCGTAGGGATCCTGCAGGAGGGACGAAGCCAACTGGGGTCAAGGATTCGCGTCTGAAAGGAAAACTGTGGCCCTGGTATATATGAATAGCCCTGGAATAGGATAGGTGGTTTAGTCAGTAAGAGTCTGACACTGTTTCTCGCTCCGGTCAAGGGCGGGATTCGTCATTGGATGATTTTTACCTACCATGAAAAAAAGACTCTTTTTGATCATTTCAGGATTTTTGGCAATCCTAAGAACTCAGGACAAGACATGGTAACCCTAACCGAGACCCACCTCAACGATTTTGGCAGTGACATAAATTATATGTTTGAATTATACCCCTCTGTGTGAACGTGTTGGCTTAGACATCGTCCGCGCTTTGGCGTCTATCACCAACACTGATACTTCAACAACAGATCGAGACATTCCAATTCCATAGCCGGTTTTGGACACTAGTCTGGCGATGAAACTGCTACAAAAGCCGCAATGAACGGTAAAGACTTTTGAATGTCGTTTCGAATGGGTGTCTCCGTGCCACCTGTTCGTCTGATTTTATGCCGTAATAGACAGTAGCCCACCTGCCGCCGTCCTGTCTGGTTGTCTAGTTACGGAACGTGGAGGGAAGACCAGAAGGTCTAGTCTGTAAGACATGACAAAAAATGTTATTTTTTTTATTGTTAATAGGTTCTCGCTTGACCGCTATCTCACCTGATGGAAAGTGACGATGCGGTTGACGATAGAGCGCGCAGTAGTGTAAGGTGGTCCGATGAAGGAACGGGCTAGGCGTAAATGTAATCAATTCCGACGCACACTCACGAAATGCAAAAATTGTTTGTTTCCGAATATTTTCTACACTTTATGAGACTCACCATTTGCGTCACTTTTTGCCAGATTACTGTTTATAGTATTTTCTTATCTATTTATAATAATACATCGATCAGTACCATATAGTGTGACGGAGGCGTATTGAACGTTCACTCTGTCACGCAAATAAAAAGCATTTTTAGGGCGCGTTTAAATTAGTCGCAACGTGCCGTTTTTTAACAGCAATAACAACTGCAAATTGCATTTCTTTGTTTAAACCATTATTGACGTGATTGACGTGACGTCTTATAATTCGATGGAGCCGGCTGCACGCATGAAAAAACATGACTCATGCGGCGTTACCTCGCTCTGAGGCGTTCCATTTAAGGTTTGAAGTGCAAGCGAGAGCACGCAACGAGCGACAAAGAGGCACAACCGGCCTCGTTCGGCAGTGTTCGACCTCTGTTTCTCTCCTACTTGAGTGAGCGATGCGTCCGCGTGGACAGCTGCTATACAATAAATTAAAATAATACATTTACATGTTTTCGTCAAGTATGAAGCGAAAAATCACACATGTTTAAAAGTTGAAAACAAAAGTTGTAAAACAATTGCTTAAAGCACATTCATAGGTACCTACTTATAAAAAAACTATGTACATTGTAAAAAAAAAATGACATAATTGTATTTATGCGTACAAATAAATGTAACTTGATCAATTCAAATGTGATTTCCATTTACCTCCTTTTCTATATCCATACAAAATATCTATCAAACAAATAAAATTAAAATTTTCTTTTGAAAAATGAAACCATTCCATCAGTATTTTCGTATGACGTTGTCACGTTCAACTATCGTCAGTAAACCGACTTTACAGGCAACCGATTTTTTTTTACGAGTTTTAAGCGCTAATGTTCGCAGAGCCTAATTTCAGACTCGCCAAGATCTAACGGCCGCACTGTATATGAAAAACAAGTTTTCAATGAAAAATTTTTTTTTTCATAACAAGCTTTTATAGCGGTGGTCTATACTTATATAAATAAAACTCGTCAAGACGATTCACACGAGCCCAAACTCGACGTGGTTGTGCCGTTTAATTACAGAGTTCCTGTGGCTACCTCGCGATTCCATCATCAGATCAGCTCCATGTCATCATAATATTGCATTGTCATCCGAACTAAACGTGTATACCAAATTTCAGCTCAATCGGAAACCGGGAAGTGAATCAAATTTAAGTTGCAAGATTTGATTACAGAACGACAGACAACGGGACAGGTGAAAGTAAATAAAAGCTTGTAATAACAAAGCAACGTGACAGCCGTGCTACTGTCAAGCGACTATTTTGAAGGCCCACTTAGTGTAAGAGACTTACACATAACACTTAAATTAGGTCACGAAGGTTCTGCAGTTAAACTATTTTGCCTTTCACACATAAAAGCTTCCGTTAAATCAACAATAAGCGATTATGATTGGTTAACCGCAACCAATTGAATTGATAGGAAATTAGAGTATAGCTTTAATTAATGCGGCCGTCAGCATTGAGTATTAATTAACTTTTTGACGTGCTTGCATAACAGGCGATTGGAATCACGGAACATTATATAAATAGACTAGCGACCCGCCCCAGCTTCGCACGTGTACTGATATTGAATTTATTATGCATGTATTATACACACTAGCTTTTGCCCGCAGCTTCGCCCGCGTACATAAAATATAGCCTATGTCACTCAGGAGTAAAGCAGCTTTCTATTGTTGCTAAAATTTTTCCAATCGGACCAGTAGTTCCAGAGATTACCCCCTACAAACAAAAAAAACAAACTTTACCTCTTTATTATATAGTGTAGAAGTGTAGATAAACCTTACTCTATTAAAAAAAACGCTTACGCGTACTTTTAAAGATCTAAGCATACATAGGGACAGCGGTAAGCATCTTGGTTTTATACTATATAATATATGTCACTCTACTGTTCGTGTTATATGATGTGGCTTCCGTAACTCAGTCGGTAAAAATAAAACCCTGAAAGGTTTTTTTCGGTGGGTAAAAATCATCTCCCGCCCTTGGGCGGAGTGGGAGATAGTGTTAGACTCTTACTGACTAAACACGGCACCCCGTTCCTTCTTTGCCATTTGCACTGGGGCCAAGCCTTCCATTCACAAAGAGACCCTGGGCCCCAGTATGCTTCAACCCTCTTGCAGAGTCCCTACCAGACGACTTGCAGAGTCCCTACGGTTTTGCTGACAACCTACTATTACCAGACGACCGGACGGCGAGCTACCCATTGCCCGGCTTTCGTAAGCCCGCGCCTTTGGTGGCCGAAAATCGGAATCCAGGTGACGTCTGGGGCGTGTACGCCGTTGCCTTATGGTCGGCCTCCTCCTTAGCATTACTGCTTCACAAAAGGAGGCGACCGCCTCGCCTGCCACCCCTCCTCGCTTCGGACCATGGCCTCCACCAAGGCCCAGTGCGAGAGATCGCCACCACCGATCGCCTTCACGAAGACACAGCAATGCTCCGCCCCTCCCAAGCGGGGCACACCTATACTGTGTTCTCCACTGTGTCCTCCGGGCGGGCCACGTAGTGTACCTCCTGAACTTACTATGTCCGGTGAGTACCTGCATCATGCGGAGAGTGAGGACGCGATGAGGTCTTTCCAGCCACGCCTCAGAGGTCCCCTCTTTGAGGCGTGGCTGGAAAAACATCATACCGCCATAATTATGGCGTGCCCAACTTGCTGACCAACCAGCTGGTAAGCGTCAGCCCGAGCCCGAATCATAATATAAGAGAAACATCTAGTTTCCCACTTTTCCACCACAAAGAAAAATATATTGGTTATTTACTAAAGGTAAACATGGACCTTCTGATGTACATTTAATCCATATTTAATTCTAGATTATATTCAGTTATTTACTATAGCGAACGTAAATCAAGTTACGTGAAGATAGTTCTCTAGATTTATTATTGTATTGATGTTTATTTTGGAAGAGTATCTTCTAATAAATCCTAGATATAAGGCCATCTCAAATGGAGTAAATAAACTTATAGAATTATGTTTCTTTTCCTACAAAAGAAATTATTTGGAATATATACAATAGACTTGGTACTGATAGATATATTTTATTTCGCGAATAGCATACATGAATATGTAAATCTGAATTTTGGAAATACATATTGAATTAAATTTGATTCTATAATGAAATGTAATGGTGATGGGTGATGTATGTGTGTGTGTGTGTAATGTGTGTGTGTGTGTGTGTGTGTGTGTGTGTATGTGTGTTGTGAGTATTGATATTTGTGCCAATCTTACTAGTTTGTTGCAGAGGAAATCACAAGTATTTAGTCTACATTAGTCTAGTATTCTATATCTAGTAGTCTACGGTAGTCTAAATTAATATTATAACTAGTCATAGTTTTGTAAAATGTTTTTGCTCAAAAAGTGGCTCTTATTGCACTAGGCTTAGGTGTATAATAGCACCTGTTACCTACCAGTTTTTTTTTTTATGGTAGGTAAAAATCATCGAATGACGAATCCCACTCTTGGGCGGAGCGGGAAACAGTGTCAGACTCTTACTGACTAAAGAACATACCCCGTGCCTTCCTTGCCTTATTCCCAGAGCCCCGGTGTAACGCTTTCGCATCAACCCTCAGCTCCGGGAGGCTTCGACCCTGTAGGGCCCCTACGGTGTGCTGACAACTCCTTGAGGCGCGCGGGAACGGAGCGCGTTGACCTACCTGTGAAATTTTGATTATCATTACGTATTAGTTCTGCAATGTATAACCTTTTTTTTCAACATCTCTGTTCGAAAAACAAATTTTGAATACCTACAGAAAAAACTTAAACGACGACTAGGCAATAAGATCAAAAGACTGTACGGCCAAACTTTCATCTATATATGGGTAAACTAGCTTTTGCCCGCGGCTTCGCCCGCGTGGTATTGGGGTTGGGGTTGGGGTTTCCGGGATAAAAAGTAGCCTATGTCCTATTCCGGAGTGTATACTATGTCTGTGCCAAATTTCATCCAGATCCGTCCAGCCGTTTTGGCGTGATTGAGTAACAAACATCCAAACATCGTAACTTTCGCATTTATAATATTAGTAAGATAGTAAGATTTAAAAAAAAAATAGATTCGGGGCGCGCATCCAGTTCATCATTCATCTTCCTGCCCTTGTCCCGTTTTATTTGGGGTCGGCGCAATATGTCTTTTTCTTCCACTCTGTCCTGTCACCCGTCACGCTATCACTAACTCCTCTTTCTTTCATATCACTTCTCACACAATCCATCCATATTTTCTTTGGTCTCCCTCTCCCTCTCCATCCATCCACATTTATACTCATGGCTTTTTTTGTAACATGCGTTTCATCCCGCCTTTTTACATGGCAAGACAAACGATTCTCTTTCAACTTTTCAGTCACTGGCGCCACTTTCAAACTTCCTCTAATATAATCATTTCTCACTTTATCCATTCTCGTCACACCACACATCCATCTCAACATTCTCATCTCTGCTACATGCAATCTCTTTTCATCCGTCTTTTTCATAGCCCAACATTCTGACCCATTTGAGGCGTGGCTGGATAGACCTCACGGCGTCCTCACCTCCCGCATGACGCAGGTTCTCACCGGACATGGGAAGTTCGGGAGATTCCTGCACCAGATTCGTGCGGAAGAGACGTCCGGGTGTCGCCACTGTGAGGCGAGCCCGGAGGACACGGTGGAGCACACGGTGGAGGTGTGCCCTGCTTGGGAAGAGCATCGCCGTGTCCTCGTGGGGGTGATCGACGGCGGCGACCTCTCGCGCCGGGCCCTGGTTCAGGCCATGGTCCACAGCGAAGAGGAATGGCAGGCGGTCGCCTCCTTCTGCGAAGCAGTAATGCTCGTTAAGGAGGAGGCCGACCGCATAAGGCAAAGGCAACAGCGCCCTCGCCGTAGCCGTCGCCGCCACGATCCTGCCGATATCCGGCCACCGTAGACACTGGCTCGCGGACGGTGAGCAATGGGTAGCTCGCCGTCCGGTCGTCTGGTAAGACCGAGTCCAAGTCGTCAACGGCGCGCACCGTTCCCGCGCGCCTCAAGGAGTTGTCAGCAAACTGCAGGGGCCCTTCAGGGTCGAAGCCTCCTGGAGCCTAGAGGGTGGTGCAAACTGTTACCTCGACTCCAGGAATAAGGCAAGGAAGGTACGGGGTAGGTTTTTTAGTCAGTAAGAGTCTGACACTGGTCTCCCGCTGCGCCCAAGAGCGGGTTTCGTCATTGGATGATTTTCACCTACCATAAAAAAAAAAAAAACATTCTGACCCATACAGTAGGACAGGCCTTATCACGGACTTGTTGATTTTACCCTTCATCTTGAGGGGCATTCGTGGGTCGCAAGTTGTTCCAGTGACCTGTCGCCATTTCATCCATCCTGAGTTGATCCGATGTGCCACGTCTCGGTCTATCTCACCATTCCCTTGGATAAGCGACCCAAGGTCATCGAGGTCAAGGCATTTATTTCTTTTTTAAATTAGTTTTACTTTTCCCGCCTTCTTTACCGCCATGTTATGAAACATTTTACTCGTTTTACTGTCGTAATAATAGTTAACTAAATATTTTTTCTTCACAATTTTTCTTGGCTCTGTTAAGACCCTCGCCACGGCTCGGCTCTTAATATCACCTCGACTCAAATGTCACATTTACTGTAACTATTTCGATGTTTTCCTCGTACACGCATCTCGTCGCATGTGCATCTTTCTTAGAATCGTAAATTAATATCTAGTGCCGACGTTACTTTGACATATTCTCAGAATTGAACAAAAATAAAGCTAGAACTACATTAGATCGACGCGGCGTGGCGTCAACCTAATGTGGCTCTACCAGTCTAGTGGCCATATAAAATGTAAGAAGATCGTTACCTACTCCCAAACACGTAACCCACATGTTTGCAGTGTTTGATAAATGATTTTTATTTTGCCCGTGGCTTCGCCCGCGTGGTATTGGGGTTGGGGTTTCTAGGATAAAAATTAGCCTATGTCCTATTCCGGAGTGTATACTATGCCTGTGCCAAATTTCGTCCAGATCCGTCCAGCCGTTTTGGCGTGATTGAGTAACAAACATCCAAACATCGTAACTTTCGCATTTATAATATTAGTAAGATGTAGGTTTTTACAAACTCTTTTACACGTCAATTTTTTTTCGTCTTTTGAAACTTGATGAGGCCTTTGTTCTACCTTAACCTTTCGTCTATCGTTATTACAGACATACCTAAAAGACAGATGTGGTGAGCGGACACCGGTGTCCTCTTGGGGCTTCAACTCTAGAGAGTAAATATCTTGTTAGACATTTATTTATTTATTTATTGAAACTTTATGCACATAACAATGTACAAAGGCGGACTTAATGCCTTAGGCATTTTCTACCAGTCGACCTTAGGGTGGTGCAGAAACGTAACATGGTAGGTGCAACTTAAAAAGACAAACAAAAAGAAAAGAAAATATAATAATAATAATAAATACATACTTAAATACATACATATGAATAAGTAAGGTCATTGTGAAAACAAATCAATCTAGTCACTGCTGAGAGTAAATATCTTGTTAGATTTTAAGTTATCCACATGTTACCTGTTTAACATGTGGATAACTTTGTGAGTTACACATAAACTACTAACATGACATACTAAGGTTTTATTAGTTAAGAAACTTTGTGTAATTGTCTGTTTTCCCAAAGAAATAAACTCTACTTTTCCACATTATAGAGCTCGCTATTGACTCCTCATAACCAGGTTTCAAAGTAGTTGAACTTCCTATCCTTTCTATTTCTCGTCAAGTGCGATCCAATATCGTTTGCGTCACGTCGCATCGTAAAAGATTCAATTTTCAGTTTGACGCACACTGTGACGTAAACGCTATTTAAACCCGGGTACAGACTTTCGCAACGCAACATGTAATGTAACATGAAAGGAGCATTTCATGAGTGTGGGTGTTGCGCGGCACAAACCAAGCAAAGTCCTAACCTTATCGATTTTAATACAAATTCCCTTGCACAGATGATCAAGTTTTATTTCCGCCCTATTTTGCTTCACCCAGTAACAGTAGAAAAAAAAGGACGGAAAAAGTAAGGGGATATTTTCACTTAATAGTTGGTTTTGCAACACATCATAGGTACCACATTGCGGCCATCTGCTCTCAGGCCAATGAGAGAATGATGAACAAAGACGCTACTGTACCGGCCAGGCAGTACAAGGAAAAATTACTTATCAAATGTTCAGGTCAGGATTTTTCTGATAGTACCTACTCCCATAGGTAAAATGCTCTGTTCGCGCGAGTATTATGCAGGAATCGCGCATACAAGGTGTCCTCACTATGAAAATTCTGTTACATTGCATGGTACATTACGACCATGCGGACGGCAGTCTTTCATTACGAGTTACATTGCATGTTACGTTACAGCAATCTGTACCTGGCTTAACACGAACGATTTCAATTTTATCAAATGGCAATAATGTAGCTTTTAAAGTACCTCTACACTATAGGTAACTTATTATTGACTATTTACTAGCCAATGCACGCCTTTACCCTTGATATTGGACTCGTAAAGTAACACAACGCCTTAAATTCATTTTACTTCTATGTATAGCATAGCATAAGGTAGCATCAGCCTTATGCTCGTAAAGGAGGCAGCCGTCACCGCCGCGATCCCGCCGATGGTGAGCAATGGGTAGCTCGCCGTCCGGTCTTCTGGTAACTGTCCAGACCTAGTCCAAGTCGACAACGGCGCGCACTGTTCCCGCGCGCCTCAAGGAGTTGTCAGCAAACTAAAGGGGTCCTTCAGGGTCGAAGCCTCCAGGAGGCGAGGGTTGGTACGAAAGCGTTATACCGGGGCTCTGGGAATACGGCAAGGGAGGAACGGGGTAAGTTGTTTAGTCAGTAAGAGTCTGACACTGTTTCCTGCTTCGCCCAAGAGCGGGGTTCGTCATTGGATGATTTTTACCTAGCATAAAAAAAAGCATCAGTCTTATAATGTTACCACTGTGTCTAAAGGTGTTTTTAATATCATGCCGATTTGCTGCGCAAGCAATTTCAAAAAGGCATAAAAACACGTCCCGCGTGCGTATTGCACGGCTCGCGTTACAATACACAAATACTTGTAAAAAAAGGACATTTGCGAAGGGACACATGCAGAATAAATCTGTATGCGTAATGAATTCCGTACGATATTAAAAACACCCTAAGCAGGTTTTTTATGGTGGGAAAAATCATCTTATGACGGATCCCGCCCTTGGGCGAAGCGTGAAACTTCATTTGGATTTCGCGGGAAAGTGTCGGACTCTTACTGACTAAAGAACCGACCTCATTCCTACTTTACTTAGTTCCAGGGGTCTGGTGTTCCGCTTTCGCAGCAACCCATGGCGCTAACTCTAAGCAGGTAGCTTAATAGACCAAGTACCTAAGTCAACACAGAGACGATGCCTTGAATTCTCTCAAAAGCCCATGAAAATAATTACCTACTCTGTTCCCAACGATGATGATGCCAGTAGCACTACACCGCTAGGGCCTTTTATCTGACTTCGACTTCGTGTCCACAGCATCCGATATTCAGTGGGCGAATGTTAGTTATACCAGACTGTACTTGTAGCTTGAAAAACTTTGCAGTCATTTCCCTATTTCTTTGCATCATCATCTTCCTGCCCTTGTCCCGTTTTATTTGGGGTCGGCGCAATATGTTTTTTTCTTCCATTCTGTCCTGTCACCCGTCACGCTATCACTAACTCCTCTGTTTTCCATATCACTTCTCACACAATCCATCCATATCTTCTTTGGTCTCCCTCTCCCTCTCCATCCTCCAACATTCATACTCATGGCTTTCTTTGTAACATGCGTTTCATCCCTCCTTTTTACATGGCCATACCAAGACAAACGGTTCCCTCTCAACTTTTCAGTCACTGGCGCCACTTTCAAACTTCCTCTAATATACTCATTTCTCACTTTATCCATTCTCGTCACGCCACACATCCATCTCAACATTCTCATCTCTGCTACATGCAATCGCTTTTCATCCGTCTTTTTCAGAGCCCAACATTCTGACCCATACATTTCCCTATTTCTTTGCACTAGCACAAATTGCCATTACGTATAATTCCGTCGAATAAAACTGAAACAGCCGCCAACTCTCAAAATAACCCTTTCCTACCAATGCCCTTGAAATAAAAAACATTTGTACCAAAAATCTTAAAACACATTCACCATAAAAATCTGTTCCAAACTGCCACTCAAAGTGAAATTAATCCATCTTCGTCTACGTCGGTTGCCTTCCTATGTCCCGTATACATTACGGGCCAACTATGTTTGATGTCAAGTCACGTCCTAACAAAACTGGTAATGTATACTGTGTATTAGATTTTTTGTAGTCACAGCTGTGTTCGGTCTTCAGTTGACATGTATGTCAGGGTAGATGACAAGCATTTTAATATATCTAGTCGGTTTATCGATTCCATTACTGGTGGAAGGCTTATTCTGGCTTCTAGTTTGTTAGAGACGACAGAATTTAATTTATATAGGGTAACATTTTGTTTAAAGGGATTGTGCTGTTTTACCCATCTGGTTAAATTAGCCAATGAATTACACGCGGGCATCTAATTAAATGGCTAAAGGTCGCCTTGCAAAATAAGCCAGTTTCCAGTTTACTGACTTAAAGGTGAGGTCTCCATCTTCAGGGTTCCATACCCAAAAATAAAAACCGAGACCATATGCTATTTCTCCGCGTTTGTCTGTCTAGCTAGAGGCTGTCTCTTGAATGTAATAGCTAAATAGTTGACATTTTCACAGATGATGTATTTATGTTGCTACTGTAATCATTAAAAACAGAAAAAAGAATTAACTGAAGCTTAAGTCTAAGAAGAATATATTTATTGCATCGCATTGCATCAGCCTTATAAAGTTTCACTGCTGTAACACAGGCCTCCTCTCTAGGAGAGCCAATGGACCGTAATCCACCATGCGGGCCCAGTGCGGGTTGGTGAATGCCACATGTTTTCGAGTTTTTTGGTTGTAGGATGCTGGTTTCGACCCGATGCTTTTCTTTACCGTTTTGAGAGCAATGGTAATGAAATAAATCACACGTTAAGTAATGCGCCTGGTAGCTGACTGAGTTTCAACCAGCGAACTACAACTCTTAAGTCGGAGCCTTTACCACTTGGCCACCACTACTCATCAATTCAGCCGAAAGACGTTCACTGCTGGACATAAGCCTCCCCCAAACATCGTCTCCCGCATCCATCGAATTCCAACAACCCTTACCAGGTCGTCGGTCCACCTTGTGGGAGGCCTTCTAACACTACGTCTTCCGGTACGCGGTCGCCACTCTAGATCCTTTCGGCTCCAGCGGCTATCTGTTCTGCCTACGATGTGCCCTGCCCATTGCCACTTAATTTTGGCGATTCTTTTCGCTATGTCAGCAACCTTGGTTCTCTTGCTAGGTACTCACATAAGAATATATTTATTACTACACTTATTACCATTTTGTTTATCTTCTATTAAGTTATACCCACCATGAAAGTCTCAGCATCAACCTAAGGCTCACTGGTACAAAAAATACCTAAAACGCAAAGGCGGAATTAATTTCCTCCTTTGAACAGTGTTTCACTAGGGCATAGACTATTTTATCTTCTTATACGAGTATATAAAAATGATTAGCTGTTCATTAGTCTCGCTAAAACTCGACAACGACGTGGAAAGATTCGGCCAATTTTGTTCTTGAAATATTCATAAAAGCTCAAGAAAGATTTAAAAAGTGAGAACGAAATAAAAATCGGCGATACTCAGTTTGCTGGTGGCAAGTGAATCTACACTAATATAATAAAGAGGTTTTTTTTTTATGGTAGGTGAAAATCATCCAATGACGAAACCCGCTCTTGGGCGGAGCGGGAGACCAGTGTCAGACTCTTACTGACTAAAAAACCTACCCCGTACCTTCCTTACCTTATTCCTGGATTCGAGGTAAAAGTTTTCACCACCCTCTAGGCTCCAGGAGGCTTCGACCCTGAAGGGCCCCTGCAGTTTGCTGACAACTCCTTGAGGCGCGCGGGAACGGTGCGCGCCGTTGACGACTTGGACTCGGTCTTACCAGACGACCGGACGGCGAGCTACCCATTGCTCACCGTCCGCGAGCCAGTGTCTACGGTGGCCGGATATCGGCAGGATCGCGGCGGCGACGGCTACGGCGAGGGCGCTGTTGCCTTTGCCTTATGCGGTCGGCCTCCTCCTTTACGAGCATTACTGCTTCGCAGAAGGAGGCGACCGCCTGCCATTCCTCTTCGCTGCGGACCATGGCCTGAACCAGGGCCCGGCGCGAGAGGTCGCCGCCGCCGATCACCCCAATATAATAAAGAGGTAAAGTTTGTTTCTTTGTTTTTTTATTTTTTTGTTTGTAGGGGGTAATCTCTGGAACTACTGGTCCGATTGGAAAAAAATTTAGCAACAATAGAAAGCTGCTTTACTCCTGAGTGACATAGGCTATATTTTATATTCGCGGGCGAAGCCGCTGACAAAAGCTAGTAATTACATAATATCGCTTATACTGCATTAACTATTCGACTACCTTAATTACAGGCACAACTAAAGAACCATAGGTGTGCGGACACAGGTGTCCTCTTGGGGCTTACTGAATTGTATTGTATATCGGGCTAGTATCCGCAACTCCGCCGTCAAAAGCGCGTATTTTGCGTAGGGAGCTTAATAAATTAAGCTGTATAGTGATTAGTGAGATTATAATTTCCCAATAATCCGTCCAACACACCTCTTTCAGTTAACCGACACTAAGTAAGTTTAAACAGTGAACAATATCATACTTCACCAGAGCCACTTCACTGACGCTGCCGCTAAACCCAGGACGTGCTTCACGCAGTAGTTAGCGGATTTGTGTATTGTTTAAGCCTTAAGGTTATGACTACATTTATATACGTCAATAAGGCTTAATTTTAAATAATGACTAGCTGTTGCCTGCGACTTTGCTCCTGTGACCTATTTTATAGAAACTGCCCCCCTAGCTAAGTTACAATCGTTTCGTGACGGGTCTCTTTCTGCAATTGAAACGCCTCAATGTAAGTATTAAATATGTCATAAAACTGCAGGATGTAGCGATGATATGATGATGAAACTATTGAATAAATTAAACTTCAAAATTCCCCATAATTATCCTAGAAATTCTATTAATCTCCTACACCCACCATTCCGTAAAACTGTTTTAGGTCGTAACTCAGCAATTCCTAGACTTAGTCGATTATACAATAAGTTAAGTGAAATTGATATTTTTGGCTCCTCTCTTCAGCATTTCAAGCGCCAGTAGGTTAAAACATTTAGTTAGTATCACTTGTCACCTTAATACTTTTGAATTACTTATTTTATTATTTTTGGCACACAAAAAACAAAAATGTTCTACTATGTTTTGTTTCTTCAATAGATGCTTTGTTTTGTTTGTTCATAGGTATATCGTATAGCATGTAGTGTTTACCGTTTAATATTGTACATCTAGTCGTAATTTTATGCACTGTACTTAATAATGTATCGATGTAACAATTGTAGGTGAACCATTAAAATAAATAAATAAAAAATGATCATTGTAGAAACGAATACGTTTCATTCTATCATTTGGAATGATGTGAACTTGGCTACTAACTTTGATAAAATTAAATCATTCCCATACATTGGAGTAGTTGTTTACTAGCGTTAACGATTGTAGATTATCAATTTGGCTGGGGGGGCTGTTTATTTTTAGTAGATAAAAAGTGAGGACTTGATGGACCAGAAAACCAGAATACAGAACATTCTCTTTTTTGAAGTTGGCTAAAAATGGGTGGTTCTCCTACTTCCAGAGACCACCAACAAAACCCTTTATTTTACAACCTATGGTAGTTCATTAATTAATTTTGTGAACACAGGGTACGTATCTTATAGGTATTGTTTGACCGTCGTAAGGCATAGAAAATAGAGATGACAATGTCAGAATTAAAATTAAATTAATTGTACAAAATCCCATAAAAAAACAATATAACCAAATGAAAATTGTCAAAATTAAAATAGAAATAGTATAAAAATCGTGTATTTTTTTTTAATATCAGCAATATTCAGTTGTCAAAAGAAATAACAATATTTCAGTAGCACAATTACATTATGATAAAATTACAATAACTAATAACAAAATAGAATTCTAGAATTTTAATTAATTAAACTTGTCATTCAAAAACCGGTTTAGAAAACAAACAAACAAACAAAATTATCTTATCATAATATTAGTTTGAGATAGACATTACTGACGTGTGTTTGTTTTAAATGAGGTAGATGGTAATGGATCAAGCGAGCTATTTTGCGCCCTCTGGTACGTATACAATCAAGATTATGTATTTTAGATTACTTGGATCACTGCAAATATATAGCTTGATGGATCTTCATCCAATTTATATAATAATACTAGCGACCCGCCCCAGCTTCGCACGAGTACTGATATTGAATTTATTATGCATTTATTATACAAATAAACCTTTCTCTTGAATCACTCTATCTATTTAAAAAAAACCGCATCAAAATCCGTTTCGTACTTTTAAAGATCTAAGCATACACAGGAACAGCGGTAAGCAACTTTGTTTTATACTATGTAATGATATTCCACACCTGTCACACAACGTCGTCTAGTCCCAAGCTAAGCAGAGCTTGAGTTAGGAGTACTACACAACTGATAAACATACTGATATATTTCTAAAATACATAAAGAATCAGTTTTTTAATACATCTTTTCGTATGTATTCTTTAGTTTCTTTTTTTACAATTGACCGGCTCGCGTTTGACCACTATCTCACCTTTTTTTATGGTAGGTAAAAGTCATCCAATGACGAGTCCCGCTCTTGGGCGGAGCGGGAAACAAGTGTCAGACTCTTCCTGACTAAACAACCTACTCACACACCTCCTCACTCCGAACCATGGCTTCTACCAAGGCCCGGCGCAAGAGATCGCCGCCGCCGATCGCTCTCACGAGGACACAGCGATGCTCTGCCCAAGCGGGGCACACCTCAACCGAGCGGGGCACACCTCAACCGACCACTATCTCACCTGATGGAAAGCGATGAGCTTGCTAAATCATTGGTCACATGACCACTAATTTAGCAAGCTTGCCTAGAAGGAACTTACTCACACTTAAAGACCTTAAGGTGTAGCAATCAGGAAACACAGATTAGATGATATCCACTAGATCTTTACTTAGTAAGTTGTAAGAGGCAGAAATATTTGTATAATTTTTTCTTTATTTTCATATTTCCTTCCCTCATCAAGCAGGGTTTTAAAAACCAATACATCATTCCACAATCAGTGCTTTTCAGAATAGGGTTGTGTATGAAAAAGGCAGCGAAACGGAAGTATCATTAATCTCGGTTAGTGGCTACATGTGTCGCCATCAGGCGGTGGCTGAAGAGCGACGGGGAAAAAAATGCAGAGGAGAGACTCGAAGGGAATAATGGACGATTTGAGTCAAGTGGTTAATGGAATAAGGAAAATCTGGGAAGAAAGTATTAGGTGGTTAACTCCGGAGCGGTTTTTGTTGCGAATGTGATTTTAAACACATTCAATACCTTAGTAGGTCAGTAACTAACGACACTAAACTTGCCAGAAGTTGTCAGCAAACTGTAGGGACCCAGCAGGGTGGAAGCCGGAAGCCTACTGGGGATATGGACTGATTTCTGAAAGGAAAGTCCGGCCCCGGTATAACGGGGTAAGAAGCAACGGGGTGGGTTTTTAGTCAGTAAAAGTCTGTCTCTTTTTCTCGCTCCTTACAAGGATGGGAAATGTCATTGGATAATTTTTGCCAACAAAAAAATCTCTGCACCTTTATTATGTAGAACGACTGACCCGTTGGTCTAGTAGTTAGAGACCCTGACTGCTATACACATGTTGGTGTAATGAGCACAATTATTTGTTCTGTGTGTGGAGGTAATTCATCTATCATATGTATGTATTTAGAAATATATAAGTATGTTTATCAGTTGTTTAGTACTCATAACACAAGCTCTGCATAGCTTGACACTAGACGGCGCTGTATGATAGTTGTCTAATATTATTATAAAGAACTGAGGCTCCTTTGATTCTGGGTGGAACAGCAAGGAATATTAGACTTTTACTGACTAAAAGGAGTAGCCTAATTCTTAGTATTAAAACCTCTTTTGCCACTGGCACTGCCCCGTCAAAGCACTCTCTTTAAATTGCACCAGAAACAAACATCATATCTTTACTAGATCTAGACATACTATGAAGTATTTCCAACATTTCTCAGCTGGAGGACATTGTTAGAAACAACACACGCACGCGGTGCAGCCCGTAATGTCATCCTAACGAAATGATATGTTTCCGCGCCCACGCCCTCTACTCGAGAATCATATTTAAGTGGAACATACGGGGCTATATTGCGAGCTTTTCTGCTTGACAATCAATTTCTACTTTGTCTTTTCGCATCTTTTTTTGAGGTTCGAAATCATTCAATTATTTCTGCCGATCTAAGGTAGACTAAAAGAAAGAAACACAATTAAGGAAAGAAAGAAAAAATATTTATTCGGGATACAAAGAACAAACCATTTTTGAAAAACTAAAAATAAACAAAAACAACAATGTGATTCACGGACGCACTAAATTAGTCCAGGTCAACATAACAACAATACCAGACAACTTCGTAGCGGTTACCGGACGCTGATTTTCAACTGAACCTTTGATAGTGATTTCGGATGAAAATCAGTTCAGCTGGAGATTCTGCCAGATAGATGGTACTGTCGTTAATGAACTAAGTACTAACTTAAACGCGTAACTAACGCTCTATTTCCAAGAACCAGTACATCAATCTCCAGCTAAAAATACGCCAGCAAGGAACAGCGTGGGCGTCTCAGAAGCGCCAACAAATTCGCAGCCTTCCCGTCGCGTCGCGTTCAATTGAGTTACAGAGTTCTACCGAATCCAACAGGTGAATAGAAATATGAATGAGGTTACTACAAATAGTGTCACTGCTTGATGCAATTTGTGTGAAGACTGATTATGAAATGAAGACAGATTTGATATTACTTTTAAACTTGTAGTTCAAGAAAGTTTGACGGGTTATGGGAATTTTCGAAAAAGTTACTAAACTAAGGCTCTGAAAAATAAAGAGTAACAAAAGGAACTCAAAGAGTACTAAAAATCTGACAGTGCAAGGGGTTTTTTTTGAAGATTTTTCAGGCAACAAAAAAAAAGCTCTCCCTTTCCTTTTTTTTGATGATGGAGACGAGGGTCCTTTTTCGACTATTGGTTGATATTTGCCTAACCGTTATGGGAGTTTTGTTCATCATCATTTCATCCCAACTGTCTCCACAATTACCGATCCTGTGCTTCTCGCATTTGTTTGGTTATGCTTATGACTTGATCATAATCGACACACTTAGCAAATGAGTTGAATAGCAGTGTAATTGTTTTAATGCACCGATAATGGTGCTGCCCAGTTTTCTGATGTGAGCCTTAGTCGCCTCTTACGACACAATTAACGGATTCCACCAAAAAAAAACTTCTTCCCGGGTGCAATCACATTATATCGCCGTATCCTCTCTCGTTCATAGACGACTCATGTTGAACTTAGCTCTGCAAGACCGCAACTGGGTCATATCTGATGGTTTTTCAGTCAAGAGCTATTTTTAACTCTTGTTCGTTCGTCACAAACGGTCAATAGGGGTCTTGACACACCCTTTTGTCGTGTTTACTGTTTTATACATTCGTATTGTAAACTTGAATACATGTTTTTTCAACCCAGAGTTAGTTTATTGACTTAGCCCGGTTTTGCGAGTAAAAAGCCATGGACTAGCCCATAGATTCGGCTGCAGCTGGAGATGTCCAGGGCATCAGCTGTCGCAGATCAATTCGCAAAGACGCTGGCTTACGGACGGTGTGCGTCAAATAGCTCGCCGTCCTGTAAGTCTCGGTCATTACAGGACGGCGAGCTGTTTGACGCACGTCCGTAAACGTACATTTTTTGGGACATAAAAGGCAAGATTTTTTCGTGAAATAAATATTTTGCCTACCTAACGGCCTCATCTTTATTTTCGTTAAATTAGAAGAATGATTTTTTTAACAGCTTTAAGGGAACGCAGACCTGAGAATATGGTTCTGGCTTATGGCCGAAAGGTTCTGGAGTGGCGACCGCGTACCAGAAGACGCAGCGTTGGAAGGCCAACAAGGTGGACCTATGACCTGGTCAGCGTTGCTGGAATCGGTCTTTGTGGTGGCGCTTGGGGCAGGCCTATGTCCAGCAGTGGACGTCTTTCTGCTGAAATGATGACGATGATGAAAGTAGCACATAATATTTTATCTAGTTCCAATCTTTCTACCCAAATTAAATTCACCGTAGGGACCCTGCAGGGTCGAAGCCTCCCGGAACTGAGGGTTGATGCGAAAGCGTTACACCGGGGCTCTGGGAATAAGGCAAGGAAGGTACGGGGTAGGTTCTATAGTCAGTAAGAATCTGACTCTGTTTCCCGCTCCGCCCAAGAGTGGGATTCGTCATTCGATGATTTTTACCTACCATAAAAAAAACCCAAAATAAGTTCTTTCTTGAATCCGTGCCCATGTCCTATATTTCTATTTACACATTCTCCTGACAATATCGGAGGTCAGCTTGGCCTACAATTTCAGTACGAACTTATTTGTGAAGTAAGGTAAGTTGTGACTTCTCATTTATTTATCTACAAGATTCCCCTTAGGAAATAAACTGTATTGTAGTTCAAAAGTTATCAGCTGAAGGTCATCAACCTCTAATTTTCAGAGGCTCAATTGGCAATGGAAAGATTTTCAAAATTTTCCTTAATTCTTTTTAAATCACTACATAGTATAAAACAAAGTCGCTTCCCGCTGTCTGTTCTTATGTATGCTTACGTCTTTAACACTACTGAATTGATGTTGATGTGGTTCTTTTTAATAAATAGACTCAAGAGGAAGGTTTATAATGTATAATACATATAATATAAACCTTTAAAGACGTGTAAAAGTGTTTTTTAAACCTACTTGCAAAATAAAGATCATTTATCATTTACTTCCTCTTGAGTCACTCTTCACCCCTGCAAAGCAGGGGCGGGTCGCTAGTTTTAACAATTTTGTGTACTTCCTAGCTGAATTCAGTAATAAATGAATTTAGGTATTATTAATAAAGACTAACCAAAAGCAATCTAAAGTATGGCGTCGATAAAAGGGCAATGTTCCAAAATGTAAAAAAAGAAGTGTCATTAACCTTTCGAGGACCGTAATTAGAGACATAATAGAAAGACTATAGGTGTGCGAACCGCCGGCGTTGGCTCGGGGCTTTTATTTATGGCGGGCAAAAATCGTCCAATAACGAATCCCGCTCTTGGGTGGAGTGGGAAACTGTGTCAGACTCTTACTGACTAAACACCCCACCTCGTTTTTTCTTTGCCTTTCCCACTGGGGCCAAGCTTTCTTTTCAGAAAGAGACCCCAGGCCTCAGTAGGCTCGGCTTCGGCTCGGGGCTCAAGAGTTTAAATTTAAAAACAGTTTAATTAAGAATAAAACATTTCAATACATTAAGTCTTCATCTCATATTACTATTGCTTCATCAACACTCTTGATTACGTTCATATTACCAAAAGGACAAAAACTTCGGTTCTTCTTACGTTACCCACTTTAGCCAACCCACTTTTCTTTTCTTTTTTATAACATCATCTAAAATCAGAGGGACATTTATAGTGAGATAAAAAGAATTACACTCATAGATCAGCCCACCTACTGTGACGTCTTAAGAGCGGCCAACCCGGCGTACATTTTCATACAACCGCTCTTACGTGATTATAATATATTCCACAACTTTCACACAACATCGTCTAGTCCCAAGCTAAGCAGAGCTTATGTTATGGGTACTAGACAACTGATAAACATACTTATATATTTCTAAATACATACATATTATAGATAAATTACACCCAGACACAGAACAAATGATCGTGCTCATCACACAAACATTCGTCCTGGGTGGGAATCGAACCCACGACCTCCGGCTTAGTAGTCAGGGTCATTAACCACTAGACCAACGGGCCAGTCAAAATATTATGATGTTATTACACATCATTCTTCAGATATTTTGGATACACAGATATCTTGTGGATATTATCAAGGTTTCTATAGAAATCAAAACATAAATTTGTGTAAGATAATCCAGTAAAGACCTCTGACAATCTGCTATTTTACGTTAACTTTGACTCTTCATAATGTACTCCTTTAGTAAAAATATAAAATAAGTCCTTCTATAGAAGTCTAGCGCATTTAATCGAGATTGGAATAGCATTTAATTGAGATTCTAAATGTTGTCATTTTTTTTTTACTTTTACATCAAACATCACATTGGATTGCTTTAGATAAAGCAACAAGCTTTTAAACCATGCTCGACGTCGACGATAGGCGAGTCGGGAAGACCCACCTTAAGAGGGCCTTTTCCGTCTATCGTCAACATTAAGTCGAGATATACGACTTTGATGTTTTTACATCCAACATCACTTCTAAACGGCTAGTTGGTATGTTTTGAAAAAAAAATATACGTTAAACTAGACTATTTTCCTGATAATTTGTGAAACAAAATTAAGTTAAACTACACTATTTTCCTAATAATTTGTATTTTCCTAAAAAATATAAGTTAAAGTGGACTATTTTTCTAATAATTTCTGTATTTTGTGAAAAAAATATATGTTAAACTAGACTATTTTCCTAATAATTTGACAGGTATACGATTTGATTTTTTTTCATAGTTCTTAAATTAATAAACACAAGATATATTTCCAAAATATCTAGGGTAGGGTACGGTATCTACGTATTAACGTCAATCACGCGCGGTTTCATGGGAAGTAGGTAACACGGGTTGGGTCCTCTTAAAACCACTATGATTCAAGTATAAGCGAGACGGAGCTAAACGGACCGGAAACAGCGCTATCCCTCTCTCGCGACGGATCGTAATCGTCCCTTAAACATGAAGAATATCAAGCTTCATGAAGTCAAAACATTGCGACAGTGAATCTCAAGCGTTGGACGATCTTCAAAGAGCATGTTTATATTTAAATATAAGTTAATATAGTCGCCATGATGATTGAAAGCGACTATATTTATATCTAAAACGAAGTTCATTTAACGATGTTTCGTAATTCAATCTTTTTCTTTTGGAATATCTTTATGAAACTTAATCTTCTTATATATAAAAATGAATGGCAAAATGTGTTGGTAAGCGCAAAACTCGAGAACAGCTGAACCGATTTCGCTAATTATTTTTTTGTTTAATTTGTTAATGTCAGGAGAAGGTTCTTATGAAAAAAGGGTATAATAGTAAAGTAGAGTAGGGTAGAGTTGAATAATCTGTTTGCCGGGAGCGAAGCCGCGGGCAAAAGCTAGTAGCTGAGTAAATTTTTTCGCGACTTTTTTTTGCCGTAGCCAGAATTGCTCAGACATTATGTGGGCATAGTATTTATGCTATAAATATCTATAATAATCAGCCTTTTTACAGTCACTGGAAGAAGCTAATTATAAATATTTATATGTATACGAGTATATATAAGTAAAATACCTCTCACTGATTAATCATGAAATCTCAGAAACTATAACCCCTACAAACTTAATATTTGGCAGGTAGTTTCTTTTTAGGGTGTAAATATCCACTCTACTATCGAGAGCAGTGGTGGCCGAGTGATAATGGTCCCGACTTACAAGTTCTAGGTCGCAGGTTCAAACCCAGCCAGGCGCATTACTTTGTGTAATTTATTTCATCACCACTGCTCTCAAAACGGTGAAGGAAAACATCCTAGTACCAAAAATTTGAAGACATGTGGCATCCACCAACCCGCACTGGGCCCGCGTGGTGGATTGCGGCCCATTCCCTTTCCTAAAGAGGAGGCCTGTGTCCCAGCAGTGGGATCATTAAAAAGGCTAATGATGATGATGAAATATCCACTTGAGGTATGGAACCATAACAAGAAGATTATGAGATTGTACTAGGACTACTACCGAGAGTAACTTTATACCTACATGTAAAGCATAATTATCTCACTAATATTATAAATGCGAAAGTTACGATGTTTGGATGTTTGTTACTTAATCACGCCAAAACGGCTGGACGGATCTGGATGAAATTTGGCACAGGCATAGGATACACTCCGGAATAGGACATAGGCTACTTTTTATCTCGGAAACCCCAACCCCATCCCCAAATCCATGCGGGCGAAGCTGCGGGCAAAAGCTAGTATAACAATAAATTCTAAAGTTTAACATGCCATAATCCTTTTTATTGTCTCCCATCCTCAAAGAATTTTAGTATCTAGGGCGTGATACCAGCCTGGTATTTAAAGAGAAATCTCACAGCAATATTGAATACTTTCATTTTCGGACTTACCCTTTTACAAGCTCTTCTAGAATCTAACTAACAAAAACAATTGAAAGCAGTTTTTTTTGTAAGTAAAAATCGTCCAATGTCGAATCCCGCCCTTGGGCTGTGCGGGAAACAGTGTCAGACTCTTACTGACTAAACAACTTACCCCATTCCTACGTTGCCATATATTCTAAAGCCAGAGCCTTCCTTTCAGACGCGAACACTTGGCCCCAGTTGGCTTCGACCCTTCTGCAAGGTCCCTTCGGTTTGCTGACAACTCCTTGAGGCGCGCGGGAACAGTGCGTGCGAACAGTCGACACAACGATTAGCTAGACGGTATCTTTAAGGCTAAAGTGAATAAACTAATGGCTACTAGGATAAACCTGTATCACAGACAATTTAAAAAAAAAGGAAAAAAATAAGCAGCACTTACGACGGCGAGTCAATGAGACATTTGCAATATAAAAGCTTAGGTAGTATTTAATTTGTTTTGTTTGATTAAAGGACAAAAATACTACCTAGTATGCGTTCAAACTCGGTTAAGTACCTCAAAATACCGGTACCTTAACCGATACTGGTATTTTTAGACAGGTACTTAACTACAACTCACGTGATCTAAATATAATCTCCCAAAGTTTATTAAAAAATGAGGTAACATTTGACAGATTTATCACCACAAGATTAGCCATACAACTTCATATACAAATTAAATAAGATTCAAATACGAAACATCATCCATTGAACTTAATTTTCGATATAATATAGCAGAATTCAAATTGTGCATTGGTCGTTAGTAATTTTTAGAACCCCCTACCATAACTCAATTATGCAACGCGTAGCGTTTCAGGCAATCGCTCAACTAGAACCTAAATCGTGTCGTCATTCAACAGTACTTTTACTTTCAAGAAGGTCAAATTTAAAGTAACCAATAAAATAACCAACCGTGAAAATATTGTTGACCATACAGGATTAATTTTCATGATATTCAGCCCTTGGACTGCTAGGTTGTTTGGAAAAGTACCGTGACTCTGGAACGCAAACCATCCTGTCAGTCCATTTAGTACGGGAGGAGTTATTTGAAGCTGTACTGATATATAATCTTTATTTTGCAAGTTAAATTAAATATAAATTTAAAACTAAACTTTATTATGTACATTTGTACATAATCTACACTAATTATAATAAAGAGGTAAAGTTTGTTTTTTTATTTTTTTTGTTTGTAGGAGGTAATCTCTGGAACTACTGGTCCGATTGGAAAAATTTTAGCAACAATAGAAAGCTGCTTTACTCCTGAGTGGCATAGGCTATATTTTAAGTACGCGGGCGAAGCCGCTGACAAAAGCTAGTAAATAATATAGTGAGACCCTATTAATCTTAAGACCTTGTAGATTACATATGTTCATGCAAATAAATATAGGTATCATTCATTCAAGTAGGTTTAAGAAAAAAACACTTTTACACGTCATTTTCTTTTCGATGCTAGATGAATCCGGTGTGTCCTAGCTGACTACCCTGAGAAGAAACACAGAAACAAACTCAGGGGTCAAAGTCTCTTTTAAAGTCCATACAGAAAATATGTATTGGTCAAATACTACCTAAAATACTCTGTTATGAAGCTATACCTATCAACAGTCGAATATTAAGTAAATTACTCGTATAATTAACCTATATCCCAATTTACTGCTCCGTAAAGATGAACTGCCGACAAACAGTTTGTCATTCACACTCTCATCTAAATATCCAATAAAATTACAAACTGCAACATTAATTTGATTTATTATAATGAATAGTAGATTTATCAACTAACACCGTGTTAACAAACTAGTAAAAATAACGCGTTACGGCTGTTAACTGGTATTTATTAGTGTAACTGTTATTTTAATAAATAACAGCTTAATAAATATTAGTATTTTATGGATTATCCGTTTTATAAATAAAACATAAGAAAATTAATTGCGTATATATAAATAACATGACATAAAATAAAATTATGACATAATACTTTTTTAAATTTAGGTTCTCATAATTATCTTATGTGGAATATTATTAAACGGATGAAATAAAAAAGTTATTAAGCGACCTGTCAATAGGATACTAAACAAATCAACTGATTTTCAAGGACTCTGTTATTATAACTATAATAACCGAGTCAAACGTACTTAATCTGGCGATAAAAATAGTACATTGTTATACGAGGGATGAAAGAAAGTTATTTAGTCCCGAGAAATTTCTTGGCGACCGAGCGAGAGCGAGGTCGCTAATAGTTCGAGGGACTAAATAACTTTTGAACCCGAGGTAAACACTGTGCTTTTCATTACGAATACGAGGAAAATAAAAATAATAAAAACCTGAGTCGTCGTCAAAGGTATGTTTTAGGTAGGTATATTTCTTTTGATTTAGGCGGTAAGCGGTTTTCTCCTCTTAAGAATCTTGCGTTAAATTTATAACTGAAGCTGATGAACTTATCGTGTTAATAAAAATTTCTTGTAACAGAGATTTAGCAAAATGTAAACAAAACTATACACCTCGAAAAAAAAAGGAAGATCAAATCGGCCACAGATTATAGAGAGTCTACCATTTACCCGCCAATTCTTTTTTTCAGTGTTCGGCTCCCTGGCTTTTCAGTCAATATTTTTCATTTTGTCATTGTAAAAATGGGTCTGGTCAACATTTTTCTCAAATATATATTAGTTTTAATGAAATAATTGAAAGTAAATTAAAATAAAGTCATTAAAAAAAGTATTCTTAAATTATTTCTATCTCTATGTCATTTTAATTCGGTATAAAGTTTCGGATCACGGTTCAATAGAAATGTCAAAATAGAACTAGTTTTTTTTTTTAATATTTGCTGTCTAAATATTAAAAAAAACAACTGTCAGTTGTAAAGTAAAACTCCCTAGGGAGTAAAAGTACTTCTTCCAACCCTGTCCGCAGGCAACTTTACGCCTACTTTCAGAGTATGAGTAATGAAAATACTATTACGTAAAGTGCTTGCCACCAACCTGATGGTAAGCAGTGATGCAATCGTTGATGGTGAGGGCACTAGTTTATTAAGAACCTATTCACCATTTAAGGGATTAAATCGTTTTACTTACGTAATAAATGCCTAGCCCCCGTTTAAATTACTAAATTACTCAAGTCATAAGATTGTAAATCAAATTAATTGAAAAATATATATGCTGAAGTAGTTAAATGAAACGCCAGAATGATATCCTTTTTCAGGTTACACGTGTTTTACAAAAAAAAATCCAATTCAACATATTTTTATTTTTGGTTCCTACACACATACTTGTTCCCAAATCGAGATTGCCTTTTCATCTGTGGAAGGCCTCAGGAGAGTCATGGTTAATTCTTTTTTCAGTCACGTTACGTATGTACGTGTTGGGTACAAATAAGCGTAGGTACTGCAGACAAGAAGACATGAAATTACGGACGTTGAGCAATGGGCAGTTCGCCGTCCGAAATAAACTAGGTTCAGGTAGGCGCGCTTCAAAGATGTCAGTATTATTGACAGGGTTAATTAGAACCATCGACTTATATCTTAACGATAGACCAGCACGTTCATAGAAACGATTTGTCAAAATCATCATCATCATCATCATCAATTCAGCCGAAAGACGTCCACTGCTGGACTTAGGCCTCCCCCAAACGTCGTCACAACGACTGGTCCCGTGTGTCTCGCATCCATCGAATTCCAGCAACCTTGACCAGGTCGTCGGTCCACTTTGTGGGAGGCCTACCAACACTACGTCTTCCGGTACGCGGTCGCCACTCCAGAACCTTTCGGCCCCAGCGGCACTCTGTTCTGCGTGCGATGTGCCCTGCCAATTGCCACTTAAGTTTGGCGATTCTTCAAAATACTGAAAAGTTAAAACAAAAGTCGGCTGCAGCGCTTCATTGGCCTTATGTCGTCTAACAAAACTTTTAAAACTTATACCGTGTTCCGAATTGCATCAAAAGCGATTACATCACGAATCCGACCAAATTTAATAGTCACAAAATATAAGAGCTATTGAGTATAACTGTAACGATGTTGATACTATTTTTTATATTGTTAAATATTTTTATTTTATATTTAAAAATGTAACCAATACAAGGTGTCATTGACATGTTAAAGCAAACGAATACCATAGATCCAGTAGGTACATGATTCTAGACCCCCCAGTGATGGAATTTTTTGTCGGTTTTTTCTTATTTGTTTTACCGACAAAAAATTCCACCACTGGGGGGTCCAGAATCATGTACTGGATCCATGGTATTCGTTTGCGTTAACATGTCAATGACACCCTGTATATGTACATACATAAAACACATACACACATACATATGTACGTATGGATAATAAATAATACCAAAAACTTTTAACGCGGTTAACCACTTCCGCTAAATACTGATTTTAATTAAATTTAATTAAAGGCTCTTTTCCGCTCCCAAACAGTTACTTATTACTACCCAGGAGAACAAACTTTAATTACAATTTTACACAGATATGGTTCGACACGTGCTCTGGAACTAGACTTATTGACATGTGCCAATCTTCTGTGACACGTGGAGGTAAGTTACCTATGAGGCTGTGATTTCCCTGGACAGTTTCTGTTGATAAATATTCAGAATATGATCAATATGATCACAAACAAGCTTTTGACAGCGGCTTTTCCTGCGTAAAAGTAAATAATATATAGCATACTAGATTGTGCCCGCGGCTTCGCTTCCGGCAACAGAAAAAATATGATAAATGAAGAACCTTTCGACCGATTTTGTGCAAACTTCACATAAACCATCTACTAAATAGTCCGAACACAGCCTAAACATTTGGTTTGGATAGGTGAGCTCGGTTTTGAGTTATAAAATAACAATTAAATGTGGCATTGATTTATATATATATATATATATATATATAGATAGTCACATAGGGACAGAATAGCATTCTAGCAGAATAGTATGCTATTCTAGAGCCTAACTTCACACTCTTCAAGATCCGACGCCTGTACTGCACGTCCGAACAATTTTTTCGCTGTGGCAACACTGACTGAGCGGCGCAATGTCGCGAGCGGCGCGCGGCTGCTTGGACGCGCTCGCGCATGTAGAATGCATACTCGAACATACAGTCGGCTTGCTCGAGCCTGGTCGAGCAACAAAGAGCGTGTATTCTTTTATGGTTTAAACAAATACATGCAATTCGCAGTTGTTATTGCTGTTAATAACTATTATTAGCATTCATTTTTTTAAAAACTTCATGTTTGTACGAGTTTTCAAGCGCTAAAATTCGCAGAGCTTAACTTCAGACTCAAACTTATCAAGCGTGCCTTTCAAAAGCTGGAGCTGGAGCTACAGCTTTTTCCTGAGCAATGATCGTTTTGCGGGGATATCACACATATCTTATTATATACTAGCGACCCGCCCCAGCTTCGCACGGGTACTTATATTGAATACATTATACACATAAACCTTCCTCTTGAATCCTCTATCTATTAAAAAAAACCGCATAAAAATCCGTTGCGTAGTTTTAAAGATTTAAGCATACATAGGAACAGGCGACTTTGTTTTATACTATGTAATGACTACTTATCATGTATCTAAAGTCATTCTTGTAATTATTTTAATTAAATCTATGCGCCACGTTTTTTTTTTTTTGAATAAACTCTTTTTCTTTCTTTCGTATCTCTACATCTCTCTTTTAACCACCATGAAAGTAGAATGTGTCTCTAGACGACTTTTATTTTTAACTTCAAAAGAAGCTTATGAGATTACGATGTAATGTGTCTTTGATTTCAAATATAGGGATACACTGTAGACATAGTCACGTATTAGATATGTGAATGAACCTTAGATTTAAGCTAGAACTACATTAGATCGACGCACACGTGTAACACGCCTGATTTAGTTTGAGTCGTATCGCGTGGCGTCTCTTGGCGTTTATCAAGTGTGGTTTCCAAAAAAACCAAACGCGTAGATCGGCGTTTGTGGCCTAATAAATGCTATTATTTATTATTAGTCCTAATAAATTGAGTACGCTTGATGAACGCCAAGAGACGCCACGTGACGCGAGTCTACGTACAAATCTGGCGTGTTACACGTGGACTTCAGTGCAGTATAATGTAGTTCTAGTTTTAGTGTTGTCTGAAAAAATTTGTTTCCAAATCGTTAAGTAGCAACATGAATTGACGGTTCACGGCACCATCCTTACTTGACGTCTTTAATGAACGCGACTGCGGTTGCGAAGCAATCTCATGCGGTTCACGCGAATTCTACGCGATGCGGCGGCTTTTTCCTTTATGCATGTGAAGTCGTTATAAATCATACCTGAGAAAAGGCTGGAGTACAGTACACGGCAATTAAGTTGAACACATTTGCTAAGGTTACGCGCAGCCCCGAAAAATCAGTTACTGTGCATTCAAGGTCGACCGTCATTATGGTTCAACTTGTGTGACGAGGCATATAACTCATTTTCGGGTCTAAATCGAAGTGGGCGTAAGTAAATATATTTCATTAGATAATTATTATAAGATCCCAACAAAATATACTAGGTTAACGTGTTTGGACCACGTCGTCGTTTCCATTAGAGTAAATAATGGTAAAAGCAAACTTATCAATAGTTAAAAAAATATTATAATTATAAAAAGCTCATTACTACAACATAAAAGGCAGCCAATCGATCATCATAATAGATTACCCATTCACAAATATTAATCCTAAACTAACAAATCACCCTTACCCCTAATTCCGGTTAATTCTAATTTCATCTCGTATATCATACACCCCTGTAAATCATGACCCGACGGGGCAATAGCGTTTAATTTCAGGAAATTAAAAAAAAAATCCGTCGTTTCATAATTTGTCGGGGTATCGTAAAGTTGTCATATTAACTAGTATGATGAATGGGCTGTTAACTGGTATCGTATGTCCCGCCATGCTGGATTGGAAGGAGATATGAAACATGCCCGTAACGAAAGTTTCATATCGTGCATAACTTAAATTACAATCGCAATTTGGTATGAAGCAAGGCCTTATAGTACTAGTATAGGAATAAATCTGAAAACTGAAAATTTGATTACGTCAAAAAAAATATTTTTTTCGATTTAAGACAAATCTGGTAGCCCGTTCCTTCATCGAACCACCAGACGTACGGCGTTGCGCCACCGGTACATGGTGGACATCCCACATACACGTATAAAACGTTTTGGGAACACTTTAATTGTGCTTACAGCCAAGAATTGGAATTCCTTGCCGGAGTCTGTGTTTCCTGATGGCTATAATCCGGAAATCTTTAAGTCAAGAGTGAATAGGTTACTTCTAGATAAGCGTGTTCCATCGACCACATCGTCGCTTTCTCGCTCGAACCTATAAGCATTAAAAAAAACACTCCCCGAAATGCAGCCGGCAAAAAACCGACAGGCTAGCAACTCGGCACCGATATTCCAATAGTTTTAAAGACCTAGGGATATTTAGGGACAGACAGCGGGAAGCGACTTTGTTTTATACTATGTCGTGATGTAGTATGTATCTAGGAAAAAGGTAACGGTTAGGAGAATTCCTACAATTCTGCTACCATTAACGACTACTTTAAAGATACTTCTACAACCTTAATGTTCTTTTTCCATTTCACCGAGTGGATTAAACCACAAACACAGTAGAAAAACAATTTTTCATTACTCATACTCTGAAAGTAGGTGTAAAGTTGCCTGCGGACAGGGTTGGAAGAAGCACTTTTACTCCCTAGGGAGTTTTACTTTACAACTGACAGTTGTTTTTTTAATATTTAGACAGCAAATATTTAAAAAAAAAACTAGTTCAATTTTGACATTTGTATTGCACCGTGACCCGAAACTGTATACCGAATTAAAATGACAAAGAAATAGAAATAATTTAAGAATACTTTTTTTATGACTTTATTTTAATTTACTTTCAATTATTTCATTAAAACTAATATATATTTGAGAAAAATGTTGACCAGACCCATTTTTACAATGACAAAATGAAAACTATTGACTGAAAAGCCAGGGAGCCGAACACTGAAAAAAAAAATTGGCGGGTAAATGGTAGACTCTCTATAATCTGTGGCCGATTTGATCTTCCTTTTTTTTTCGAAGTGTATAGGTAGTTTTGTTTACATTTTGCTAAATCTCTGTTACAAGAAATTTTTATTAACACGATAAGTTCATCAGCTTCAGTTATAAATTTAACGCAAGATTCTTAAGAGGAGAAAACCGCTTACCGCCTAAATCAAAAGAAATATACCTACCTAAAAACATACCCTTGGACGACGACAAAATTTTTATTAATTTTAATTTCCCCTTATTCGTAATGAAAAGCACAGTGTTTACCTCGGGTTCAAAAGTTATTTAGTCCCTCGAACTATTAGCGACCTCGCTCTCGCTCGGTCGCCAAGAAATTTCTCGGGACTAAATAACTTTCTTTCATCCCTCGTATAACAATGTACTATAGAAACACTATTAGGTAGGTATTTCCGACGGTTGGTGTGAAAGTGTTACCGCGGCTCTAGGGATAAGGCAAGGAAGGAATGGGGTAGGTTTTTTAGTCAGTAAGAGTCTGACACTGTCTCCCGCTCCGCCCAACAGCGGGTTTCGTCATTGGATGATTTTACCAAAAAAAAAAAAACAAAATTAGACCTACCAAAAAAAAAAACAAAATTAGGTAGGTATTTTACGAATACATACATCGTGCCATTTTCTCGACATCAGAGTAATGGAATTGATTTCATGAAAAGAATTGTAATATCAGAAGTTAGGTGCAAATAAGAGCAGTGGCCCCAGCTTCGCACGGGCGCAATACTTATACATTAAGCATGTATTATACTTATAAACCTTCCTCTTAAATCACTGTACCTAATAAAAAAACCGCATCGAAATCCGTTGCTTAGATTTAAAGATAATTAGAGATTTAGAGAGAAGCACACATAGGGGGAAGCGACTTTGTTTTATACTATGTGATGATGATTAAGAGAATATTATACTGATTTAATTTGAAAAATAAAGTTCACATCTGCACTTAAATCAATCAATCGAATCTAGATCCCGATTGTTGCAGCCAATGTTTAGTTCTGGACTGAATTTGTTTATTTTTTGTAGGTATTTAAAGTTGTTTGTTGTTTTAAATGGACTTGTAACGAACAAACAACTCTATTTAAAGATAAATAGAGTTAATTCTTCATTGTCGTAGTCTACAAGTTTATCTTCAAACTTGTATTCACGAACTAGTGCCTGCCGCCGAACTCGGTCGCATTTCTGCATATAGCCCATGTTTTATTCAGTTTTCTTCTTTCAAAGATTGAAAAGTCGTTAAAATATTTAAATCGACTCCAAACAACAGTTTTACTAAAGTTCATGTAAATAGTTCTGATAGCTTTTGGTGATATTGTCGAGATCATGTTTTAAAAGAACAGAAAACTTTACTGGAATAAAAAAAAACATATCTTAATATTACATGTAGTTGTTATTGTTATTTTAATTTTTAATATATACCCTATATAGATAGATTTAAAAAAAATTAACATAACTTATACAAAACTTAAACCTATTGATACAATGGCGGTCTTATCGCTGACAACGATACCTACCAGACAAACTTAGGATGGATCGTAAGAACTAAAAAGAATACAGATAAATAATCGATAATCGGTTTTTGACGATAATACTACTATATTATCGTGAATAACCTCTTTTTTTTTCCAAGTATAAGTCGGGCTCGCGCACAGGTAGTTTCGTACGTTACATATGTAAATATACGATTCTCGAATCGAGTCTTTTTTAATATGACGCAACTACTTATCGATTTCAAACTTTTTTAACTCAATCGGAGCGAAGGAAGGTGGACGGCGCAGCGGCGTGAAGTTCACCCAATATTTTTGGTAGCCAGCTAAACTTTTGCCCCGATGTAAGAGCTGAAATCGAGACTAACAAGAAAGTGATCTTATAAGGATTTCGTATTTGCAGACTTAAATACTAAATCATAAAAATATAGGAAATGGTCCTCTTGGCATGGTATTCTACTTTACGAAGCCGCTGACAATGAAATTTTCTTTGAATGATTGCTTCACGATTGTAGCGATTCCATATCACAGCAATCGTAAAGCCGCAGTCCTAGCTTTTCTACCTTTATTGCGCTTCTTAGGTCTAGCATAATTTTCTTGCTGTTGTTTGGAGTATAAAACATTATTTTATAATATTGCTAACGATCCGCCCCAGCTTTGCACGAGTGCAGGTACCTATTAAATATATCATGCATGTATCAATATAAATAAAAATCAGTGCTACTTTTCGTTGTAATTTTATAACTCAAGAACGGGCTCACCTATCCAAACCAGCGGGGATACCGCACGGTGTCCCGCGAGGCGGCGAGCCTCCTTGCTGGCCTACCACCATGGGATTTGGAGGCAACAGTCCTTGCACACATGCACGACCAGCGCGTGGAGATGCAACGCCGGGGCGAAGATCCGCTGCCCGAACATGTCGAGGTGTGGCGGAAGGAGCTCCGGCGAGATCTCATGGTGAAGTGGAAACAGCGACTGTCGCAACCCAGCGCTGGGCACACCGTAATCTCAGCGGTAGTGCCCCTCTTTGAGGCGTGGCTGGATAGACCTCACGGCGTCCTCACATTCCGCATGACGCAGGTTCTCACCGGACATGGGAAGTTCGGGAGATTCCTGCACCGGATTCGTGCGGAAGAGACGTCCGGGTGTCGCCACTGTGAGGCGAGCCCGGAGGACACGGTGGAGCACACGGTGGAGGTGTGCCCTGCTTGGGAAGAGCATCGCCGTGTCCTCGTGGGGGTGATCGGCGGCGGCGACCTCTCGCGCCGGGCCCTGGTTCATGCCATGGTCCGCAGCGAAGAGGAATGGCAGGCGGTCGCCTCCTTCTGCGAAGCAGTAATGCTCGTAAAGGAGGAGGCCGACCGCATAAGGCAAAGGCAACGGCGTACTCGCCGTAGCCGGCGCCGCCGCGATCCTGCCGATATCCGGCCACCGTAGACACTGGCTCGCGGACGGTGAGCAATGGGTAGCTCGCCGTCCGATCGTCTGGTAAGACCGAGTCCAAGTCGTCAACGGCGCGCACCGTTCCCGCGCGCCTCAAGGAGTTGTCAGCAAACTGCAGGGGCCCTTCAGGGTCGAAGCCTCCTGGAGCCTAGAGGGTATGTGCAAACTGTAACCTCGACTCCAGAAATAAGGCAAGGAAGGTACGGGGTAGGTTTTTTAGTCAGTAAGAGTCTGACACTGGTCTCCCGCTCCGCCCAAGAGCGGGTTTCGTCATTGGATGATTTTCACATACCATAAAAAAAAAAAAAAAAAAACCTATCCTAACCAAATGTTTAGGCTTTATTCCGACTATTTAGTAGATGGTTTATTAAAGTTTGCACAAAATCGGCCGAGCGGTTCTGCTTTTGTCACATTTTTCTGTTGCCGGTAGCGAAGCCGCGGGCAGAAGCTAGTTATTCATATAAACCTTCCTCTTGAATCACTCCATTTATTAAAAAACACCACATCAAAATCCGTTGCGTAGTTTTAAAGATCTAAGTGTACATAGGGGCAGACAGCGGGAAGCGACTTTGTTTTATACTATGCAGTTATAGAGCATTGAGGTATTATAGAACATTGCCAGAGCGCTCTCTATGCTTCATTTTCTTTGTGTGATGAAGTTTTCTATTCATATTCATTCACAAAGACACTGATCTCTATAAGTCTTCTCAATGTTCCCTCGTACCTCAAAATGTTCTGAAACTAAACGTAGAACTGTTCAGTAAGACTCCACTGAAAAGTTAAAACATTCGTATTTATCGAGTTTCCTGTCGATAAAACGTCATTTTACTGGGTCATGCCTTCTCTCGTGAATACGCGAACCAGGGGATTTGGTAGACGGATTTACCTACCACATTTTTTGAAATATAGGAAATTGGGTGTCAAGAATTCAACGTTCGAGTGAATGAATTAAATTCTAAAATCACCTTGTAGGTTATTGAAAGTTCAAGATGTTGAAGTTTTAAGCTATTTGCACTGCACATATTATATCATTATTCGATAATGTAGATCTGCATATAACATTATTAGGAATAATTTAATCCCTTGGAGGATTGATCTGGTATATGACACTGTCGATTCATAAAGAAAAATGAAACTACTTTTTTTCCTAAAATTAAAATTAATTTACGCGAATACGGAATTCATTTCTTTAAGTAAAGAACAGTTGAGTGAGTTCAATGACCGAAGTAGTTGTCGGTTGACAACTTGCATACAAAATTATTACGTCTCTAATATAAAATGACATTATATTAATGTCGACTTAAATTAAAAAATCGTATTCTCCAAATTACCAGCGAAAATATAAAATTTAACCTTTCAAATACTGTAATTAGAAACAGAAAGACAACGTTCTGTATCACTTACAGCTACATCATTCACGAATATGACGAAAAGTCTCTTACACAGACCATTTATATTAAGAGTCTAAAGAAAGGCCTTAAATTGAATTAAGACACTCTTCAAAAATAGTTCTAAACCCTATTTATAAAGCTTTCAACAGTTATTTTTGATGACAAACGCGCCGCGCTTATAAAAATATATTTGGAATGTAGACATACATGTAGACGTACATTTCTGCATACTTAACTCAATATCGACCAAAATATGACTTATTATAATTATCATAAGCGCGACAGAATGAACATGTCAACCTGTCATTCAAAATAAATTTTAATTAATATCAATCTATAAATAGTGTCACCACATTCAAGATAAAGTGACATATAGATGACACGTTTATGAGGGCTAAATAGAACACCATCTAAATTAGTGGCAATAACCGAACAGAATGATGTAGTGGGAGAATTGTTGAATTAAATGAATGCATACTATCGACTTTGGGAATTAAATGAATGCATACTATTGACTTTAAGAATTAAATGAATGCATACTATCGAATTTGGGAATTAATTGAATTCATACTGTTGACTTTCACGTGACACATTTTCCCTTTGTTTTTAGGGTTCCGTGCAAAAATCATCTAATAACATCTCCGCGCCCTTGGGTAGGGTGATAAATAGTGTCAGACTTATACTGACTAAAAAACTCGTTCCTTTTCCTTCTTCGCTTTAGTTCCAGACCTCCGGCTGTAACGTTTTCACATTGTACCTTAGCTTCGTGCTGTCAGCAAAAACTTACACACCTTACTTTTAGGGTCACGATATTATTCTTTACTTTCCCTGTTCGTCTGTCAAGACCCTTTTTCACGCCGGCACCACTGCCTACATTCCGAGGACCGTGGATTCGCTTCTGAAAAGAAAACCTGGGTCCCTGGAACGCAGGACCAAGAAATAATATAGGAAAGGCTATTAGTCAGTAAAAGTCTGACATGACCTCGCGCTCCTTTCTAAAGCGGAATAAATCATTTTATGATACAGTAAAACTTATGGAAACCAATAAATACGTACATAATAAAGAATGCCTTTCTTAAGGCTATTCATGATAAACTAAAGAGCCTTTTGTAATTAAAGATTGTAAGGAACCTTTGTTCAAAAGGTTTTGCAAGTGACGTATAATGAATAAATTGAGGGTACAATGGATTTTATTTTCATTCCGATCTTGAGCCGAAGTGTGACGAAGTGAGCACGAACGATTCATTGTTTCGTAAATTGATCTTTAATTTTTGAAATTGATATTCGTTTTCTGCTTTATTCAAAAGTCTGCTTCCGACCTAATTGAATTATTATTGTGAGAAGGGACAGAAATTAAATAAAACAATATTGCTTCACACTAGGGTTCTATTGTGTGACTAGTATAGTGACTGATACACGATTGTAGTCATGATAACAAACAATTTTTACTATGGGAGCCATACATAACAGATGGGACCAAACATATTCTAGATAGGCTCGCGAAAAAACAAAATACCGTAAAGTAGGGTTAGTTTGGCCCTGGGGTTGAACTTTGGCCCAAGCTTATCAACCAATAGAAACATGAGAAACTGTGTTTACTATGTTACTGCTGGTTAATAAGCTTGTGCCAAAGTTATATCCCAGGGTCAAAGCTACCCCAATTTACTCGGTACTCAACAACAGAAACCCGGATAGACAAAACGTTCTCTCTATCAAAAATCTCCATGGCATTTGTGTAGTTTCATAACAGCCAGTATGTAGGGCCGACCATCACCGACTGTTTTGTCTTTACTTCATTTGAAGTACAGTACGGCTATCGGATCTTGGTAAATCTGATGTTGGGCTCTGCAAATATTAGCGCTTGACAACTCGTACAAAAAAAAAAAATGCCAATAACAGTGTTCAACAGCAATAAAATAAAATAAAAAAGCCTTATATTTCTTGTATATCTAGAGCAGTTTGCATCCAGCCTGGACCAGCCGTCTTACCGATTTCGTCCGCCCACCTTGTAAGCGGTCTTCCTCTTGAGCGTTTTTTTTTTTTAAATAAATTTATTAAACTTTTAAAATACATGTTTTCCTTATATCTAAAAACTCGCCAAACTTTGACGTTTGAAGGCGAGAAGCGCTCTTTTACATAATAGTGCACCACCTTTGTACTGTCGAGACCGTGTACTCTTCTACGGGGCGGCTCCGGTACCAGGATCAGGGCAGCAGCAGGGCAGGGCAGCACAAATCAAACCACGTTGAACTTTTACTATTTCTTTACTCGGACACGGCTCGACATACAATGAATTAAAACAACATAATTTATTTTGTTTAGAATAGATTTAAATTTAAACTAAATTACGAACAGACTGCGAATATGTTGCCAGCCAGTACGCTACTCCAGGGCATGTGTGATCTCCTTCGGAGACACCACATTCAGCCACCCCTTTATTGAATAGAAATGTTTGGATGCCAAACATTTCTATTCGACAAAATTTATCGCAGTCTATTGGTAAGACCTACCTACTCCTAACACCGATTTCCCTACCTATACGAGGACTATATATATATTATTTTTTTTTTATTTGTTGTGGCGGATGGTTCTAGAGAACTAGCTTAAACAGGAGTCAACGACAAAATTTCGAAATGTAATCAACCAACATTTAAGTTTCTATTGAGCATCATTCCGCTCTCACCAACCAGCGTTGCCCTGTTTAAACTTCACTGGAGCAAAACCTCGTTAAAGGCCTCAGCGCACCGCCCTATCGACCTAGGAAGTCAAAGTGACAACCACCCCTATTGGGATTACACTCTAAGATCAGGGCAGCAGCAGGGCAGGGCAGCACAAATCAAACCACGTTGAACTTTTACTATTTCTTTACTCGGACACGGCTCGACATACAATGAATTAAAACAACATAATTTATTTTGTTTAGAATAGATTTAAATTTAAACTAAATTACGAACAGACTGCGAATATGTTGCCAGCCAGTACGCTACTCCAGGGCATGTGTGATCTCCTTCGGAGACACCACAGTACACACTTACTGTTGTATCACATTTTATGTTTACATCTTAAATACAATACTTAATTAGTTGTGTTCACAATCGAGTACAATGTTTTTAGTTTTGTTTTAAGTGATTGTTTACTAATATTTTCACCAATTCTTAATAAATTTATTTTATTAAACACTTTAGGAACCAAATACTTAGATGTTCTCTTACCATAATAATTTGTAATCTTTGGTTGAACCAGTTTATTTTCTCTAACCCTACGTGTGTTGTATTTATTTTTGACATTAACTTTATATTCATTATTATAATATAAGTTTACCACTTGGGCCTCTCCATCTTGTTACTCCTATGGTCCAGCGCTCATCTGTCATCCCAGCGACGTGTCCTGCCCACTTCCACTTCAATTTACGTGCACAGTTTAGTGCATCTACAGCTTTAGACAGTTGTCTAATTTTTGCGTGGCGTATTTTTTGAGATTTTTTAATATTTAACATGCTTCGTTCTAGGCCGCGTACACGTAGTAATTCTTCTGTTTATTTCTGCTGTATATTTCCAGGTTTGACTACCGTAAGTTAAACATGGCAGAAGGCAACTCGACATAACATTTGTTTTAATTTTTATTAGCATATTACTTTTAAAGATTTCCTTCAGGCTCCAGGTTCAACAGCAATAGCAACTGCAAATTACATTTATTCGTTTACACCATTTATTTTTTTATGGACAAAATATTCTATCAAAAATCTCCATAGCATTTGTGAAGTTTCATCACAGCCGCTATGAAGGGTCGGCAATCACCGATCAACCTGTTTTGTCAAAAAAGGTTGTACAATAAACTTGAGCCTTCGTGGGTACATAAATTATTTTGATATTTACTTTTTTTATGATTACAGGTTCGCGCTTGACCGCTATTTAACCTGATGGAAAGCGACGATGCGGTCGACGATGGAGCTTGCTTACCTACCACAAAAAAAACCACAGATGGACAAAACATTCTCTCTATCAAAAATGTCCATAGCATTTGTGAAGTTTCATCACAGCCGCTATGAAGGGTCGCCCGTCACCGACTGTTTTGTCAAAAAAGATTATACAATAAACTTGAGCCTTCGCGGGGACACAAATTATTTTGCCGACGTTACCCGCGACCCGGATAAATTATTCATTGCTGGGCTATTCTGAGGAACGATCGGTAAACGAGAACTAAATGCTTGCTTTTTCATATCACTTGAGAATCAACGCAAAAAATGATTTGCGATTGAAACCTCTAGGGTGATGTAATTTTTTAATTGATAGTGCTTGACTACTATTGTTATTTTTCATATCACTTGAGAATCAACGATGATTTCCGATTTAAACTTCTAGGGTGATTTTTTTTATTGATATAAATTAGTGCTTGACTACAATCACACCTGATGGTAAGCAGTGATGCAATCGCTGATGGTAAGGCGCACTAGTCTATTAAGAGCCTATTCACTCTAGAAGACACCTATACTATAATTGGACGGGAAAATCGCAGCCGGCAAACTGTTCCAGTCCTTCAATGTTCGCGGCACAAACGACGGAACTAAACGCTTAGTCCGGACCATAGAAGTTTCAACAACGTAAAGGTTTTTTTTACGGAGGGAAAAATCATCGAATCCCGCCCTTGGGCGGAGCGGGACACAGTCACTGACAAAACGACCAACCAACCCTGGCTACAGGAGGCTTCGACCCTGCTGGGCTCCTACAGCTTGCTGACAACTCCTTGAGGCATGCAGAACCCACGGTTACCGCCGTCCGCAAGCCCGCGCCGTGGCCGTGACTCTATAACTACATCTCCCACCTGCACTACACCACAAGGGTGGTAGATATCGTGGAGTACGTACGCCATAAGACGAAGTTCGAACTGAGGGTACAACAACTGGAGTCGCACCGTAACGTCAATTTCAAGGCGTTCGTAGTGCGAGTCCCGAACAGTTTTCTGCCCGTCGTTTTGAAAGAAGACTTTTGGCCGCAAGGCGTGGTGTTTCGTCGCTTCCGCGGAACTGTGCCACCGAACAGCACAAAATGACTCAGTGCAGTGGAAGTTCTACTAACATAGTCATAAGTTTTATTTACTAACGATAAACTGTATTTAATTTATATATGTTAGTCTATAAGGTATATATCTATGGGCCAAGATGCCTGAAAATAAATGATTTATTATTATATTATTACTAGCTGTGCCCGCGACTTCGTCCACGTAGAATAGTTATTTTGGACATCATATTTATTTTTGCATTCGAAGACATGTGACATCCACCAATCCGCACTGGGCCCGCGTGGTGGATTATGGCCCATTCCCTCTTCTAGAGAGGCCTGTGTCCCAGCAGTGGGAACATTAAAAAGGCTGATGGTGATGGTGATTTATTTTTGCAAACAACCTCCTCAGCTTTATAAATTATAACTGCTACCCACAACTTTGCCCGTGTCAATTTCTGTTATTATTTCAGCCAATTTATTTTTAAAAGAACATAATTATCTAAAAGTACTTCATAGAGCTACACCCCAACTTGGGCACGCCATAATCTCGGCGGTAAGTCCCCTCTTTGAGGCGTGATGTCTATCACGGCATCCTCACCTTCCGCATGACACAGATTCTCACCGGACATGGGAAGTTCAGGAGATTCCTGCGCGCCGGATTCGTGCGGAAGAGACGTCCGGGTGTCGCCACTGTATGGTCAGCCCGGAGGATACGGTGGAGCACTCGGTGGAGGTGTGCCCCGCTTGAGAAGAGCATCGCCGTGTCCTCGTGGGGGTGATCAGCGGCGGGCCTTGGTTCAGGCCATAGTTCGCAGCGAAGAAGAATGGCAAGCGGTCGCCTCCTTCTGCAAAGCAGTAATGCTCGTAAAGGAGGAGGCCGACCGCATATGGCAAAGGCAACAGCGCCCTCGCCGTAACCGTCACCGCCGCGATTCCGCCGATATCCGGTCTCCGTAGACGCTGGCTTGTGGATGGTGAGCAATGGGTAGCTCGCCGTCCGGTTGTCTGGTAACAGTCCAGACCGAGACCAAGTCGTCGACGGCGTGCACTGCTCCCGCGCGCCTCAAGGTGTTGTCAGCAAACTGTGGGGCCCTTCAGGGGCGAAGCCTCCTGCAGCCGAGGGTTGGTGCGCCTCACCTTCCGCATGACGCAGGTTCTCACCGGACATGGGAAGTTCAGGAGATTCCTGCGCCGGATTCATGCGGAAGAGACGCCCGGGTGTCGCCACTGAGTGGCCAGCCCGGAGGACACGGTGGAGGTGTGCCCCACTTGAGAAGAGCATCGCCGTGTCCTCGTGGGGGTGATCGGCGGCGGCGACTTCTCGCGCCGTGCCTTGGTTCAGGCCATGGTCCGCAGCAAAGAAGAATGGCAAGCGGTCGCCTCCTTCTGCGAAGCAGTAATGCTTGTAAAGGAGAAGGCCGACTGCATAAGGCAAGGGCAACTTCGTCCTCGCCGTAGCCGTCGCCGCCGCGATCTCGCCGATATCCGGCCACCGTAGACGCTGGCTTGCGGACGGTGAGGAATGGGTAGCTCGCCGTCCGGTTGTCTGGTAACAGTCCAGACCGAGACGAAGTCGTCGACGGCGCGCACTGCTCCCGCGCGCCTCAAGGTGTTGTCAGCAAACTATGGGGCCCTTCAGGGTCGAAGCCTCCTGCAGCCGAGGGTTGGTCCGAAAGCGTTATACCGGGACTCTGGGAATAAGGCAAGGGAGGAACGGGGTAGGTTGTTTAGTCAGTAAGAGTTTGACACTGTTTCCCGCTCCGCCCAAGAGCGGGATTCGTCATTGGATGAATTTTACCTACCATAAAAAAACCCCTCCGCGTCGCGCGCAAGCAACCCCTCTCCTCGCCCGCCAGCCAGGCGCAGCGTCATGTTTTGCACATCATGCGGCGCGTGTGAATTTTATATCGGAGTTATTTTAAAGTTGTAATATCTTCTAAGATGTTCATTGAAAATAAGTGATGTCAAAGACAACTTTGTTCACAATTACATACTCTGAATCAACAACACATTTATTTGGATAAAGTTTAATATTACTATGTTGATACAACTCTACCAAATAATCGGTAATAATGCATTAATTTCGGCCAAATTTGATTCCCATAAAAACGGCTCTAGTGAGTTAATCTTAAAAGATAGACATATACTGTCGCGGACATTTTTTTAGATCATTTTAAGAGTAATAATTCCGTCATACATATTTTTTTGTTATCTTGAACCGTTTTCGCAGCGCACGCAACGAAAGCCCTCAAAGATGAATATTATTCCCCGTTTTTTCCACATTTTCCATTATTTCTCCGCTCCTATAAGTCGCAGCGTAATGTTATATAGCCTAAAGCCTTCCTCGATAAATGGTCTATTCAACACAAAAAGAATTTTTCAATTCGAACCAGTAGTTCCTGAGATTAGCGCGTTCAAACAAACAAACAAACAAACAAACAAACAAACTCTTCAGCTTTATAATATTAGTATAGATTATAAACGTTGGCCGATACCTGCCAGGCCTATGGAATTGTTTAAAAGAGTTACCGCGGACCTAAACTGCAACAAAGGAAAAACACAAGTGTTTTTTAGTTAGTAAAACTCTGATAATCCCTTTAAACTCTTGAGCCCCGAGCTGATGCCGGCGTTCAAATACCTATTATATTATGTCTCTAATTACGGTATTCAAAAGGTTAAAAAAAGGCCAATAAGTTAATCTGGACAAACACAAAATGCAATTTGCCTCATCATCATCATCAGCCTTTTTAATGTTCCCACTGCAGGGACACAGGCCTCCTCTCTAAGAGAGGGAATGGGCCGTAATCCACCACGCAGGCCCAGTGCGGGTTGGTGGATGTCACATGTCTTCGAATTTTTGGTTCTAGGACATGCCGGTTTCCTCACGATGTTTTCCTTCACCGTTTTGAGAGCAGTGGTGATGAAATAAATTACACAAAGTAATGTGCCTGGCTGGGTTTGAACCCGCGACCTACTACACGCAAGTCGGGGCCGTTACCACTCGGCCACCACTGCTCTACCATCAAGTAAATTGGTGTCCTAGCGTGACCGAAGGCATCTTTATTAAATTATTGATATTGGATCGATGAATGTCGTCCAGCTACCATGCACTTTAAGGATCGATCGTTACTATAACTGTTTCGAACAAGCTTAAGCACAGGTTTAAGTCTGAGAGTGGTATTTACTTACTTCTAAATAAGCGCGCTCCATCGTCGACAATTTAACTTCAATTGTTTTTTTTTTTCTTGACAATGAGGGTGTTTAGAAATATTCACACCACCAGCTAGCGCCACTTAGCCGTCAGGTCTTTTACTTTGAAAACTTATATATGACGTTGACGTCTAACGTTTGACGTTGACGTTGACGTTGATGTCCAGCTAATGTCAGTAACATAAGCGTTTTGACAGGTGCCTGGACCTGACGCCTCAGTGCTGCCACCTGGTGAATGACATCTTAGAACACCCTCATTCAAAAGTGCCCACAATTGTTCTATTTGAAATAAACGATTTTGATTTGATTGATTGATTTGATTTGATTTTTTAGCTCTTTCTTACGTCATATTAAATTGATTGCGAACGAATTACAAGTAAAAAAGCTTATTTTCGTCCTACATTGAAAATCGTACGCCAAAATAGCCCCAAATAGGACGAAAATAACCGAAAAACCATTTCTCTATAGTATAAACAGTCGTTTAATCTGAGCGGGCGAAAGTGAAATGATACTAAGATTGGGCACAGATTTGCGATTAAGTAGTCGATAATCGCATCGTAGGAGTAAAGTTCGGCCGTTGGATCTTGTCTGGAGTTTCGTGTGAAAACTCGTAAAAAAGTTCGCAATTGTTATTACTATTAAAAATTGTTATTGGCATTATTTTTTTAAAACCTTTATTTTTTCGAGTTTTCAAGCGCTAAAATTCGCAGAGCGTAACTTCTGCCCCCCTAGCAAACTTAATAATCTACGTCGATACATCGATAACGCTAGTAAACTAATAATCAAATGTATGGGAATTACTTCATTTCAACAAAATTAGTAGCCAAGTTCTCATCGTTCAAAATGACAGAATGCAACTTATTCTTTTCTACATTGATCATCGCTACATCCTGTAGTTTTATAATATAGTTAATACTTACATTGAGACGTTTCGATTGTAGAAAGAGACTCGTCACGAAACGATTTTGACTTGGTTAAGGGGCAATCTCGTGAAGATCCGACGGCCGTACTGTACTGTAACAGAATACAACTGCTTACTTGATTTTTTTCAGTTTGAGACCTCTACAACACGTATAAAGGGCGATTTATAGAGAGAGAGATCATCTAAAGCAAACCGAGACTGTCAACAGCATAACAAACCGTTGGTAGAAGATTTTTAATAGTACATTGTTTTACGAGGGATGAAAGTTAGTTATTCAGTCCCGAGAAATTTCTTGGCGACCGAGCGAGAGCGAGGTCGCTAATAGTTCGAGGGACTAAATAACTCTTGAACCTGAGGTAAACACTGTGCTTTTCATTACGAATAAGAAGAAAATAAAAATAATAAAAACCTGAGTCGTCGTCAAAGGTCTTTGTATGTTTTTAGGTAGGTATATTTCTTTTGATTTAGGCGGTAAGCGGTTTTCTCCTCTTAAGAATCTTGCGTTAAATTTATAACTGAAGCTGATGAACTTATCATGTTAATAAAAATTTCTTGTAACAGAGATTTAGCAAAATGTAAACAAAACTATACACCTCGAAAAAAAAGGAAGATCAAATCGGCCACAGATTATAGAGAGTCTACCATTTACCCGCCAATTCTTTTTTTCAGTGTTCGACGCCCTGGCTTTTCAGTCAATATTTTTCATTTTGTCATTGTAAAAATGGGTCTGGTCAACATTTTTCTCAAATATATATTAGTTTTAATTAAATAGTTGAAAGTAAATTAAAATGAAGTCATTAAAAAAAGTGTTCTTAAATTATTCCTATCTTTATGTTATTTTAATACTGGCAGTATATAAATTCGGGTCAGGGTTCAATAGAAATGTCAAAATAGAACTGTTTTTTTTTTATATTTAGACAGCTGTCAGATGAAAGTAAAACTCCCTAAGGAGGAAAAGTATAACTTCAGGCAACTTTCCATTTACTTTCGAGTATAAGTAATGAAAAAGTATTTATGAGTTCAGACATTAATGTGGAGCCATCATTTCCTTCGTAGGAACTTGCAAAAGGGTCGAAGCCTACTGGGGCCCAGGGTCTCTTTCTGAAAGGAAGGCTTGACCCCAGTGCGAAGGGCAGAGAAGGAAGGGGTGTTTAGTCAATCTGACACTATTTCCCGTTCCGCCCAGGAGCGGGATTCGTCATTGGATGATTTTACCTACCATAAAAAAATGATACTTAGACTGTAAAAACGTAAGTGTACGCCCAGCCTTATACCGATTGAACTCAACACCGACCACTATGTATGATGTATGGCTGTTTGTCGCATTAGGGAGCCAGATAAATAGTTATAATGGGGCCAATAAACGGATTATAGTTTATTGGTCCAGCCCGGAGATTCATGGGGGACTCGAGATGTTTTTGAATTGAGAAAAATAAGTTAATAGTTCTGAAGTTGCGTCAATAACATCAACGCTTACCATCAGGTTTTTTTTTATTATGGTGGGAGATGCTCTTAGTCAGGCGTGAGAGTATATCAGAATTAGACTGCCTAAATTCCCCATCACCCATTCGTTTTCCTATGTTTCAAGGCTTTCACTTAACGCATGGCCCAAGTAGGTTTTGATGTCAACTCCTTGAGGCTCGTTAGGAACACTACGCACCGTATACCAAGCCAAGTGCCGCCTCAAAATAATAAAATGGCAGATGTCTACTAGTTACCCACCTTGTAAGGAGATAAAATTTTAAAGATTCTATGTAAGGGGTAACCTCTAAAACTAATGAACTGACTCTGAAAATTCCCGGGAAACAGTGTCGGACTCTTACTTACTAAACTACCTACCCCTTTCACGCCTTTTGCGCCATACTCTTGCGCAAAAAACTCAAATGTGGAGATCATACAACGGTTTCAAAACAAGGCACTCAAAATTATAAATAATGCACCCCTATTTATTAAAAATAGTGAATTGCATGAGTACACCGAAATGAAAACCGTCAAGAAAGAGGTGGAAGACAGAGCAAGAGCGTACAAGCATCGTCTAGAAGCTCATACCAACAACTTAGCAACGGTGCTATGTGAACAAATGAATAGCAGAAGGCTTAAAAGACAACACATCTGGGACTTCGTTAATGAAACACCCTAATTTAATAAGAGCAGGTCTTCTCACTGGAGGAACTTTGCTCTCCCGTCAATAAACCTCTCAAAATCAATCTGTTTATGGCTTGTCAAGCCGATCGCAAGATTTCATACAAGGAAAAAAAAAAATACTCATGCGCAAATAAACTTTTTTCTTTTATTCTTTTCTTTTTTTTCTTTCTTTCCTTCGTCGCCATCTATACCAGGGCTAGAGCCTTCCTTTCAGACACAAACCCATGGTCCCAGTAGGTTTTGCTGACAACTCCTTGAGGCGCGCGTAGAACACTACGCACCGTCGACGACATGGGCTCCATCTAGACGGTGCGCAATTAATTTCTTTAAGAAAACGTCACCTGAGCGAGTTCCATGATCTGTAGTTGTCAGTCATTGCATACTAACTACTTCCAGGTCATTGAACTCCATAACCTAACGTTTACTTAGAGAGTTAGTGTTTCATGCACCGGATCGCCCCTACATGGGATTTTTAATACCTGTAGAGACGAGTTCAATGACCTGTAGTTGTCGGTAGTTTCATACTAACTACCTACAAGTCATTGAACTCGCTTACCTAACGTTTACTTAAAGAGTTAGTGTTTCATGTACCAGGTCGCCCCTACACGGGATTAAAACGATCAAAATTTACCGTGTATACTTCGTAACAACTCAAATGCTGTGTTGAAATCACAAAACCATTACTTGTTCGTTCCGAAACATCAAAACTTTAGCGTTGCATTTATGTTAAAAGCAGTACTTTACGTATATACTTAACCACATTAAGTTAATGTTAAACTAACGTTTGAATGACTGACGGGTAACTTAATGTGTTTGTGAACTAAATTGCCACTTTACTTGTTACTTTGCCAATGGAAATATCTATTTTGTATTTAGTCATAAAGCTAGACTAGTGAGCAGGTGGTGACCGAGTGGTAAACGGCCCTGACTTACGAGTTTGCAGGTCGCTGGTTCAAACTCAGTCAGGCGAATTAGTTTGTGTAATTTATTTCATCACCACTGCTCTCAAAACGGTGAAGGATAACATCGTGAGGAAACTAGTATATCCTAGAATCAACAATTCAAAGACATGTGGCTAACCAGCTATGGCCTCTCAAGATAGATTACATGTATTTACGAGTAAATAGTACACCATGAAGTAAATACGTATCTTTTTTCCCTTCTTTATCAAATCCATCCAAAGGTTGTTCTAAAAAATCACTTTTAGCGATAAGACCGCCACTGTAAAACCCTAATAATTTTAAGTTCCTATTGTTTTTTTTTGTGATGTGCAATAAAGAATATATCTATCTATCTATTCTTTTACTAATATGTAGCTGGTAGAAGCTAATTTAAAATACAATAATGAGCTATTTACAACATATCTATGTACTTACATAGAAGCGGGTCTTTGCTCTGACCACTCTGTATACCGGAAAGCCTCCCCACTCGTCATTTGAAGGCCCATAAATTTTGCTAAGAACAAAAGTGCTAACGCATTTTTATTAGCTATGCCTCCTGCGTTTCTTTAGATTCCACGTTGGGTCTGAGACAGGCTAGTGGTGCCCTGGGGACTGACTGCCCAACTTTATTACTTTCTGAGCAAGCCTATGTACGGTCCTATGTATATGTGTGAGTTACAGCCAAAATAATGGTTGTATTAGTCGTTGTATATTTCTTTTATGGTAGGTAAAAATCATTAATCAGAAAAAAACAGAATTCATAGTGTTTTCGGGTGGCGGTTATAGCCGTACAAGCACGACACGTGAATAAAAGTCGTACCGTAAGCAGCAGAAATACGTCCGTATTCGAGCGTGCAACGCACTGTACTCCGATTTAACCAGTGCGGCTGTGGAATGCTTTGCCCGTATAGGTTTTTTTTATTACCATAAAAAAAACCAGGGTCAGGTATAAATCATCCAATGATGAATCCCGCTCTTGGTCGGAGCGGGAAACAGTGTCAGACTCTTACTAACTAAACAACCTACCCCGTTCCTCCCTTGCCTTATTCCCGGAGCCCCGGTATAACGCTTTCGCACCAACCCTCGGATCCAGGAGATAGTCGTTGTGTCTGTTTGCTATGTCTAAGATACGACGTAAAGACATATTATACAAAAATGCGGCTACCATTTTTAGGCGTAAAATCATCAAACGACTTTCTTGCCCCGAGTATAACGAGAGGTACTGTCTGATTTTTACTGACTAAAGCTAAGAAACTTCTAAAACTCATATTTTTGGAAGTATGCGCAACACTGATTTTAGTCCTGCAAACTTCCATTGAAAACGACGGATTCGCTGTCCAGACAAATTTTTTTTCTGGTCCATGTTTTTTCTGGTCCGGGGAACTGCCCAAAGTTAATTTCAGACAGTTCATATTTTTTCGGAGAAGTCTGACAAAGCGATGCAGAATTAAATATTATTTGTTTCAAAAAAGATGTTACCAATATTATTGCCTACATCTGAATCGTAGTCAACAAAGATACTCATCTAAAAAACACAATAATACAGTTCTAACTCCGAACAAACTTGAATAAAACCGAACTCCGAAGAAACTACGAATTAATTCAATCACAAACTGAACGCTACGAATACGTCTTTCAACTCTAAACGTCTTCACAAACTTAATCTATGAGAACCTATTCTTCCATATGAGGGAGGACCCTCCCTCCTCCGTCCTCTTTATCAATCCGCCAGTTTCGGATTCCAATGTCGAGTAACTTTTGGAACGTGTTTGATACCGTTTTGTGCTACATTGCTCCTATTTTGGAGTAAATTAACCTAATCGATTTTTTGTTGAATTATCAGTGGTAGCGGGGTCGCCTTGTGGTAACGGCTTCGTCTTTTTAGTTATATGTACGTTTTTTTTTTATGGTAGTAAAAATCATCCAATGACGAGTCCCGCTCTCGGGCGGAGCGGAAAACAAGTGTCAGACTCTTACTGACTAAACAACCTACCCCGTTCCTACATCGCCATACATATAAGGGCCGAAGCCTTCCTTTTCAGACGCAAACCCTTGGCCCTAATTGGCTTCGACCCTTCTGCAGGGTCCCTACTAGTTATATGTACGTCATGGTTTAGTTCATTAAACGCCAAGAGGTCACTGGTGTCCGCCTACCTATTGTCTTTTAATTGTGTCTGTAATTACGGTAGTCGAAATTTGAATGCCGAACCTTCGAAATGCTTTGCTTTATGCTAGTTTTGTCATCACCACTGCAGTTAAAATGATATAGGAAAAATCGTATGGAAACCAACATGTTTTAGAAATAAAAAATCAAAGGAATGCGATTTTCATCCCGCATTGGATACCCTGGGGGGTGCTTTTTTTTCGGTGGGCAAAAATCATCCAATGACATTTCCCGCTCATGGGTTGAGCAGGAGAGAGTGTAAAAACTTTTACTGACTTTTACGACCCATCGCTCCTTCATTGGTTTCGTTGCAGAGGCCTGATGTTCACTTTCACATTAGCCAGGCCCCAGGAGGCTTCGAGCTGTGCTGTGCCAGTAAGCGACGTCGAGGAATTGGGCTCGGTCCGAACGGGCGGACAGCGAGCTACCCATTGCTCACCGTCCGCAAGCCTGCGTCTACGGTGGCCGGAAATCAGGATCGGAATCGCGGAGGTGGCTTGGGTGTGAGGGCCGATGCCCCACGCGATGGCCGATTAAGATGAGGCGACCGCCTAACAGTCCTACCTACTACTAGGTTTGGAACTCTGGAAAAGGATATAAAAATCTTTCTAATTACTTCTTACTATTTTTCTATTCTCCCTTAAAATGATTGACAATATTGACTAAAAATAGACTCTTCAGGAAACTGTAACACGTTCGTAACACTACCCCTGTCAAAAAACTTCCTTTTTCCCGGTCACATTTAACAGTACCTTGGGACACGAAGTTATTTCAAGAAAAACTATATAAATAAGTCCTAACACTGAACGAATCAACAATGTAATTGTCTGCACTGGGACACGTACAACTTTGATTTAGTTAGGAAAGTCTTTTAATACTTTTGGAGCTAAGAACCAAGCATATGGGTCGTACAATCTTTGAAAAATATTGGGTTAAAATTTCAGTTAAAATTCCCAGTATAAAATATAATAATAATATGTCCACAACTGTCACACAACATCGTCTAGTCCCAAGCTAAGCAGAGCTTGTGTTATGGGTACTGATAAACATACTTATATATTTCTAAATTCATACATATTATTGATAAACTAGCTTTTTCCAGCGGCTTCGCCCGCGTACATAAAATATAACCTATGTCACTCAGGAGTGAAGCAGCTTTCTATTGTTGCTAAAATTTTTCCAATTGGACCAGTAGTTCCAGAGATTACCCCCTACAAACAAAAAAACATAAAAACAAAAAAACAAAACTTTACCTCTTTATTATATTAGTGTAGATTACACCCAGACGCAGAACAAATTATCGTGCTCGTCACACAAACATTTGTCCTGGGTGGGACTCGAACCCACGACCTACAGCATAGCAGTTAGGGTCACTAACTACTAGACTGACAGGCCAGTCAAAAACATACAATACCTACTCGGTATACACGGCAAAGTTTATTTTGATCGTTTTAATCACGAGGAGGGTCAATCCAATATATAAAACGCTGTCAATTTATATATGATAAAATAAAGTACTTCTTTTGAAACTCAAATTAATTTACGCATATACGAAATTAATTTGTATAAATGAGCGTCAGCTGAGCGAGTTACCTGTAGCTTATTATGTACTATGTCCAATACCGCCGTCGGATCTTGGCGGGCTCTGCGAATTAAAAACAGTCATTGGCATTAATTTTTTTTAAACCTTTATTTTTGTACAAGTTTTCAAGCGCTAAAATTCGCAGAGCCTACCTTCAGACTCGCCAAGATCTGATGGCCGTACTGTATGTTCATAATAATTTAATTTAAAAAAAAAAGAAATAACTATGCACCTCAAAGAAATAATCGTAATAAGGACTTAAAATAATCGGACAACCTCCAAGAAATAATCATAACATGAACTTAACATAATAAAATAAAGAAGATACTAACACCCGTATTCACAAACGTTACTATGCGGTCTCACAGTGCTCGCGAGCGCACAGGGCAGGGTTTGTGAACTACGCAACACAAACGAACCAATCACAGAGCTCTATTTCAACGCTGTGCGTTTGCTTAGTCAAGGGTCGTTTGAGTATTGTTTGTGAATACGGGTGTTATTCACAATATTCTTACTTAAACTAGCATAACAATCATCATCATCATCATCATCATCTCAGCGTTAGTCCCGGTTGCTTCCTTGGCTTTCACCTCGGTGCCCGGGGTCCGCTTTCCAACTCAAACTCCTCCACTTCGCTCGGTCTTTCGCGTCCTTTGCCGTAAGCCCATTGACACGCATATCGTCTCTTACGACGTCGATCCAACGCCTCTTAGGCCTTCCTCGTTTTCCGGGTCCCGGCGGAGGCGGCATGGCGAGGCATCTGTTACCCACGTAGTCTGCCGGTTTTCGTAAAACGTGGCCATACCAGCGTAGGCGACCCTCCTGCAGTTTATCCGCTATGTCACGGACCTGAAGGCTGCCCCGGATGCGGGAGTTTTTAATGCGGTCTTTCCGCGACACTCCCGACATCCAGCGCAGCATATTCATTTCCGTGACACGCAGGCTCTGCTTGTGCCGCTCAAGTACAGGCCACGCTTCACTGCCATACAAAAGGACAGGCCTAATGATGGTCTTATAGACCTGTCCTTTGAGCCTAACCGGCATTTTGGGGTCACAGATAACCCCCGCCACCTCACGCCATTTCGCCCAGGCCGCCGAGATACGTGACTCGACGTCGCAATCGACGTCCCCGGACTCGTGGAGCACCGATCCCAAGTACCTGACCTGTTCCGTGCGCTCGACTGTGTCTTTGCCAATGCGAACAGGAGCAGCGTTTGTTGTGTTACAGGCCAAGTACTCGGTCTTCGCCGCATTAATTTTCAGACCGCCGTTTTCCAGCGATTCCTTCCACGCTGTCACACGTCGAACCAAGCGCCCACTGTCCGAGTCCGCCAGCGCGATGTCGTCTGCATACATGAGCAGCCATGGCGGCTGCTCGTGTAAGTCCCTGATGTTGGAGGACAGGACGTCCAGCACCACACTGAACAGAAACGGACTAAGGACAGAACCCTGGTGAACTCCGACGGTGATGGGGAAGGGTTTCGTATCGCCAACAGCGGTCCGAACCACAGAACCGGAGTCTCGGTACATAATACATAAACATACATAAACTAGCATAACAATACACTAATAAAAACTTTACACTCTTTCATAAATTGTTTACACACATTACAGTACGGCCGTCGTATCTTGGTGAGTCTGAAAAGTTAGGCTTAGTGAATTTGAATAGCGCTTGAAAACTCGTAGAACGTAAAAAATAAATGGTTTAAACAAATAAATGCAATTTGCAATTATTATAGCTGTTAAAAACTGTTATATATACTATACTTATTCACATTATTCTTACTTAAACTAGCAACACAATACACCCATAAAAACTTTACACTCTCACATAAATTGTTCAACCAACACACATACAATTACCCTTTGAAAGATATGCACAAAGTGGACTCTCCGCAAACTTTACTGTCCTAACTTATAGCCAATATGGCTGCCAACAAAGAATGTCTTTGGACGAATAAAAAGTGGACACTGATTAAATTCTTTGTAAGGTCCGGACTCCGGGAGGAGTTATTAATCTTTTTTATGAGGCAACTTGATGGGGTCCTTGAAGGATTATGCTTAAGGGGACTGCAGAAGCCTTACCATTAGCTCTTAATGCGATTCATTTAACGAGCTGAACGTACGGTGAGTATCAACCCTTACGTTGCTGAAATCTCTACGGTCCGGACTAAGCGCTTCGCTTCGTCGTTTATACCGCGTACGTGGAAAGACTGGAACAATTTGGCTGGCCGTGATCTTCTTATCCAATAATAATTTTGGTGTCTTCAAGAATAGAGTGAATTGGCTCTTAATAAAGTGCGCCTCACCATCAACGATTGCATCACTGCTTACCATCAGGTGGGATCGCAAACAACAGTTTATATTATTTAAAAAAAAAAAATGTGTGCGAAATATCTATGAAGCACTATAACGGAACATTTTACCTTTACAGTACTTGTAGAATTATCAGACCAATAATCATAATGTTTACATGAATATTAATTACTATGTTTATCGTTATAAAAGTATTTTTTAAAGGCATCTAGATAATTTTTAGTCCTAGTACATATACACCACAAAACTTTGATTGGTCTCCCGTGGAGATCCCGTGGAGGGTCCATCCGAAACATGAAATACTATCGATATGTAAAGATAAAATGAACTAATAAAGTACTATTTTTTAAACTCGTATTAATTTACGAAATTAATTAGTTTAAGTAAATGTCAGCTAAGCGTGTCAATAACCAACGACCTCAATACTTGCTAAACCTACAGCAACTGGAATAAATTCCTTGAACATTTTTTTACAACTCTTTTACCCAAAATATATTTCACAGACTGAAAACACCAGAAATAAAAATCTGCAATATCTCTTAACAAATTCATGAAATCTCACAATCTTGTAGAAAACTCGCAGGCCGCAAAGATAACAAATTTTCAAAGCAAAAAGTATAACGAGCCGCCTTGTAAAGAAGCCGCAAGTTTAACCAAACGGAAATTATATTTCCAGCTCTGGAACTTGAACAAATGCAGACCCAAGGACACTGGGTACTGGAATAGCAGAAGGGTAAAACCGAGGAGTCCTTTTTTAAGTGGGAAATCATCCCAAAGCAGTAGAAAACTTACTCGAAAAACCGCTTTTATCCCACCTCTTTTAGGCACGCAACTGACATTTTTCCTCACTAGTGCACAAAACTGCACGCCCTCGCCACAATTTTGTTACATTTATCCACAGGCTGAACGTGAGTCGACCCCTACGAGATGTAGTTATCTAGTGAAAAAGTCCTCAGCTCCATAAGTCACTCGCCTACGTCACGTGCGCATTTCGGCTTGGTTGCAATGACATATTTTCTGCACTTGTATCAAAATTTCCATCAAAAGATGGTGTCTAGCGAATAGTGGAACTTCTGATGTTTCTCCTTATGTTCCAATAACGATGAGGTGTTAATTTCCTGGCATCTATCCCTTCTGGCGTTATTATGCGGAGAAAGTCCCTCTTCAAAGAGAGTGTCGAGACTGGACGCTACCGTGTGGTTGGCACCATAAACATGGTGGCACTGAGAGACGAGATTGAAGGTGTATAACCTTGTGGTTGTGACCATTTATTTTGGAGACTCCCAATATTGCTGGACTCATAATATGACATGAGGAATGTAAAAGTCAACTCTTTTTAGGGTTATGAAGCTAAATGGCAAAAAACGGAACGCTTATAGATTCGTCATATCTGTCTGTTTGTATATCCGTATGTCACAGCACCTTTTTCCTGAAACTAAACAGTTGAAATTTTGTAAGAAGATGTATTCTGAACCGCAAGATTTTTACACAAAAATAGAAAAAAAAATATTTTCAGGGGCTCCCTGAACTGAAAATCAAAAAATGATTTTTTTTTTTCATCAAACCCATACGTATGGTATCAACAAATTTACATAGAGAAAAGTCTTAAAAAATGATATCAATATCATCATTAAACCACTAAACTGAATAGTTTACGGGAGAGACACTTCCAAAATGGTCCAAAGTGTTTTTTTTTGTGACGTTACTACAATTTACAGTTTTCAGATTTTTTCCAGTACTTGAGCTATGAGACCCTGCTTCATGCCAAATTTTTGGACTCGAGGACAACGGGAAGTACCCTTAAATTTTGATTCACTTGAGAGTATCGAAATGTACGTTTTCTGTGACATATCTTTTTTTGACATTAACGTAGAATTTTTTTTTCACAGCTTCTAGGGACCACAGAGCTAAATATATGGTTTAAATTTCAACTCGATACCTCTACGGGTTCTTAAGATTTAAGGCCTTGACAGACAAACAGACAAACAACAAAATGATCCTATAAAGGTTCCGTTTCTTCCTTTTAAGATACGGAACCCTAACAACAAATTGCTATTCCATTATTCCACGTATCTGGAATACTACTGATGATCGATGACCCAAAAAGGTGACTGAACTAACTTGAGTCAAAAGTGTTGTAAGGAAATTTTGAGGCCCTATTTCCTATATTGAACTGGAGGAGATTGATTGGCGAAAGCTTTCAGTATATCAAGTATATCACCTAAAAAACAACAAATATATCCCTCGGCACGCTATAATCATGGCGGTAAGAACTCTCTTTGAGGAACATCTGGAGAGGCGTTACGGGACCTCACTTCCCGCATGCCGCTGGTGCTCACCGAACACGGTAAGTTTCGAAGGTCCCTGCATAGGATTCAAGCGAAAAAGATGCCCAGGAGTCACTGTAGTGTAAGCCGCCCGGAGGATGCGGTGGAAGTGTGCCTCCTTGGAAGGAATTTATTAAAGTTAAGAAGTCCAATTTCTGAATTAAACATTTCCAGTTGAGACATTTTCAAGCTCTTCTTACTAAAAACCTGTCAAAAATTTTTATTATTAATAATTGTTAACTAAGTGCGAAGACTAGGGGAGGCCTTTGCCCAACAGTGGGACAGTAAGGGCTGCTGAAAAAAACAACTAAGCGCCGGTTTCACAATTAACCATTTTCTGAATAAATTAAAAAATGAAACCAATTTAATCAGATGGTGAAACAGGCAGATAAGAAAAAGGACGTTGTTAAATGTATTTACTTGCAAAAGTATACATTTCAACACCTAAATACTTTCCTTATCAGCAACAAAGTACCGTAATAACTCCAAACTACTTCAAACTAATAGTAAACAAACAGCAACTTTGTAATGGCGTGCACATTCCCTTCAGTTCGTGCACTATGCCCCACATAGATCGGAAAAGTTACCTCGTACCATAACTTTCTCAGTTTGACAGTTGACGTAAGCTGAAATGTCAATGGTGCTCGCATTTCTTTTTTTTTCTATAAATATACCTTTGTTTTGCAGATAAATAGAGCATTGCTAATGTCTAAAAGTCAAAGTCTTTTTTATTTCACACTAGCTTTTGTCAGCGGCTTCGCCCGCGTACTTGAAATATAGCCTATGTCACTCAGGAGTAAAGAGTTTTCTATTGTTGCTAAAATTTTTGCAATCGGACCAGTAGTTCTAGAGATTACCTCCTACAAACAAAAAAAACAAACTTTACCTCTTTATTATATTAGTGTAGATAGGTTTCCATGGGCACTTGTAAAACGTCAAAAGCTAGAGCACGGTTACAAATTGGTCGTTTCCTATGGAGTAGAACCGGTAAGAAACAATGGTTATCTATGCTTACTATGCAAGATCTGTGCTTATTTTTAACCGACTTCATGAAGGTGGTTATGTTGTGTTCCTCGATATCTCGGTCAATTGTGTACCGATTTTGATTATTTTTTATGATATTGAAAGATTATACTCTTGATTGGTCCTATACAAATATTGATCAATTTCGAAGATATGTAACGGAACTCCTCAAAAAATCATAGCAGAACTGTCGTAACAAGTAAAATTGGCAGGCTAGGGCTAGACATTAGAAAAACGACCTTTTCTTTATGTTAGGTAGTAGCCAGTCTGACTATCGAATAAACTCGCTTGATGCATGTACGAGTATATTAGATAATTAATTCACTTAATATTTCTATCTATACAGGGTTGCCTGAAAGAAATCGCCGAGTGCGATAAGGCCGCCGATTGTATGTTTTTTATTATAAGTTTTCCTTTTAATGTATTTAAGTCTTGATGTACAATAAAATTTATAATAAATTAAATAAAAAATTAATATGTTGTTGTTTTTTTTTAAGAAACCCAGAATTAAAATATCCTTGCAATAACCAAGTAGTGAAGCAAATTCTTTTAGCTTGCTAGCTTCCATTGTTATCTTTGAAAGACAAAATAAAAGAAACGTCTGTCTCTTTCGTCTTTGTCTTTCTTGGATTCCTTTGTCTCAAAGTCTATAATTTTAACGACGATTTTCAAAGTTAGTTTTAGCGAGGAATAACTTCCTGAAATGGTGTGATTTTAACACTCTTTTATTAACTTATTTAACCAGTAATATTAATAAACCATTACCGTCGCGGTAATTTCTTGCCTAGTCACTTTAAAAAAATCGCTTGAATTCTGCGATGCGGGGTAAAAATAAACTTTTTAAAGTTTTTGTTCCGGTGCAATCAAAAATGAACTTAACGGCGACCAGGCGAAAGTATCTTTGGTGGTACAGTGGGGGTGCTGATTCCATGGTTGCGTGGGGATTAGAACATCCATGACAAATATAGGTACAGTGGATGCCGAACACCCATGAGAATAGACATAAAAAACTGATCAGTATCCGGCTCTTACGGATGAACGTTTTTCCACTCATAGAATCTTATGCAAGAATCCGGGCGAATTTTTTATCGCACAGCAGATACTTCCATAAGACTCAATATGTTACAAAAATGCAAAATAAAATCCACACGGAAAAAGATCCGCTGCAATAAAATCCGCGCGGTGAGAAATCGCTTCGTGGACAGGCTCTAAAATCGCGCAGTCGACCGGTGAGTTTAACAAAAATGGTGTGCACAGGCCCTAACATGAAAATATCTCAAAGACACATGTACATGTACATACATAAGTTCAAGACTAGTTGTAGCACCAGACGTCACTCGCCATATTACTTACGGACACGAACAGAACGATCGCGAAACTTTCCGTCCCTCGTACGAGCACACGATGTTCAGTTGTGCGCTGAGTTTTAGATTTTGTTCTCGACTTTAACAGTAGCACAACGGGTTTTTGAACTTTCTGAACTTTAAGTTATAGAGTAAGACAAGTGTATTTTATATTGATGTTAACATGTGTTATTAGATAAATCTTCGTCATAGGACTAGTTTTTTTCCTATTTAAAAGGGTAAATATACGACTTTTGATGATTTTCAATTCAATTTCACGTTTAAACTGGTAGTCGGTATGTTTTGAAATAGTACATTTTGATACAAGTGCAGGAAGTTTGTCATTGCGACCGAGGCGAAATTCACACGAGCCGTAGGCGAGTGTGTTATGGAGCCGAGGGCTGCAATGACAAATCTGCACGTGTATCAAACGACGTTTTTCAATACACTTACGACTTGTGAAATAAAGAAAGAAAGAAAAAATGTTTAATCGTATCTCAAACATACAGTACAAATATAAGAAATATAGCATTCAAATCTGCTTTGGACTGTTTCTATCTTCGTGGGGTCGTCTAGCGACTCTGGGGGACGCCTCGCGCCTGATTCGATAAACTAAGTAAAACAAAATAATCACCCGTGACCGTGACGATAAGGAAGGAATAAAAAAGCCCTTGTTGTGATAAACTCAAAAAAGCACTTGGGTGATATACATGCTATATTGAACCTAATAGGAGTGCGATAAGAGGCAGTTTTCGAGTAAGTGTATAGAAAAAACTATTATAGCATTTAACCTCTCAGACCCCAAGCGAACGCCGGCGTTCGCGGGTATTAACGGAAAGTTATTTGTCTATAAAAACTTTTTTTACATTCTTGGATAAATATCAAAATACCCTACAAAAAAAAATGCTCAAATATTGTACATTCTATTTTTTTTAATTTGACAACGGCGCGTGGCACGAAATCATGAGCGCGAGCGCCGGCGCTCGCTTGGGTGTCAAGACTAATAATAATAATTTAGGCTTAATAAGGCTTTTAAAAATGTCATTAACAGAAATAACAACTGCTAATGGCATTAGTTTTCGCACTAGCGTTAAAGTTCGCAGAACCTAACCTCAGGCTTGTCAAGTTAGAGTAGCCCAGGAGGTATATCTATCAATGTCACTAGGTACTGCAGTACTTACTAGCCAATAAAATGTTGATAGCGTCCACAACCGGCGACAAGACAGAAAATTGACAGTAACCTTTAATAGCAACTACAACTGTCACGCAATTAATGGTCGAACTGTTAATTTGTCAAAACCTTGAAACTAAGAGAGACCTGACTAATTTCAACCTAACGTTTAAGTATCTATATATTTTTTATGGTTGGCAAAAATCATCTAATGACGAATTCCGATCTTGGGCGGAACGAGAAACTGTGTCAGACTCTTACTGACTAAACATAAACACCCCACCCCGTACCTTCTTTACTCTTAGCACTGGGACCAAGCCTTCCTTTCAGAAAGAGACCCTGGGCCCCAGTAGGCTTCGACCCTTTTGCAGAGTCCCTACAGCTTTACTGACAACTCCTTGAGGCGCGCATGTTCAGAGCGCGCCGTCAACGACTTGGCTTGGTCTGGACTGTTAACAGACGACTGGACGGCGGGCTACCCATTACTCGCCGTCCGCAAACCCGCGCCTACGGTGGCCGGAAATCGGGATCGGAATCCCGGCGGCGTCAACTTTCTGTTAAATTCTTAGCTACAGGCCTTTGGTAGCAGTTGGCAACACAGGTTACAACAGCCGTATGGGAGGTATATCTATTAATGTTACTAGGTACTGAACTACTTACTAGCCAGTAAAATGTTTATAGCGTCCACAACCGGCGACAAGACAGAAAATTGACAATAACCTTTAATAGCAACTACAACTGTCACGCAATTAATGGTCGAAGAGTTAATTTGTCAAAACTTTGAAGCTAATAAACACTTGACTAAAACAGATTTTCAGCCTAAAATTTAGATATATATATATATATATATATTGTCTTTAAGAGGTATGCAGAATAGAGTAAAAAGACTCAAATCCCTCCATTCCAAAAGGATCGTTCCAATTGTGTTTGATCTGGGCAAATGCCCGATAGTTGTTCTTCGGATTGTTATAGGGGTGGTAGGGTAGGGGTATTTTTATAGGGGGCGGATCGACCCATAGGGCCGATCGATTTGGTACATGAAACTCTGTCGATGTACGAAATTAATTTCAGCTTAAACGCCAGCTGAGAGAGTCAATGACTTGTAGGTTTTTTTTTTATGGTAGGTGAAAATCATCGAATGACGAAACCCGCTCTTGGGCGGAGCGGGAGACCAGTGTCAGACTCTTACTGACTAAAAAACCTACCCCGTACCTTCCTTGCCTTATTCCTGGAGTCGAGGTAACAGTTTGCACCACCCTAGGCTCCAGGAGGCTTCGACCCTGAAGGGCCCCTGCAGTTTGCTGACAACTCCTTGAGGCGCGCGGGAACGGTGCGCGCCGTTGACGACTTGGACTCGGTCTTACCAGACGACCGGACAGCGAGCTACCCATTGCTCACCGTCCGCGAGCCAGTGTCTACGGTGGCCGGATATCGGCAGGATCGCGGCGGCGACGGCTACGGCGAGGACGCTGTTGCCTTTGCCTTATGCTGTCGGCCTCCTCCTTTACGAGCATTACTGCTTCGCAGAAGGAGGACCGCCTGCCATTCCTCTTCGCTGCGGACCATGGCCTGAACCAGGGCCCGGCGCGAGAGTTCGCCGCCGCCGATCACCCCCACGAGGACACAGCGATGCTCTTCCCAAGCAGGGCACACCTCCACAATGACTTGTAGGTAGAAAGTACGCAACTACCTAAAGGTCATTGACTCGAATATTTAGATTTTACAAAAGATCGGCATTCAAAGCCTATATCTACTTTCACGCGGGCGAAGCCTAGTGACTGATATTATATCCTTTTGTCAAACAAAAACGATATAACTACAGAATTTATGAAGGGTTTTATAACTGTCAAGTTTTTATGAATAGTAATTCTCTAGTTTGTATGAATGTACCCTTAAAACAGGGTAGTGGCCAGACAGCAGTAATACGCGTAGCAATCGGGTCAGCAGTTAACGGGCCATTACCTCCCCTAAACGACATTGAATGACGTGCCTGTCTTACTAAAGAGGTTTTACTACTGCACTTTATTTTGTCACAAAAACAATGGCCACTAAGGAAAAACAACTAAATAACTTACTATGTGTCATCATTTTGTTCCTATTTTGAATTTGCTGACACTTTTTGTTCCAATTTGGAATTTGTTTTCAGTTGTACGAGTCAATACAAAATCCTTGCTTATACTGAAGACATTGATTATACTAATTCCATGCATAAAATACAATCTCACCAAAAAGTTTTAGTCAACTTCTTGGCGAAAGTGTTTTGAAAATGAAACTGTTTTACATTTCAGATCAATGAAATTATTTACTTAAATCTTTTTTATTTTACTTAAAACTTTCTTCCACATTTCGTTAGGCATTGGCTTGAGTTACTTTTTTATTTTCGCCAGTAATAAAACCTATTTATTGTACCTATGTTATATGGAATAGAAAAAAAAAAAAACAAGTGCGAGTGGGACTCACATATTGAACTGGTACTGTACCTACAACTTTCTTATGAAAACAATTCAATTCCCTAATTGAGTTACGAAAATATTTCCCAATCGCAAAAAAGATTTTTTGTTTTTTTTTTTATGACGTATCTCTAAATTTACAGTTTGCAGACTTTTTAAAATATTTCTGCAATAAGACCGATATCGATATATATGTATTCACCTAAAGGGCAATGGATATTGGCTATTATAAAAGGGCTATTGCATGATCAAATCAGAAATGAAGATATCCGCAAGAGAACTAAGGTTGCCGACATAACGAAAAGCTCCAATAGGACACCGGTGTCCACATAACTATCGTCTTTTAATCGTTTCTGTAATTAAGGTAGTCGAAAGGTTAAGACTAGTGGAAACGCACCTTAAACTACTTCACACGATGGGCGAGTAATTACACCGAGAAGCTGTTAATCCTAATCGGCCGGCAATAAAACAGGTTTAGTTTAGGCCCTTTCTGACAGGTGGATAGTTTGCGAAGCCGATTTGTGATCTTTAAGTCGAGAAGTTGCAAATGACAGCCGCTGGTCTAAACGATTTTCAGGTGTTCGCATGGAATTAGTAAGTCCTTTATATTATTGGGAAGACTGACTATAGTTCATTTTTTAATACTAAACTACGATTTGACAACTTATAATACATATGTCAACCTCCAGAAAATTAGGAACATATTTCTAGAGCATGACAATCTAAGTTGTAAAATCGTAGTTTAAAATTAAAACACGAACTAGGTATGCCAGTCTTGTTAAATAGTGTATCTAAACAAAAAAATAGATACCGGTGAATGAGCTCTAAAACAGTTCCAGTACGGACGGAACCGATGCATAGGACATGCGTGCTTTGCACCCATTCTGCACACCCATCTGCTCTTTCCAGAATTTTTTTATTTGAGGCCAAAACACAGCTGTCTATCGACACGAAAAAATAATAAGTTTGAAAATCTTGGTTGAAATATTTTCAATACACTTACTCGGAAATCCGCTTTTATTCCACCGCTCACAGGCACTCAATGGACATTAAGTTTTCTAGTCACTAGTGTGTAAAAACGACCACAATTTTATAAAAAAAAAAATTGTTTATCGTATCAGGCAAACGTCCACCCACACGAAGCGCAGGTCCTAAAACCTCCGAGTCCTAATTGTCTTGAAAAACGTCGTTTGACACATGTGCAAAGTAACTGCAACCCTCGACTCCAAAACACACTCTCCTACGGTTCATACGAATTCCGCCTCGGTCGCAAAGACAAGCTTTCTGCACTTGTATCAAAATGTACTATTAGCGTAGGTTTCATGATTAGAATCATGCTGGAAGAATGATTGTATAGAAATGACGTAACATTACCCATGCACCATTATTCAGGCCTTCTAAAAGCCAACAAGAATAAGTACTGATTACAAACAAAGAAAGCAAGAAGAAAAACAAACAACAAATCGTTCCCCAAAAATCTATTATAATACTGGCAAATCATCTCATAATTTGTAGACTACAACAATAACAATTGCTAAACGTCTGCCGATGTAGATGATAAATGTGGCTTATAAACCTCAGGACAGCCATGTAATAGGCTGCCATATTGTAACAAATGATCGAATAGCGACACTTATCCGCCATCTTGGATAAAAATTGGCGCGAAACATAGTTTAGATTTTAATGTCGTATATGTTTATTTTATATAATAAAATGTTACTTTCTGAGTTGAAAGGGATGTGTTTTTGTTGCTTTATTTGAAAAACCGCACTTGAATCTATTTTTACTTCGTATAAGGACGAAGTAAAAATAGATTCAAGTGCGGTTTTTTGGACAACAGTTTTGCTCAAAATATGTATATGTTTTCTGTAGGTAGGTACGAGTATGTAGAGAAGAACAAACAACTTACGCGATTATTCTATGAATTTATGATTTTGCTCGTACGTACAGTACGGCCGTCAGAGCTTTGTGAGTCTGAAGTTAGGCTCTACGAATTTTAGAGCGTGAAAAGTCGTAAAAAAATAAATGGTTTAAACAAATAAGTGCAATTTGCAGTTGTTGTTGGTGTTAAAAACTGTTAGCGGCATTTTTTTTAAACCTGTATTTTTGTACAAGATTTGAAGCGCTAAAATTCGCAAAGCCTAACTTCAGAATCGCTAAGATATTGTATATTGTAATAATTATACTTATTAATGTTTGCAACTTTGAATTTTGAATTGATTACAACAGTTAAAATATTATTATTAGATTCCTTGAAAAAACCTAGTGTCCTTAGATTTATCAAACGAAAATAAAACTGGTCTATTTTAGATGCTAAGCTGTAAATCGTTAATTTGTAAATTATTTTAAACCAAAACTGTCGAAAGATAGTAAATAACATAGGTAGCAAAATGAAGGACTTTTATATTACAAAAATATATAGGAATAAGATTTTTTTTTATTCTGTTATCATTACATAGTATAAAACAAAGTTGCTTACCGCTGTCCCTATGTATGGTTAGATCTTTAAAAGTACGGAACAGATTTTGATGCGGTTTTTTTTAATAGATAGAGTGATTCAAGAGAAAGATTTTTGTGTATAATACATGCATAATATATTCAATATCAGTACCCGTGCCAAGCTGGGACGGGGCGCTAGTGTATAATAATTCAGTGATCGATTTTAACTTAGGGTTATTTCAGCTAATTTGAAAAAAACTCACTTTCATGTTTTAAAAACATAAATCTACTGCAGATTTTCTATCTACAAAAAACATAAGCTAAACCAGTGAATACTCTAGTCTGTATAATAAGTAATGAAGGACTGGCTAAGATCACTAAGCCTTGGATAGTGTCTCTTGAGAATAATGCTGCTAATTGCACTAGACAAACTATTGTGAATTATGATAAATGAAATAAGTTTGTACTACTACTGTGTAGTTTGTTGTAGCTTTGTTATTTTAACTTTATACCTACTTCTATGTAAATCGATTTTTGTAACAGACTTCTAAAAAGAAGGACTTAAAAAGTACTGTTTACAAAAATACAAACAATCACTTTTATGTAAAAACTAGCTTTTGCCCACGGCTTTGCTCCCGGCAACAGTTTATTCAACTTTACTCCAGTCTACCCTACTCTACCCTCCTCAACCCTTGTCTATCCTTCTATACCCTATTTTTTTTTTTCATAAGAACCTTCTCCTGACAATAACAAACACAACAAAAAAAGAATTATCGAAATCGGTTAAGCCATTCTCGAGTTTTGCGCTTACCAACACATTTTGCGATTCTATTTTATATTATAGACTAGCCCTTTGCCAAAGGCTTCGCCCGCGTGAAAGTAGGGTTCTCCATACAACCTTTAGAACCCTATTACATCCCTTTAGAAGCTGAATTTTGAAAAAAAAACCTTTCTTAGTCGCCTACGTCATAAAAGGAAGCATTGCGCAAAATTCCACTCTCCAAGGTCCAGTAGTTTCGGCTGTGCGTTGATATGTCAGTTAGTCAGTTTCTTCTTTTATATATATATATATATATATATATATTAAGGTAATTTCACCCGTTTAGTTTGATTCACTGACCGGTTTACAGCTATATGTGGAGCCTGCTGTCGCAGTCATTTCCCGAAAGGAAAGTTCGGCCCCGGTATGAAAGACAACCCGCTACGCCCAAAGACGCGGAGATGTCACTGGATGATTTTTCCACAGAAAAAAAAAGAAAGCAAAGAGCAATAGAGACAGTTGTGTTTCGACGGCATGCACTGTTCCCGCGCGCCTCAAGGAGTTGTCATCAAATGTAGAGGCCCGACTGCAGGGCCTTACCGGGAAGGGAGGAAGGTCTGACACTGGTGTGAAGGCTAAAAAGCAATGGGGTGGGTCATTTAGTCAGTAAGGTTCTGACACTGTTTCCCGCTTCGCCCAAGGGCAGGATTCGTATTTAGATGATTTTTCCCACCATAAAAAAGGACACAGCTGTGATTTATATTACTAGAAATCTGGCACACCTTCCAGCTACATCTTTCAGAAGTGCGGAAATCTAAATACAGTCCATTACTCATAAACACGACTAATTTCCCTTAGTCCACAATTTAGCGTAATGAGTGAGTTACATTAAGTGAGGAGTGCTGTGGATTACGACTCGTCTGACGTCAGCCCAGGCTTTCTGAGGGAGACAGCAGATTGATGGTGATGGATCATTGCGAATAAAGAATGGAACAACTGAACATTTGGGATTTAGCTGTATTTTAGTAAGTAAAAATTTATACACTACTAGCGACCCACCCCAGCATCGCACGGGTATATATGTAATATATTACATATATACCCTATAATACATGCATAATATATATAAACCTTCCTTTTAAATTACTCTATCTATTAGAAATAAAATTGCATCAAAGTCCATTGCGTACTCTTAAAGATCTAAGCATACATAGGGACAGCGGTAAGCAACTTTGTTTTATACTATGTAATGCTACGGGCGGCTGATAAGTTCGGAGAGATCAAAGATATTACACGTAGGATGAATAGATACTCCTCCTCATCACCGTCATCAGAAAATGTGTCCTGAAGACTGACACGCTGAATGGCAATGCTAATTTTTAAGGTGAAGAAAAAGCCAGCCCTCTGGCTCTGACTCTATTAAATACCTTGCAAAGACAAAAGCAACCAAACGAGCAAACCTGCTGAGGATGCCACACCTCATACACAAAGGATTCCACTACTTACTATTCAGAACAGCGGCTGTTTATAATAGGCGTGTAATACTCCACAAAGATCGTATAACCTGTCATTAATTCCACGTTATGACTATGAACGATGGTTCCATATGCTTTATGTACCATTAAACATTCACTTTAATCTAACTTCGGCTAGGGTTGCAGGTTCTGACTGTTCACCGAGGGACGCAGAAGCACCAAGAGAGGAACTAGTGCAACACTGTCGGGTCTTGGTGGTGGAATGGCAAAAGGAAGCTCTTGCATACTACTGCTGACCTCGTCACAGTTGAAGTGATCTGGCTGGTGCTCGATCGCAGGCTCGGAAAGAGCTTTCTGTCATTTAAACTCTTGAGTCCGAGTGAACGCCGGCGTTCGCACACCTATTATTGTCTTTCTATTATGTCTCTTTCTATTCTGCTCTCAAAACGGTGAAGGAAAACATCGTGAGGAAACCGGCATGTCCTAGAACCAAAAATTCGAAGACATGTGACATCCACCAACCCGCACTGGGCCCGCGTGGTGGATCATGGCCCATTCCCTCTCCTAGAGAGGAGGCCTGTGTCCCAGCAGTGGGAACATTAAAAAGGCTGATGATGATGATTACGTCTCTTAAATAAGGTATTTAAAAGTTTAAACCGACGCAGGTGCTTTCGGAGCATGGCTGCTTTGGGAAGTAGTAAAGAATCAGCGAGTTCAATAAATTTGGATCAATATAGGCGGACATAAATGTACTGACCATCAATTATTTTAGCATCAGAATCAGAATTTCGTGGTGTCAGGTTTGGTCCCTTAGTAAAAGTTGTTTGTTATGATGACTATAGTTACGTGTTTAGTATCGGTCACTAGCAAAATACCACTCTCAGATTATTCACGAGATCTCAGAACTTAAAACCTACAATCTTAAAATTTTGCAAGTTCCTTACAGGTTGTAGACATCCGCTAAAACGGATTTTACGAAACTCCACTTCTAAGTGTCTAAACACACTATGCCGAGGATACGCGACGGAAGTTCGGCATGATTACGCCTGCAATGCTATTTGAATTACTGGCGACACATTATGCCGAAATTACGTTGCGTTATAGCGTACAGCCGAACTTCAGTCGGGCGTTTCGGCGGCAACGTATTCTGTAGAACACACATTATACGCGACCGAACTTCGGAGTTTTATTTTGCATTTGTCTGTCCGGCTGTATAGATAACACGACACGACGCCACGACAGCGCTCGAAACACTGAATATACACACAAAATTGCGCAACTGAATTTCTGCCGCGTAAGTTCGGCACTTATGGTGTGTCATATCAGCCGAATACGTTGGAACGTAAAATCAGCCGCGGAACTTCGGTCGCGTACGTTCGGCATAGTGTGTTTAGACACTAAGAGGGTAAACCGACTATCACCCGGGCAAAGCCGCTGGCAGAACTATTTGTATGATTTACAGTACGGCCGTCGCTTCTTGGCGAGTCTGAAGTTAGACTCTGCGAACTTTAGCGCTTGAAAACTCTTACAAAATAAAGGTTTAAAAAAAAAATACGTGTGGCACTCGGGGACTGCCGCGGTAAAGCTATTGCATAGCATTCTGTATCAACTTATGCAATTATAATTATTTATTTTTTTATTTTTATTTTATTCATATAATATTTCTTTTTCTTTCGATTCGGGCGACTTCCGTAAAGTCGTACAATACGTCTAATCGCAAATCTATGCGAAAGCAAACAGCTGATTATGTATTCGTCCGATTTCGGAGCAGCTCGTCTCGATTCGGGCGAGTTCCGTAAAGTCGTACAATACGTCTAATCGCACGACACACAGCGCCGTGTCGAAGACTGCCGAACTGACACGACGTTAGACGATGCACGGCCTTCAAGCCACACCTCCGTGCCCGTCGGAGTGGGGAGCGTGAGGTTTTTTCGTTACGGAATTTCTGGATTTAGTCCCCGCGCTCAAATCCTGCGATAGAAGCTATGCAATAGCTTAAAAATAAGTGCCAGTAACAGTTTTTAACAGCAATAAACTGCAAATTGCAATTATTGTTTCAACCATTCTTTTTTTTACGAGTTTTCAAGCGCTACAGTTCGCAGAGAATAGCTTCAGACTCGCCATCCGACGGCCGTACTGTAAACTTGTCTGTTCTTCTCTACATACTGTTACGAACATGATCTAATCAAATGCCGGTTTACTAAGAAAGCAATTTATTCATCACAGACGATAACACAAATTAGTCCAATCACCAATATACCACTTCGCTTAATAAAGGCTTCAAAAAAATTTAGTCCAATAACAGTTTTTAACAGCAATAACAACTGCAAATTTCAATTACTTATTTAAACCATTTATTTTTTTTCAATACACTTACTCGAAAACTGCTTCTTATCGCACTCCCATTAGGTTCAATATAGCATGTATATCACCCAAGTGCTTTTTTGAGTTTATCACAACAAGGGCTTTTTTATTCCTTCCTTATCGTCACGGTCAACGGTGATTTTCTTTTTTTACTTAGTTTATCGAATCAGGCGCGAGGCGTTCGCCACGGGCGCTGGACGACCCCCACAAAATTAGAAACTGTTCAGAGCAGATTTGAATGCTATTACTACTGTATTTATTTCTACTGTATGTTTGAGATACGATTAAACGTTTTTTCTTTCTTTCTTTATTTCACAAGTCGTAAGTGTATCGAAAAACGTCGTTTGACACACGTGCAGATTTGTCTTTGCATCCCTCGGCTCCATAACACACTCGCCTACGGCTCGTGCGCATTTCGCCTCGGTCGCAATGACAAACTTCCTGCACTTGTATCAAAATGTACTATTACGACGTTTTAAGCGCTAAAATTCGTTGAGTCTAACTTCAGACTCACCAATATCCGACAGCCGTACTGTCTACAGTCTACCTACACTAATATAATAAAGAGGTTAAGTTTGTTTTCTTTTTGTTTGTAGGAGGAAATCTCTGGAACTACTGGTCCGATTGGAACAATTTTAACAACAATAGATAGCTGCTTTCTTCCTGAGTAAGGCAGGTATATTTTGTACGCGGGCGAAGCCGCTGACAAAAGCTAGTATATTATAAGATCGAAAGGGATGGCAACCCTGAGTCTACTGCAACAATGTTGGACAAAGAGTTAACACACTCACGTAATTCGGGATAGGCGGTGCTCTCGTGCATAATTCACCGTTACATCATTACATAGTATAAAACAAAGTTGCTTACCGCTGCCCCTATGTATGCTTAGATCTTTAAACGTATGCAACGGATTTTGATGCGGTTTTTTTTCTAATAGATAGAATGATTCAAGAGGAACGTTTATGTGTATTATACATGCATGATATATTAAATATCAGTACCCATGCGAAGCTGGGGCGGGTCGTCGCTAGTATAAAACAAAGTGCTTACCGCTGTCCCTATGTATGCTTAGATCTTTAAAAGTACGCAACGGATTTTGATGCGGTTTTTTTAATAGACAGAGTGATTCAAGAGGAAGGTTTATGTGTATAATACATGCATAATATATTCAAAATCAATGCGAAGCTGGGGCGGGTCGCTAGTTTTATACATTATAAGATTGAAAGGGATGGCAACCCTGAGCCGACTGCAACAATATAGGACAAAGAGTTAACATTCACGTAATTCGGGACATTCGGTGGTCTCGTGCATAATTCAGCGTTACACTTACCAATTAGAATGTGAATATTTTTGTTTATTACGACTTTGTTTTCGTATTATTGTTTCATTTTCTAACCATTTCGTGGAGGGTCGATCCGGTAGGTACATGAACACTATTGATTTATAAAGATTTCATTAAAAAACAAAGGTACTTACTTTCTTTCAATGTGTGCATTTTTTTTTTTCAATCCAACTGGGGCCAAAGGTTTGTGTTTGAAAGGAAGGCTCTAGCCCTGGTATAGATGGTGACGTAGGAACTGGGTAGGTTGTTTAGTCAGTAAGAGTCTGACACTGTTTCCCGCACCGCCCAAGGACCGAATTCGTCATACGGACGATTTTTACGTACCACAAAAAAAAAATCTTTAAGCTAACATCAGCTAATCGTATCCAATGACTTGTAAATAGATTATACGCAACGACCGACTACCTATAGGTCATCGACTCGCTCAGCTGACGTTTACTAAAAGAATTTAATTTTGGATACTATTACCGGATCGATCCTCCACGCGATCGTTTTACGATCAAAATTTAGCTTTGTATAGATACTTATTATGTCCAAGTAAGAAACAGGTATCATATTCCTCTAGAAACCCATAATCTAAGTAAACGAGGTAACCGACTTCCCTGTACAAACTAGAATGAGCCTAAATAGGGTGCTTCAAAATTATTACTGTAGTAGCCGGTGTAATCCGTGTAAGTGACCCAAAGAGTTATGTGCCAGCCGAAACATTAGCTGCCTAATTAAGTCTTTGGCTAGAGGGCGCCACTTACACCTGAATTTATCTAGTAATAAGCCTATGGAAGCACGGGAAATGGCTTTTGGGTAGGCTATAAAATAAATCTCTTGTAAGTAAGATCAAATCTAGATAGATACAAATAGCCCTTTTATTTATTTATTGAAATTTCATGCACCACAAAGGTACAAAGGCGGACTTAATGCCTTAGGCATTCTCTACCAATCAACTAAGAGTGGTGAAAATATGGCAGGTACATAAAAAATTAAAGATTATAAGAAACAAAACAAGAGTTCAAAAACATATATGTAAATAAAATAAACATAATTTTTGTCGGAAACGAGATCGATTTGTTGACAACAAGACAAGGCACGCCATCTAGTGGCAACTAGAAGACCTAAACAAAGATGGCGCGCTTGATAGAGTCAATGACGTTTCCGCTTTGCTGCGAGCTTGCGGAGGAGAGAACCCGCCCGGGAAGCGGACACTCTCAGCCAAGCAGTCGCAGAATCAAGACGTTCTGAAACTGTCTGTTTTGTGATTTCTACCTATCAAATAATAGTGCACTGTACCGAAATTTATTGAGAAGTAAACCAATTCAACTCCTAGCCTTATTCATTGCACGATACCCACATAGACCCACATGATAGTTCAGAACTTGAAAGCCATCCTGGACACGACCCGATATATTTATATAAATGAAAATAAAGAGCTTTTCATTATCTATAATCATTTTATGAGGTTTTTTTATGTTGTGCTTCACCGTGTCCTCCGGGCGGTTCACACAGTGGCGACACCCGAGCCTTGCTTCCTCTTGAATCTGATGCAGGGACCTCCCGAACTTACCATGTACTTACAGTGAGAACCTGCGTCATGCGGAAGGTGAGGACGCCATGTGGTCTCTCCAGCCACGCCTCAAAGAGGGGACTTACCGCCGTAATTATGGCGTGCCTAAATACTTTTATGAGTGGACTGAGAGTGAAATGTCTGACTTTTGTTTGTAACACTAAAACTATGATTAATTTGTGATGTGTAGTGCCCTCTAGAGGGTTCCATCTATCTGGCAGAATCTTGATAGTCCGAATTTTATTTGGCATAACACACTTGGCAGAATCTTCTTTCGTCGAATATTTTTAAGGCATAAAAATTAGTTAGCATAACTATTGATTGGCAGAACGTTTACATGCCCGAATTTGCAACGGCATACTTTTAACATGGCAGAATTTTATTTGGCATAATTACGATTGTCATATTATCATTTAATATTACACAAAGTTTCGTTTAGAATTATGTTTATTTAGAGGGATGGTGATATTTGAGGAGCCGGTATTTTTTTCCTTGAATTTCATTTTACCGAAATCGCACCTATGGCCGACGTCCTTTTTGCTATAGACATACTTGATATATGTTACAAAATAATATCATAAACTGTCAATATGCTATGCTAAAAATTGATTAACAGAACCGAATCGCCGCAAAACCGACTTTCCGTAGTCTTGTCTGCCCTACCCCTAGAGTGTAATTTAAAATCGCGTAGGCGCGGAGGGGTAGGGCGGCCCGCGAGCTGAGGAGCAGGTGGTTTGAAGGGAAGGATGGTGAGCGTTGAAACCATCTGCGACGATAAGCTCGCGTGGGGCCGCCCAAACCCCGCAGCGCCGGAGCCGTGACAGAAACGTTGCTTGCTGTATGCTGCATGCCTGCTTGCCTGCTGCATGCCTGCTTGTATGCTGCATGCCGGCTTGCATGCTGCATGCCTGCTTGCATGCTACATGCCTGCTTGCATGCTGCATGCCTGCTTGCATGCTGCACGCCTGCTTGCATGCTTGCTGCATGCCTGCTAATAAAGAAATACATTGACTGCGAATTTTCTGCGATATGATGGTTCTGCTATTCAATTATTATGGACATGAAATTTATGCCTAACGATTATTCGGACTAACAAAATTATGATTTTCGAATTTATGATAAGTGAGTGTATGCCAAACCACTTTCTGCGAAATGAAGATTATGCTATGCGTTGTTATGCAAAACGAAATTATGACGAAAAAAGTTCTGCTTTAAAAGGTAGACCCCCCTCTAGAAGCATTGATTCGTAATAACGGTATACTAATTCCAATAGATGGCGCTGCAACTAATCGTTTTTTTATTAATTAATTAAAGAATTAAATAATCTATTTGTTTATGCGTAATAAATCCTTTTAAATATCAGCAGCATTAATTGACATATTATTCTCTGTATTCGATTTGGCTGAATGAGATCTATCCACGATCTGAGGTTTTGACGTTAGAAAAAATCTAGGGCGCGCCCTTTTTTTATATCTACGTTTCAAGGTCAGTAAGTAATTCTTTAAAATAATCCCGTTAAGATTTATATCTTCTTGCTGTTTATACAGCAATGTATGTTCCAAAGGATTGTATTCCAAAGGAAGTATTTCATCATCATCATCTTCTTACCCCATGTTACTTAGGATCAGCGCAATACGTTTTGCTTCTTCCATTCTATCCAGTTAATTGTAACATTTTTATTTCCATTACTCACTTTTTAATCAAATAATTCTGAATTATGCAGTGTCCCAAACAAAGCAAAGATTGACTCTTTCTTATTTCATAACTTAAAAGAGAAAATCTTTGGGCAACATTTTTTAATTCAAATACTCTATCAATACGAACAATTTCAAAAGTTATGTTATCTGTCCCTAAACGCCACGTCTACTTTTTATCACGGAAAAGTCATCGGTGATTAGATAAAATAATAGCGGTCCCAGGTTTGAACCTTGAGGAACGCCTAAAACTTGTTTACCTTAGAAAACTGCCATTCATACATAATTAAAATATTTGATCAAACAATTTAATAAATAAAACGATACTTCATAAATAACTCTGCGGTCTCATAAATTGTGCAATATCAAATGATAGAAAAAGCGTATATTTCCGGTCACGTAGGTATGCTCTCATTCGCTCAAATGCCGATGCTAATTGGCCAAAGGCGACTCTTCTTTGCCAATTAGATCTTCCTTTAATTTATCAGGAACCATTCTACTGGTAATAAACCATTTTATTGAATTCAGTATTTGATTGGAATGGCGAATGTTTTTTTTTTTATTTTAAAGATGGTTTCCATTTTGCTTTTGTGATTGAATAAAATTGTTTATTGAGTTTTTTGTAATATCGATGTTGATTTTATGGATACTCATTTAAAAGTAAAGAATGGTTTTTTGTGTGCTTAAGCGACAATTTTATACAGTCCACAAAGTTTTATATGGTTTTTAGATTCATAGAAACAAAAGCATCCGTAATATTATCAATTCGGGTGTCCGACTAGCACTTAACCGATATTTTTATCGTAAATAGGCTTTCTTTTGATCACTTTTTAACCTGATGGTAAGCGACGATGTGATCAAACTGGGTTGCAACAGTGACTATCTCGTTTTCGAATTTATGAAAGAAAAGTCTCACTGGAGCACGTTCACCCACTTCTAAATTATTCCATTGTACGCCACTTTATATATCATGTAGTTTACTAGTTTATTGTAACTTCTAAAGTATCAATTCCGAATCTAATGGCTGAGGGAATGGCATCATAATGTCGATACTGATATTTAAGTCAATCACATGAAATTACTATCAGATGCTCAATACGTGAAACCTTTGGTAACTTGACGACACACCCCTTCACACTTCACATGAAACTACTATTAGGGATATCCATGAGGACTTCCACCATTAAAAAAAATTAAGAGAGTATCGTATTTGTTGGCAAGATCAACCTCGCGACAAGCGAAATTTGCATGCATGTCTAATGTATGCAAATTTTCAGCTCAATCGGTAACCGGGAAGTGGATCAAATTTAATTTGCAAGATTTGATCACAAACATCGCGACAGGTGAAACTAATATAAAGCTTGTAAAAAGTGGAAATGTTTATAACATTTTTACGGTTGAAGGACTGAACGGAATCTGATGAGATTTGGTACACAGGTAGATCATGTCCTGGAATGGCCCATAGGCGTATGTTCCAGTATGTTAATTTGGGATTATTTTTTTCTATTATGGCAGTGGCTGGTTATGATTTTTTTTTCATTATTTAGGGTTCATTTGGAATTTCGGCTGGCAACTCTATCGACACACATAATTCCCAACGGATCATTGTACTAATCTTACCAAGAATATTAAAAATACATCAAAATAAACGTAATCCGTGCAGAAATAACCAACGTCGTTTGTAACTCTTCACAGCACACGGAATTAAAACTCGCGGGAGTAGGTTTCACTTAAAATAGAATTACATTTTCAAAGCTTTCAATATCTCTTTACTTTCATCTTTATTTTGGTGGTAAGTATATAGAACTGGCAACCGTGAAAGGTATTTTTTTGCAATACACTTACTCGGAATCCGGTTCTTATCCCACCCACCGCTTATTGGCATGTAATTGACTATTTTCCGCACTAGTGCAGAAAAGTGGGCGACGCCACAATCTTATTACATTTATCTTATCAAGCTGATACCTCACGAGTCGTAAGTGCATTAGAAGGCGTCCTGGCGTCCTCGTTTGATACACATACAAATTTGTCACAGCAGCCTTCGGCCCCATAACACTCGCGTACGGCTCATACGAATTTCGCCTCGGTCGCAATGACAATCTTTGTACACTTGTATATTAATCATACGAGTGAGAAAGAGGGATGAAGCGATACACCGTTTATAACTCCCATTAACAGTTTAGGTTGCGTTAAACTCTTGTGATAGGCCCTTTTGTTAACCCAAGACTGAGCGGTTCCATAACTCTGAAGAGAGACTGCTCTCTTCAGAGTTATGGAACAGCCGAGTGGTAACGGCCAAGACTTACGTGTTGTACTTTACGGGTTCAAAGTTCAAACCCAGTCAGGCTTATTACTTTGTGAAACTTATTTTGTAACCACTGCTCTTAAGACGGGCAAGGATCACATCTTGAAGAAACCGGCATGTCCTAGAACCAAAAATTCGAAGACTTGTGACATCCACCAACTCACACTGGGCCCGCGTGATGGATCACGGCCCATTCCCTCGCCTAGAGAGGAGGCCTTAGTCCCAGCGGTGGGATCATTATAAGGATAAGATGTTATGTTTTAAGGTGTTTTTTTTTATGACGTTGTATTGAAATAAACACAATTTTCTTTCTTTCTTATAACTCTCATTATCTCCAAGGCTCCTCACAAAATACATTACATATTTCTTTGTTTCAATTCACTTTACTAAATAAAAAAATACAACAAAATAACCTACTTACGTTTGAGCGTTCTAATGCGATTGTCTCCACGGGAGCCCTACAATGGAGCAGCACTCCAGTAGGCATGCATTAGAAATCCTTTCAGTAACCATGGTTGGTTAAACCCTTTAAGATTCAAGACAAAGGAATGGCTTTTTTTCTCGTTACTAGGGCGCTGTGATACGGAGAGTGATGCTAGCGTGGATTCAGAATTCAAAAGCAACAAGATAATATGTAACTAATATTATATGTAACTCTTATGAGTTAAAATTTCTCTTATGGTTTAAAAGATTTCCTATGGAATGTCTTGCAAGTTCTTCTTTATAAAGATCTAAGTTTTGGAACGTGCAAATTAATTTTACTTTTTTTTTTATTCAATGTAGCCTCGAGTCAAAAATTATACCTAAGAAAATCGTGTTCTCGAATACAAATCTTCGTTCCTGCTGACCAGGGGGGATTGTCTTGTTAGAGCTCTTTCTTTTGAGGTTGAAAACCATCCAATGGTCTCTCTCTCTCTCTCAAGAGTGGCAATCGGCAAAGAGAGACCTCTCTTTGCCCGACGCACCTCCCCCGGCGGCGGGGGCTTGAGGATGTCCATTCCCTCACGGCTCTGATCATCTCCTATCATTACTACTTGGCAGTAGAAGCAGTCTACATCCCATTCCCATTCCTTTCGCAGAAGATCATGACACAAACCAAGGTCCTACGTGAAAGATCGCCGCTCTTGCTTCATCCCGGTTGTAAGAACTTGCATAGTAATCCTGGCCGCAACAGGTGCAGACATACGGACGAACAACAAGAAGTACGGGCATCATGGGTAGCTCGCCGTCCTGCTATCCAGTAAGGACCGCCCCTATCCACGCACTTCTCAATGTCAGCAAAACCCTAGATGCCCAGCAAGGACAATGCTCGCTAGGTCCACGTGAAAATTCTAAAAAGGAAACCCTTTGTGGTCCTAGAGAGCAAAAGGCAACTTAAAGGTATAGGTGTGGTTTTAGTCAATAATCTGACAACTTCTCGCTGCACCCTAGATCTGTGAAGATTTAGATCTGGTCTTTAATCCATTTAAGTACTCCCCATTTTATGTAAATTATGTAGGTGTACAGTAGATCACAGCAGTTTGCAGTTGGCCTAGTATCCACCAAAGTGAAGAAAAGAGGAGATGTGCTGCAAAGCTGGCATGTTACTCCCACGAATACGGATTGAAATGTAAATGAATCTCCTCAGACTCCTTTCTTCTCCGCTTTGGTGCATACCGAGCCTTAGCGTTTTCAACGAACGCGCAAATAAGCCGTAGAAATATCAAAGTAGGTAAGTATGGTATACAATAAAAAAAAGAAACGAAGTCAAAAAAAAAACAATGTATTCAAAAAAAACGACTACAATTCCATTATTTGGGTGGTGGTGGAGGGCGGCGGCCACGGCCTTGTGGCAGCACTGGCGGAGGGTCGTAGTGAGAGTGGAACACTCTGTACGCGAAATATTCCATCAGCGCCAGGGCCAGGGGGTACAAAAACTTCTGGCCCGTCTGCGGCACCACGAAGTAAGCCAGGCAAGCTGCTCCCGCCGTGTACCATCCAAACTCGCGGTTCAGCACATGGGAGTAATGGCACAACGAAATTATGTTCAAGGCAATCGCCAGGTTTCCAATAGGGGCATTGTCCTCGGCAGCGACCGACAGAGCGAAGGGAATCACTCCCGACAGCAGGTGGATCAAGGAGATGATCTGGTCGCTTCGCCGGAGATCCGCGTTCAGGCACGGCAGGGCCAGGTAGCGGACCGCGTTCAAGCTGATCACGTACGCAGCGTTCAAATCATCGCCGAGGATTCCGCCTGCAGAAACGACAATGAAATACTTTAAAAAATTAAAAAAGAACTCTCATTTCTTTGACAGTATTGCTACAGTTTACACAAAAACAAATTAAATACAAAGTAGCGCCAAAATCACCCTTCAAACGCATTTTTCATGTCAATATATTTCGCCAGTCGTATATTTACGACCAAATACTCCCTCGCTTATTTCTTCAATTCCCATTGTTACTTGAAAGGGACAAAATATTTGGTCTTAAACACTACCCAGGCGACATGGACAGGAAAATATTTGTCAGATTAATCCAATGATGTAAGTGGCTAAAGGGCTTCACGGTTGCGCCAAAGGCGATCATATCAGCAATGTTGCAAGACAATGTTGTCTGATACTGATATTTCACTGCAAAATTGCAGTCCTTACTTCTTTAGCCAACTGCACGAAGGGCGACATGAGCGTGGCGGCCTGATACACAGCTTAATTCTAGTCCGATGATAGTTGATAGTCTTTTTTGACAGGTTGGCCATCTCGATTAAATAGCTATGTTGTAAGGTCCTCAGAGTTGCCCTCGCATTGGAATCAGAAGATACACGATCTGCTATTCGAACTGTATGTCAGATATGTCTTTAGTATCTATATAGAAAAAGCAAAGTCCTACCACCTACTGTCACCCAACCTAAACTGGTCCTAAAACTATGAAATTTTGCACCGAGGTCCCTTTTATAATGTTTATGTCGTGGCCAGAAAACGTAGTTTTACGAGAGCGAAGCCGCTGGCAGAAACTATTATTTTATATCCTGAACCACCGAACTGCGGCTCGAGACTCATTTTAAAATCAGACATAAGACCTGAGTTAGCTGCAGGGGAGGAATATTCTTAAGGAGATGCGTTTTTGTGGGCACATAACGCCATCATGATAAGACCTTCCTACTGTATTGATCAGAATGTTGAGCTGTGAAAAAGATGGATGAAAAGACTGCATGTAGCGGAGATGAGTAGTGATAGTGTGACGGGTGACAGGACAGAGTGGAAGAAAAAAACATGTTGCACCGACCCCAAGTAACATGGGATAAGGGATCGTCATCCTAGACGATGATGAACGCCATCATGAGGCATCCTGATGGCGTTGTGTCCATAGAAAGACTTTGGCTACTATAGCCTATAGTGTCCAAAGTCTGGAAGGGTCTGATAGACACCCTTTCGACCCCAGGAATATAGACAAGGATAGGATAGGGATTTCCAGAAGAAAAAAGAGCGCATCGATAGTAAATTAGAAATAAGTCTAAGTCTAAGAATAAAAAAAAAACTTTTTACCACAAAAACGCCCATCAGAAATGCTGCATCAGCCGCTTTGTTCCTGTGGAAAAAATGGTGCTGGTAGGCACCGTTATACCTACTTTGGTAATGTAAGAATCCTATTACTCCGTGTATAAAAAAATTTGCGTGCATTCCGGGATGTGTGAAGGTAGCGCCGGTCATCCGGCTGATCCCTCGCCCGGCCACACAGCACATGATGAGATGTGCAACAGAAGTAGTGAGGTCGTCGCCATCGCTTCCCATAGCATTTATACACTACTACAAACACAAAATATTGTTAACAAACACAAAAAATTCAAATAAAATTTGCACTCCCCATGACATTAGTTTTTTATCAGAAAAAACAGTCTTCTAGTGTCAATGAGCAGAAAAGAAAAACAGTTGTCAAGTGTCATTCCAATTTCTAACAGAATCTTTTTTGTGGAGGTGTAATTAGCTAATTAAAAATAATGTTGATATGTAAGAAGATTTTATTTAAATACGAGAGCTTTGTCACGCTTTGTGCAGAATGCAATACAAATAAGTGGTTAGGATTCGTGCGCCTAGGGAAATTGCTCAAGCAATGTTTCTCTATACTACATCTTGTAGAGAAGTAAAATGTTAACGGTTACGTTTTTTTAAAATACTTTTCTTTTTATTATAAATATCAATCAATGCACAGGTTAATCGATCATGTAAGTAAAATCTTATTAATATTAAAAACGTTTGTATGTATTTTTTTATGGTATAAATCATTCAATGAAGAATCCCGCCCTTGGGCGGCGCGGGTAAAAAACGTTTGTATGTATTTTTTTTATGGTATAAATCATCCAATGAAGAATCCCGCCCTTGGGCGGAGCGGGTAACAGTGTCAAACTCTTACTAACTAAACAACCTACCCCGTTCCATCCTTGCCTAAATCCCAGAGCCCTGGTGTTACGCTTGCGCATCAACCCTTGACCCCAGGTGGTTTTGACCCTGCAGGGCCCCTTCAGTTTTCTCATTTTCTGACAACTCCTTGAGGCGCGCGGGAACAATGCGCGTCGTCAACGACTTGGGCTCGGTCCGGATTGTTACCAGACGACCGGACGGCAAGTTGTTAATCTTTCGCGCAAAAACTAACTCTGAAGGGATTTCGAAGAAGATGAAACTTGGTACACGTATAGACTATGTCCTGGTATAACACATTGGGTAAATTTTCTTTTTTTTTTCGTTATCTTGGGCAAAAGCGTTGGAAGCAGCTAGCAGTAGGTAATTACCTATTAAATTGTTTTGATGGCACTTGTTTTGGTTGAATTTCAAATAATAAGTGAACATGGTTGAAAACTTCAGGCCTTAGGTATGTTGTTGTCTTACGCAGTACGGTTTTTTACACATAAAAATATTGTTTTTATACCCAAAAAACAAATATAAATATGTGTTGATCTCCTTATCGTAGGTAATGGTAAAAAAAATGTATTAAAATGGCGGCAGTAGGACGGAAAGCGGTCGTTCCGTCGCAAAACAGCAAACGGTCTTTGAAAGTTGTTCGTTGTTGAAACCATTTTATATAGGTCTACCGCTAATTCAGACTACAAGTTGCCAAAGAAATAGACATACACACATTACAAATACTCTCGGGACCTTTACCTTATTTTTTGAGGCAAATGGGTACGTTGAAATAAATTACAAACGTAAGTTTTTGTTTAGGAATTAGTTTTTTATACTAGATGGCGGTAAACACAGTTTTGGTTCTAAACTACTTTTTATGAATATTTTTTCGTAAATGAAATTGTACATTGAAACAGTTAATATTAATGATGAAACTGCTAACTTATTTTTTATCGTTAGATTTAATTATCAACAAAAGCTTTTATTTTACTCTATGCCCAAGCTAAAAAGCCTGGTTTCTCTGCTTGGAAATATCGACCGATAGGGAAGTTGTAAATTAAAAAAAAAAATTAAGCTGCCATTTTGCTGCATTTGAGTTCAATAGCGTTCGTTTTTGTGATAATACACTCAATTTCTTTGTAAATCTAGTGAAAATCTGTTATAATTCGTGAAATTTGAAATCGAAGCAGCGCAACAAACACAAAAATGGCAGCAAGCGATTCCGGGACGGATGAGTCACTGTATCCTATTGCGGTGCTCATAGACGAGTTGAAAAACGAGGATGTTCAGCTTCGTTTGAATTCTATCAAGAAACTCTCGACCATCGCGTTGGCCCTGGGTGTGGAGAGGACCAGGTCAGAGCTGATCCCCTTCCTGACGGAGACCATTTACGATGAAGATGAAGTTTTACTCGCCCTTGCCGAACAACTGGGTAAGTTACATTACAAACGCTAAAATTATCGTCAGAACATTATCTGTAACTCAGCATTGTATATTTTGATAACCTATTTATTGTTGTTTTTATCCTATTTCAACGTAAAGCTTCTCAACGTAGCGTCAAAGCTTTTGGTTGTAGATTTAATAATTAGGTACACAAAACAATCAGAAATAGTCAGCCCATAATTAAAGATAAACAGGTTTTCCACGCAGAAATTCTGAGTACTTATTAGAATTGATTGATCTTTTATGTGCAGTCTCACCATAGTATCACTAGCTCAATTGCCATAATTAAAAAAAATACATTATTAGACCTATAAGAAATTCAAAGAAATCCAACAATGTTTCAAAAACTTGTTTGATATTTGTGATATCTATAATAGACAAAGATTTCAGAACTGGCTGACATAACTTATTTTCTCATAGATGAAACTTTAGATTCTGAGCATTTCGTATGCTTTGAATATCTGTGTACTTGGGGGTCCTGACCTAAACTCCTGTTAGACACTTTGTACTTTATGAAGAAAAAAAAAAACTAATTTACATGTCTGATTTTTAAACTCTTGAGCTCCGGGGTAGGTTGTTTAGTAAGGAAGGCTCTGGCCCTGGTATGTATGGCGATGAAGGAACGGGGTAGGTTGTTTAGTCAGTAAGAGTCTGACACTTGTTTTCCACTCCGCCCAAGAGCGGGACTCGTCATTGGATGATTTTTACCTACCATAAAAAAAAAAAACTCTTGAGCTCCAAGTGAATGCCAAGATCCATGCAGCTATTGTCTTTCTATCATGTGTCTAATTACAGTACCTATTCAAAAGATTAATTAAGCTAATATGGTAACTATTACAACATATTTTTTTTATTATAAATAGGCTCACGTTTATTTCAATAGGCAGACATATTGTAGTGACGAATCATCCCCTAAACACAAAAATTATTTAACTGAGACAATTTCTTGCACTTTTTTGCATTTGGTCCCTACAATTTGTCTAACTAATGAAACATAACTTTGTAATAGTTACCTAAATAACATATTTAAAAATCAGACCTGTAAAAATAAGTAAAGTATATTTTTGTTGAGCGTCTGACAGAAATTTTGATTCATAGAAATTGTCTGACACTTTCATAAGTGTCAGACAATTTCTAAGGATCAAAATTTAAGTTACAGTAGTATCATTACTGTACTGAACAATATTACACAAAACATAAAAATCATCCATAAATATTTAAGTTAGGTAACTCTTTAAGTTAGGTTTTTAGTTCAGCTATCCTCAAAACTGTGAAAACCAAAAATTCAAAGACATGTGGCATCCACCAACCCTTACCGGGCTGGCATGGTGGATAATGGGCCATTTCCTTTCCTAAACAGGAGACCTGAGTCCCAGCATTGGAAACATTATAAAGCTAATATGCTATGCTAAATATATCACAATATTTAACCTAAAAAACAAATCTTCCAGGAAACTTCATCAACCTGGTTGGTGGAGGTGAATTCGCTCACTGTCTCCTCCCACCACTGGAGTCTCTGGCCACCGTAGAAGAGACAGTGGTCCGGGACAAAGCCGTTGCGTCACTGCGAGCAGTAGCCGCTCACCACACTCCCCAAGCTCTGGAGCAACACTTCGTACCCCTGGTCCAGCGCCTAGCTGGTGGTGATTGGTTCACATCCCGTGCCTCTGCTTGTGGACTGTTCAGGTAATTTATAGAATACTAGCTTTTGCCTGCGGCTTTGCTCACATGATGTAAGCAATATTTAGGCTACCAGTCTGTGGTTACTGCTCCGCCCCCATAGATCAAAGTGTGATGTTATATAACCTATAACCTTCCTCGAAATATTTACTATCCAACACAAAATTTTTTTTCCAATTGGATCAGTAATTCCATAGATTACCTCCTACAAACAAAAAGAAAAAGAAACTTTACCTCTTTATTATGTTAATGTAGATATAGCAAGACTTAACAAGTAAGTAAAACAATACTTAGTTTGGTTTAGTCACAGAGTATTTTAAAAAAACTTCGCCCAGGTCTACGTCGACTTTGTAGCCGCGAAACAGCGATTTTATTTTTATTTAAAAAAAAAATGGTTTTAGCCAAGAATAAACAACTACATTTCTACATGAATTACAAAAAATGTAGACCTTGTTATGTGTACGCAAAATTGATATTGTTAGTTAATAAAGCCAACAACTGCAACAAAGGAACTGTTGAAACATCCTTGAAAATTATTCAAATGGTAATATTTATTTTATTCTGAAAGGCTTTGCTACTATAGCGACATCTACGGTGTCACAAGAATTAAACCTGCATCGCGCAATTAAACATTATAAAATAGCTTGATATCATTTATTGGACAGTAGCCCACCAGACTTAACACCTGTCTGGTCGGAGGAACTTCCTTTTTACTACGGAGGTATATGGGACTTTACTCTCTGTTCCGAATACATCTGTCTAAACTTATGACCCCGGCGAATGGTGTCCCATTTCACTTCTTTAGACTAATACTTCATACATGTTCTGTTGTGGTACATAATAGTTGCTTACCGCTGTCCCTATGTATACTTAGATCTTTAAAAGTACGCAACGGATTATTATGCGGTTTTTTTTAATAGATAGAGTGATTAAAGAGTGAGGTTTATGTGTATAATACATGCATAATATATTCAATATCAGTACCCGTGCGAAGCTGGGGCAGATCGCTAGTTATGGTATATAAAGCATAGATTGCATTTTCCTCATATCTCCTAATTAAGTATCAGAGATAACTCTCAAAACCATAATCATAACTATGAATTGCTTAAACATAGACAACAGATTCGCCAACCACTCTAAAGGTAGGTTCACGCTTGAGGAGCGGAGCTCAAATTCGTGTAGTGTAGCCCGACTCAAGAGAAGTTCAGTACCAGCCCATTTACGACTTCGGGCTTAGCGGCGAACGGGGCGGTATCGGTAGGCGATTGGTGGAGCGCGCGCGCAATTGCCTACCAACGGGTTTTAACGACAGCTAAAACCCAAGTCGTGAACGTACCGTAAGACCGAAGTCGTAATCTACTGGCCTGTTGGGCTAGTTGTGTGTGACCCTGACTGCTAGGCCGTAGGTCGTGTTCGTGGGTTTGATTCCCACTCTTGCACTAGCTTCTGACGTATTATAAGTGCCCATGTAGGCCTATGTGAAATAAAATATTTTGACTTTGACAAATGTTTGTGTGATAACCACGATCATTTGTTACCTATGTGTCTAGGTTTAATTTATCTCGAGTATGTATATATTTAGACATAAGTATGTTTATCAGTTGTCTAGTACTCATAACACAAGCTTAGCTTGGGACTAGATGGACATTGTGTGATATTTGTGAAAAAGGAATGGGCTGTACGCGCAAATGCTACACGAATTTAAAGAAAGAAAAAAAGGAAAATAATTTATTTGGTACACAGCACAAGGTACAAACACAATAGTAAAAAATTAAAAATAATAATTTGAGCTCAGCTTCTGCTGAACTCCTCTACAATCTGATCACACTACATGAATTTGAACTCGTCTCTTGCGAGGCCCCTTATGATTCCCACAATTCTTTTCTTCCGTTCTCCACTTTCAAACATTCAGTATCAGTTTAGTTTCCATTTGGAATATTACAGAAGTAGTTATATCGGAAGCGAAGTTTAAAGCTTGCTCTACACTACTCGCGAAGTTGCCTCGACGAAGTTGATCGAAGTATGTAACTACACACTCGTGCAACCTCGCGAGGAGCTCTTCGAGTCTTTTGACTCGGACGCTAAAACCGAAGACTGGAAGTCGCCCGAAGCGAGGCGAGGTTGCACGAAGCGAATCGAAGTACCCTTCTACACTGACGTATCCGTTTAACTTCGACAATTCGAGTAGTGTAGAGCAGGCTTAAGAATTTGGTTTACCGGAATCGGAGGTGGATGAAGAAATATTAATGAAACTAATCAAAAACTCGTATAAATGAAACTCGAACTCACATCAAGCCAAATACGAAAGGTCACAACAAGTAAAAAAGTAAAGGTAGAACTACATTGCGTTCACGGGGGCCACTTACGCCGATCTGGGCGGACTAGTCTCCATATAGTTTTGTATGGTAACTAGGCTTGTAGAGCTACATTAGATCCACGCCAGGTAACGGATCTCTACGTACAAATCAGGTGTGGCGCACGTGTGCGTTAAATCTAATGTATGTATGTCACGTGTTCAAGTCGAAAAATCAGGGGCGTAGCTACCGCCGTATCTGCCGTATCAATTATACTGGGCCCCCGCGGTATAGGGGCCCCGACCTAGGCATAAATTCGCAACATGTTATCCACAACCGTCTCATAGGGCAGCTAATCATCTGTAATAAAAATACGTTTTTTTTATATACGGGGTCCCCGAAGGACTTTTGATACGGGGCCCCTGTGGGACTAGCTACGCCACTGCGAAGGATCGTCGGCGGACCGGATTAAATGCATTCGCAGGCCGGGCTTAGATCATCTTAAACTTAGCACATATTTCTAGAATCCCCTTATCAATGTTTACAAACAATTTACTTGGGTGTGGTATTATCTTAAAGTCTAATAAACATAACATCTTGATAGTCATCTGTAGTCACAGTGCAGTCTCATTTTCTGTTGCTGCAAAAATATAGTTACATAGTTCCATGGCATTCTTACAACTGTAGGTAATTATTAGTGTTTATTATAAATATTTAAACTTTTTTTTAAGATAATAAGAATCATGTGGTTGGAAAAAAAAATAAGTGCAGTCAAAATCCGTGCTGTTTTCGTGTTTTTATTTTTCTACACACTATTCATTCCTAAGGGCACAGACACACTTTCAGCTTGAAATAATTTTAACACAATTTTATACTTAAAAGACCATTATCGCGTGAATATCTTGTTTGTGTCTCCCAGCGGCCTCGCGACCTTTTCAAGCTATTCACGCGATATTAGTCCTTGTAAGTATGAAGATAAAGTTGCTCCCCGCATCGCTGCCGGCCGATGCCATTCCGGTGAGATTCAGTCCTAAATGTTGAGTGAATGCGCATTTAACTGTGGCACTGAAAAATTGCATATTTTGCCGTATGATCTTAAAATATCGCGAGAAATTGTTTTTTTTTTTTTTTTCTAAATATGACACAGTTATATTGAAAACTAATGAATTTGGAAGTGTAATAATGTCCTTTTTATTCTATATCTCGAATTAATTTATGCATATGTACGAAACGCATTCATATTTAAGTAAACATCAGTTGAGTTCAATACCTGTAGGTAGGGTCGAAGCCAGCTGGGGCCATACGTGTCTGGAAGGAAGGCTCTGGCCCTGATATATATGGCAACGTAGGAACGGGGTAGGTTGTTTAGTCAATAAAAGTTTGACACTGTTTCGACGTCATTGGATGATTTTTACCTACCGTAAAAAATATAGAAAAACTTGTAGGTAGTTGGCGGTCGTTACGAACTAAAGATTAAAAAGATGAAAATTTAGCGGTGTTTAAAATGTGTTTCATAGTACTCAATACCTACTCTAACTCTTGAGCTCACAGCAAAAGCGTTCGCACACCTATTCTCTTTCTATTATGGCTCCAATTTCGGTATTCGAAAGGTTAATCCAATGCTTGTGTTCCAGCGTGTGCTACCCGCGCGTGTCGGCGCCGGTGAAGGCGGAGCTGCGGCAGCACTTCCGCTCGCTGTGCCAGGACGACACGCCCATGGTGCGCCGCGCCGCTGCCTACAAGCTCGGCGAGTTCGCGCGCGTCGTCGAGGTGGAGTACGTCAAGAGCGACCTCATACCCATGTTCGTTACGCTGGCTCAGGTATGTTCCATTTTGATTATTATATACACTCATCATCATCAACCTAGCGCCCGTCCCGGTTGCTACCTTGGCTTTCACCTCGGTGCCCGGGGGTCCGCTTTCCTGCCAAGACGCCTCCACTTCGCTCGGTCTTTTGCGCCCCTTGCCTTAAGCTCATTAGCACGCATATCATCCCTTACGACGTCGATCCAACGCCTCTTAGGACTACCTCGTTTTCCGGGTCCCGGCAGAGGCGGCATGGCGAGGCATCTGCTACCCACGTAGTCTGCCGGTTTTCGTAAAACGTGGCCATACCAGCGTAAGCGACCCTCCTGCAGTTTATCCGCTATGTCACGGACCTGAAGGCTGCCCCGGATGCGGGAGTTTTTAATGCGGTCTTTCCGCGAAACTCCAGACATCCAGCGCAGCATATTCATTTCCGTGACACGCACGATTATTAGATACACTATAACTACATTAAAAAAAAGAAGGTAGGGTATGGTAGAATAGGGAATGTAGTCAGTTGACGGGAGGAAAACCGCGTGTAATGGTTTAGGTCTACACGCTTGCCAAGTCTTGGTCAACGGCAAACAGCTTGACTTGTGGAGGCAAGTCTCGTTTGGCGTTTGAAAGGCCTTTACACGCTTGTGAATGCGTCAGTCACTCAGTCTGCAACATACATCCAAGCATGGCGGGCGCCAAATTTAGAACCGAATCGAATCTCCTCATTCGACCAGTAACTCAATTTTTTTACAAGCTCTTTATTAGCTTCAAATCAAAATCAAATCAAATATGTTTATTTGTCAGAATATGGTACAATAGATGTTACAGTTTTGATTCCAGCATATCCTGCCATACTATGGCGTACAAATATTTCTGTATAATACGGATTGAATTGAAAATGTCAATATTATTAATAGAATTAAAGTTTCTATTGCTTGCAATGTAACTACATATGAATGTTCGGCACAAATCTTGCAACTCAATTTTGAAGCAGATATCTTCAACCGATTGTGCTGCAAATTTGCATGCAGGTGTAAGTCTCATGACAATGCAATATTATGATGACATGGAGCTGATCTAATGATGGAATCGCGAGGTAGCCATAGGAACTCTGTAATTAAACGGCACAACCACGGCGAGTTTGGGCTCGTGTGAATCGTCTTGACGAGTTTTAATTATATAAGTATAGACCACCGCTATAAAAGCTTGTTATGGAAAAAAAAATTTTCATTGAAAACTTGTTAGATACACATATAATTTTTTTTTTTTTGCTTGCACTCAAAACGAAAACTGTAAAGAGATTTTTTAAGTCATCAGGTAGAAATAACCGCGATAGTACGTCCACACTGCTCAGCTCATAGGGCAGACCCACCGTTCACGAATTAATCGAGTATTTCTCGAAACTCTATTTTGACCTGAAATAATGACCTGAATAAAAAAAACCTGTCATAATGTGGCGCTAAAGTAGGGTTTGAAACGTTCTTAACTCAAAATACACAATTCGAAAGTTCGTCTTTTGTTTTTTAACACGGATTTGAGAAACAAATGAGCGCAATTTGACAGCCAGCCGAAAAAATGTGTAAATTTTTTTTGTATCTGCTTTTTCATACACAACTTTTCTTCAGACGCTTCTTACTAGGGTTGCCATCCGTCCGGGTTTCCCCGGATTTGTCATAGTTTAGAGGGTATCCGGAGAGCGTCCGGGGAAGGTTAATGAAACCTTCCCCGGACGTAGATTGTAGATCGAGTTTAAAAAAAAAAACAAATTAAAAAAATTTGGGCCGCCCGCAAGCGCGTACGCTTTTGGCCGATTTATTTATTACATTGAATATGTATAAAAGATCTTTTTGATATGTCCGGCTTTCGGACTCTAAAATCCGGGGTTTTCACGCGTCTTGTCCTGTTTTCCAAATTTTAGAGATGGCAACCCTACTTCTTACCAGTGACCTCAAAATTATACAAAATTTAAATTACCAGGCTACAGAATAGAATAGCAGAAAATATGCCTCTAGTAGGTAAAAGTTATTCTTAATTTCTTAAATTAACAATTGTCTGACTAAGGAAAATATATCAGCCCTTAAGAATTTAGAAGTCTGGGTTTTAGTCGGTAAAAGTCTAACACTTCTTCTTGCTCCACCCAGAGGTGTCGAAGTATTTTGATGATTTCCTTCCCTCTTTTGGCTTTGAGTAAAAAACTAAAAGTTTTTAATGAAACCTGAATACCAGCAGTAGAATATAAGGCTACTTACACTTTTACATAGGGTTGCCGTCTCTAAAATTTGGGAAACAGGACAAGACGCGTAAAAACCCCGGATTTTAGAGCCCGAAAGCCGGACATATCAACAAGATCTTTTAAACAAATTCAATGTAATAAAAATTTCATAAATCACCTTTTTTATTCATTAATTATTTTAACAAAAATTTTATTTTTTTAAATAATTTATTTTTTAAAACTTGGTCTACAAATGAAACCTTCCCCGGACGCTCCCCGGATGCCCTCTAAACTAGGACAAATCCGGGGAAACCCGGACGGATGGCAACCCTATTTTTACATGAAGTTGTCTAAACACCGAAGCCGCCGATACAAACCCAGCGGGCTTTAAAGTTGCGAACCTGATAATTTTTCTAGCGACACGATTATTACGACGTTTCGTTATTCCATTTCTTAAAAGCAAGTCGTCAAATGAAGAGCAGCTCTAAACGTGTCGCCTGGTAGAGCGTGCGGGCTCAAACCAGAGGCAAGATCTTTAAAAAAAATCAGGGATTTGATGTGTTCTTTCACATATTATACTTCTTTTTTTTTTCTTCATGGTACAAAGTTAATATATAAGTTAGTTTAGATTTTTGTTATATTCTCTTCCTTTTCCAATGGGTTACGTCCTACTACTATTTTGTTCCCTTTAAAAAGCTATCTGCACTGGTCTATAGTTGGTTGTCTTAAAATAAATAAATAAACATAATTTCTATTCCATCCTAGGATGAGCAAGACTCAGTGCGTCTGCTAGCCGCAGAAGCGTGCGCAGCCGTAGCGGCTCTGTTACCTCCCGAAGACATGGAGCAGCTGGTGATGCCGACCGTGCGCGCCCGTGCGGGAGACACCTCGTGGAGGGTGCGCTACATGGTGGCCGACAAGTGAGTGTGAACATGTGTCTTAGGGCCTGAAGACAACAGCTGTGATGGCGACCTAACAGAGGCACTGGTGAAGCGATTATAAGCTTACGCTTAGGATTTAGGGGTCGACTTACCAGGGAATATTTAGAGGAGACTTGTCGATTCACTTTTAGCAGTTAAGGCTCAACACTGCGTAAATGTAGAGCATACCTATCGCGTGTCGTCGCGCGTGAGTATTTAGCTGGACAGCACTGCAGTATGCGACCGCCTTACGCAGCGTTAACCCTAATTTCTAACTATGATGAGTGAAGACCCAACTTAATCCACATTACATTAGTTCCTGTACAGTCAAACGGAGTGATTAGAAACAAAATTTTGGTTTTTTCTTCAGTTTGTTACCATATTATTGGCTTCTAACAAAGCATCGGTTTTTAGAATAACAATTGTTGCTACAAAAAATTACTCAGATATTATTATCTTGAAAATCCATCCAAATTTATATAAAAATCAATGCCACTTTTCGTTGTAATTTTATAACTCAAGAATGGACTCACCTATCCAAACTTTGTTGGGGCTATTTACTAGATGGTTTATATGAAATTTGCACAAAATCGGTCAAGCGGTTTTTCATTTATCACAGTTTTTTGTTACCGTGGGAGCGAAGCCGTGGCCAAAAACTATAAAATATCTTTTAAAGTTTTGTTTCTATTCGTTTTACGATAATTAAGATTGATTTTTTTTTTTCAACAAGAACTAAACTTATATCATTTCGGTCGAACACTACTATGCGCAAAGTAACAAAATAGTGCAGCAATAATATTACTTTTTTTTTCATGTCAGGTTTGTGGAGCTGCAGCAGGCGGTAGGGCCAGAGCTGGCACGCTCGGACCTGGCGCAGATCTTCCAGGCGCTGCTCAAGGACACCGAGGCCGAAGTGCGCGCCGCCGCCGCTGGCAAGGTGAACTTCACACATTCTTAACTTTCAACCATCATTCCAAGCATTCGTTTTACAATTCAGCAGTGCCAGTTAGGACCTGTGCATACCACGTTTTTTTAAACACGCTGTGGAAAAGTGCTTGTAGCGATGCAGACGTGAGTCGCATACAAGTCAGACGAAGCCTGAAAAAACTTCTGTAGAATAAAAGCGCGCCGTCAAAGTGTTTCTAAAATGTGCGTTAGCGGCGATTTTAAAAAATGTAGTGTGTACAGGTTCATAATGGTTTATAATCATTAGTTGAGATAAAATGTAAGACTAATGTGGACACTTATTGTCGAGCTAAGCTCGCCTTTGTGAATGAACTATCAAATCATTGTTGTTATGTTACCTACAGGTAAAGGACTTCTGCATGAACTTGGATAAGGCGCACCAAGAGCACATCATCATGACGATGATCCTGCCACAAATCAAGGACCTGGTCTGCGACGCCAACCAGCACGTCAAGTCGGCGCTGGCCTCCGTCATCATGGGCCTGAGCCCCATCGTCGGCCGCCAGAACACCATCGAACACCTCCTGCCTCTGTTCCTCACCCAGCTCAAAGACGAGTGCCCTGAAGTCAGGCTGAACATCATTTCCAACCTAGAATGCGTCAACGAAGTCATTGGAATCCAGCAGTTAGTGCAATCTCTACTTCCCGCTATTGTGGAATTGGCAGAAGACACAAAATGGCGCGTCCGACTCGCCATCATCGAGCACATGCCTCTCCTCGCCGGTCAGCTCGGCCAGGAGTTCTTCGACGAGAAGCTCACCGGCCTGTGCATGTCCTGGCTGATCGACCACGTGTACGCCATCCGCGAAGCCGCCACACTCAACCTCAAGAAATTAGTCGAACAATACGGATCTCAGTGGGCAGAGACCAACGTCATCCCCAAAGTACTGGCCATGTCACGCGAACAGAACTATCTCCACAGAATGACTTACTTGTTCTGCATCAATGTGCTGTCCGAAGTGTGCGGCAAAGATATCACAACCAGAGTACTCCTGCCCACTGTCTTGTCTATGGCTGACGACAATGTTGCCAACGTAAGGTTCAACGTTGCTAAGACTTTACAAAAAATGGCGCCTTTCCTTGACCCCGCGGTTATTCAGCCGCAAGTTAAGCCTGTACTTGAGAAATTAAATGTAGACCCCGATGTAGACGTGAAATATTTCGCCTCCGAAGCCATCGTCGGAATCGCTGGGTAATTTAGCTATAATAACACAAAAAAAAATGCATTTCGTGTAGCAAAATTACAGTTGCGGGTATTAAATATCAACGGGCACGATTCGGAAAGCTAGAAAATGCAGTTTTTTATAACAATAATCATATAAATGTTAGTAATTAATACACAGTACGATCCATGTGCGTAGGGTAAGCTGGAGTATTTTATAAACTAGTATTTATTACTCAATGCCCGGCGGAATTCGAGTTTCGTGGGGGAACTTTTTCGTATCTATTTGTAGAGAATTAATTTCTTCATTCCAGTTAACATCTGAAACATTATATACAAATTATTTACATGACCACACTGAGCATGTACATAGTGTCAGATACAATTCAAATAAAACATTATAAACTTAATATATTTGCGTTTTATTTAAGTTTCCTTTTGAATCTTATTTGTAAGTATATTGTCAAAAATATTGGTCTAGGAAAACTGAAGACTTGGTATTGAAATGGGTGTTATGGCCTGCGCAGACGACGGACTTGTCTCCGCGGCGGAGAAAAAAGTATGCTCCACGAATAAAGTCTCCACCTAAAAAAAAACTTACTAAAATGTTGAGGTATTCACAAACTTTACAGCTTCAAAAGATGTCGTCTGTTACTACAATTCATATTTTTGTCATTCTCTATAAATAATTCCACTCCCCCCTCCTTTATCATCGACTGGCGACGCCTTTGGTCGCAGATATCATTTTCTGGGTTCCAAACAGAAAAGGAATAAACCTCTAGGTATCTCGTTCCACAACTTTTAAAGTAAATATCATCGTGATTAGTGATACTTTTGTTTGACGAAACAATGAGAAGACGAAAAATAAACGCAAAACTTAAAAAAAAAATTCGACTTCATTTTGTAAAATTTTACTATCGATTTCCTGCGTCATCATCGTCGCACATACGTAAGTTCACGTACGTACGTTTCTGTGAAATTGTTACTATTTTGGTGTACAATAAAGATTTTTTCTATCTATTTACGTACGGCACTCTCGAACGCCGAAGTCCGCAATTTACGTTGCTTCGCTGAATCACAGGAGTTCCAATTTTTTCGGAAATTTCCCCGTACTTTTGTCCGGTCTGCTCTCTATATGTCCTCGGCTATTCGGGATTATTGTACTCGGTACTTTTAATCACTTGTTTGCGTTACTCCATACTGTTGTAAGCAATCTATTTTAGCCTTAGAGCATTTTTTAGCGGACAAAAATCCGTCGTCCGCGGAGCAATCGTCTGCGCAGACAGCAATAGGCGCAAACTAGAGATAGGAGCCTTTTTGGCCTCGCACAGAGCATAGTTGTTTTTTTCCTATTTTAATTTTTGTTTTGTTGTAAGTTAGATATAGATTAAGTAGTTATTTTTTATTTCTATTTGTCCTGTGCGAGTCTAAATAAAAGATTTTCTTTGTTTCAGTGGAGAAGATTTTAAAATCAACTAAGATTATTGAAATGTGTAACAAAATTAAAGCTTTAAAAAAAATAAATGCCAATAACCGTTTTAACGGCAATAACAACTGCATATTGCATTTATTTGTTTAAACCATTTATTTTTTACGAGTTAGGTATCAAGCGCTAAAATTCGAAGAACCTAACTTCTGACGTGCCAAGATCAGACGGCCGTACTGTAGTACCGTTTGTAGAAAGAGATTCGACACGAACAAGTCGGTAAACTGGGCTAGGCCTGCAGGCAGAAACGATCGTGTAGGTAGGTACATTCGATCTCTTCTCAGAATCATCGGTCTTAATCACTGAGTAGGCAGGTAGGTATTCTTTAATATTTGAATCGGGGTGAATCCCCTCGCCATATGTTTCTCTTTAGGAATAGATCCAATAAGACAGTGTCACTTCATACCTACATTCGATTGATTCGATTTCTTCTCAGAATCATCTGTCTTAATTACACGAGTAGGTAGGAACTCTTTAATATTTTAATCGGGGTGAATCCCCTCGCCATATGTTTCTCTTTAGGAATAGAACCAATAAATGTCACTTCAGATGAAGTGACATTTACATTTAGTGAACCTATAGATATAGGTAAATAAAACTGTTGCAATCTTTGTTTTCCCAAACAGCAAATTCCGACAATGTAACGTCATGAGATTTCCTCTAGATTTTTAGCTTTTTTTAGATTGTCTTATTCAATGCAGAGTTTAATTTCATCAGTAACTCAGGCGCCAAATTCGACATACCTACCTATCTAGTCTTCGTTTTTCTATCCTAGTATCCTATCCTTGATATTTTAAAGAAGCTTGGTGAAGAAGATTGGTGCATTATGCGTTTCAAATAAGAATAGGAAAGTCCATAACCTCGATCTGTCAAATTTTGAGTGTGAGTGAAAAGTACGGTTTGCAAAAAAATCTTATTTGCGTATCAATAAAAAGTTTTTTTTTTGCTTTTTATTATTAAATCTTAGTTAATTCTAGGTGAAGTAAAAACGTTATGGTTTAATATAAATTAGCCAAATATATTGTTTTAAGTCATAAATAGTTTACAAGAGAAACTATTTTCTTTCTTATTTGCATTGTTAGAAATATTTCGCCTTTTTCTTCTATTTACCACAACTCAGACACATCACACAGTGAAACAGAGACACACAAAATTGAAAAACTGTATTCTGATTAAACTTTTTTTGTTCACGATTCGTAAGTAAGTAAATATTTTTTTTACAATGTCTTTTTTTGTTCACTCTACCTAATTTCTTCGATTTGACAGTTCGACGTGACGTCACAAGATTGCAATCGATCCTATTCTCATTAAAAACCCAAAATTTTATGCAAATATAAAGTACAATATATTTGCATAAAATTTTGGGTTTTTAATAGTTTTTTAAGTTTTATTTTCACTCCTTAAGAACCAAGGCATTTGTTTTATTAAATACATATTTATGTTTAAATACTTAGGTACCAATAATCATATTTTTAATGTTTACCTATATAATTTTTCAAGAAACCTCGGGTACTTACGAATAGCTACAATGCTATCTATCTCATATAAGCAGTGATCGAAATAGGTAGGTAAAGTACCTATATCATTAAGTTATAACTGCAACTTCTCAAGCACTTTTCATGTACGTAGGTTGATATTTACATCTATATATATAAAAATAATTAGCTGTTCGTTAGTCTCGCTAAAACTCGGGATCGGCTGGACCGATTTGGCTGATTTTGGTCTTGAAATATTCGTGATAGTTCAGGGAAGGTTTAAACGGTGAGAACGAAAAAAAAAAAAAATAGGCGAAACGAAGTTTGCCGGGACAGCTAGAACCGATTTAGCTGAAAATTGGCAGGGAGGTAGTTTAGAGCCAGGAGAATGACATAGGATACATTTTTTTTTTTTTTTTAGAGTAGGGTAGAGTAGAATAATCTGTTGCCGGGAGCGAAGCCGCGGGCAAAAGCTAGTAATTAATAATTATGCTACTTGACTTTCCAAAGTATCTATGTTTATTTTTAATTCAAGGGGCTACATATAATTAATTAATATGTTGTCATCATCATTATAATTATCTATTCATCACTTGACATCATTTCATCCAGTGATTTTTTTTATGGTAGCGGGCGTTCAAGTATTACGTAACGCAATTTGGGGGGAGGGGGTGTCTCGTAAAATGTTACGATGCGTTACAGGGGTGGGAGGGGGTCTTTCTTACAACACGTTACGTAACATTGTTTTTTTTTTTAAATTAAAAATTTGGGAATCAAAACTCCCAAATTTTCATTTGCGTAGTACTTTTCATTTAGGAATCCCTCGATTGTATTAGTCTAGTCGTCGACAATGGCTAAAGAAGAGCTAAAAAATAAAGAAAAGTTTAGGTAAAAATGGTCCCTTGAGTGTTACGTAACGTTTAGAGAGGGGGAGGGGGGTACAGAAAAACGTTACGGTGCGTTACAAGGGGGGGAGGAGGGGTCAAAAATCTTCAAAAATTGCGTTACGTAATACTTGAACGCTCCCGTAGGTAAAAATCATCGAATGACGAATCCCGCTCTTGGGCGGAGCGGAAAACCCCGTTCCTTCCTTGCCTTAGTCCCAGAGCCCCGGTGTAACGCTTTTGCATCAACCCTCGGCCCCAGTAGTGGACATTGGCCACCCCCAAGTGCCACAACGAATGGTCTTGTTCGTCTCGCATCCATCGCATTCCCGCGACTCTCACCTGCAGTGCCTATTCCCTAAGAAAACAGCCTGGAGTACAGCGCCGGGTTATCCGTTCACCTTATGGGATTCCTTCCTTACACTGTTTTCCGGTTCGCGGTTGCAACTTCAGAACATTTTGGCCCCCATCGACCATTTCTTCTACTAGATGTGCCCTGCCCAATGCCACTTAAGTTTGGCAATTCTTCGAATTCACCTAATTGTTCCTCCTAGTAATATCTTCATTCCTGACGACAGGAAACTTATGGTCTAGAGCGAGGAGGGGTGGGAGGCGGTTACTTTCTTCTGCGAAGCAGTAATGCTAGCTATGGAGGAGCCCCTCCCGGGGCCGAAGGTTGAGCGAAAGCGTTACACCGGGGCTCTGAGACTAAGGCAAGAAAGGAACGGGGTAGGTTGTTTAGTCAGTAAAAGTCTGATACTGTTTCCCGCTCCACCCAAGGGCGGGATTCGTTATTCGATGATTTTTACCTACCATGAATAAAGGTATGGAGGAGCTAACTGTATAAGACAACGGCGCACACGCCCTCAGATGCCGCCGGGATTCTCCAGGATCCCGATTTCCGGGCAAAGTAGACACGGGCTTTCGGACGGCGAGCAATGGGTAGCTTACCGTCCGGTTGTCTGGTAATAGTCCGGACCAAGCCCAAGTTGTCGACAGCGCGCTGTTTCCGCGCGCCTCAAAGAGTTGTTAGCAAAGACGTAGGAACTCTACAAAAGAGTCGAAGCCTATTGGGGCTGGGCCCCAATAGGCTTCGGCTTTCGACGGTCTCTTTCTGAAAGGAAGGCTTGGCCCCATTGCGAAGGGCAAAGAAGGAACGGGATGGGGTGTTTAGTCAGTAAGAGTCTGACACTGTTTCCCGCTCCACCCAAGAGCGAGATTCGTCATTGGATGATTTTTCCCCACCATAAAAATAAAAATCTATAAGGGTTCCTTGTTGACTACAGAACCCTAAAAAACCAAAGGATACAGTCCTATGCATTGCCCTTTGGGTAGCTTTAAGCGTATTTTTTTTATGAATCATTTTTTTGTAAGACAAAGTATTTCACAAGTTGTGAAATTATTATAAAAAAATAGGAGGTGTACCCACTTAGATGCATCAGAATTGTGAAAACATGACGTAAGAATCCTATATTGCACAACATTATTTTGATCATTTCTGTGGAAATCGGCCAAGTTTTATAAAATTTCCTTGAAAAACTTTATTGACAATAACAATAACAACTGGATTGTCCATCGTTTATGAGGTAATCATTTCCAAATAAAAAGGACGTTTAAAAAAAACATCAAGGACCTCCCTTGCGACCCCCGAGCTGTATAGTGGCATTAGTGCATTATTAATTGCCTATAGATGCCCCAAGTTTGATAGTATGCATCAGAAACGCAAAAACACGCTATAGTCTTGTCTATGACTCACACACGTAAAATTGTAAACAGCAAGTTGACGTATTTTCCATATTCCGCGACAAACGATCAGTATTACTGTCAGTTCTGCCTGAAGTGTAAATCTTCATTACTTCAAACATACTTGGTAGGCGGAGCACTAACTAATAACAGATGTAAGTATGATCGAACAGAAACATTGAGAATTGTACACTGGATGACTGGATCTTACCCAAAATTTTTGATCTCTCTCTATAACAGTGGTCAGGTTTGCTGTAACAAAACTCAATTTTGAGTTAAACTCGCCTTTGTACATATATATATTGTAATCCTCTTTTTATATACTGTTTGGTGTACTCTTGACTATTATATAACAAGGCTCAAAACGTATTGGAGGAATCTGACAGATTTGTATAGTCTGATGTGCTGCTGATCGTACAATAAAGAATTAAAGATTAGGCGTATATGGGCGTCGAGTGGGATGTTCCTAATATGATGGTGGGAGTATTCGAAAGTTTATGATGATGAAAAATTCATACAAAATAGATAACTTCATACAAAATGCAGGTATGCCAGGGGCTAAGCCTTCCCTTCGAAGGTGCGGGCTTGCAGACGGCAAGCATGGGTAGCTCGCCGTCTATTTTTGCGTAAAAGGTCCATAGCTGTGCACAGGTGTACACGAAATGTAAAATGACGATTACGTGTCTACGAAGTTACTACCTACTCCGTGGACATTCGCTCAACTACAGACTGAGCCCGGTCCACTCAAAACTGTATGGTTCTTTCCTCAAAAAAACCATCTCAGCCACGAGTCTGTTTGGATTTCACATCATTACATAGTATAAAACAAAGTTGCTATGCCCTATGTATGCTTATATCTTTAAAAGTATGCAATGGATTTTGATGCGGTTTTTTTAATGGATAGAGTGACCCAAGAGGAAGGTTTATGTGTAATAATATATTAAATATCAGTACCCGTGCGAAGTTAGGGCGGGTCGCTAGTGATAAATAAATGTCAAAATAACTAGACAGTGACAAACCCGTGAATTTACGTAGGTGGCAGATATTTTTTTATTGCGGTCCTTTTTATTTCTTTCTGAGGTAAGAAGCCAGATGAATCTACCTACACTGACCTACTAATACTCATAGATTATATCATAATTACGAATATACATGTTACCGTAAATAATGTACCTACGAATTTTGCTTGCGAAAAATAACGTTGCATTCGACGCCGCCGTCGGTCAAGCGAAACTGACAGGACGGAATACAGATATGTTGATTGCCCTTAATCTGTTCGTTACTTTTCGTGTGTGGTGGGTTTAAAAACAGATGTTTGCGGTTTGGTTGCCAGTATCCGATCGACGGGTCTGGCGAGAGGTGCCTCTCGCCAGAGAGTGCCTTTAAGTGTCACTCCGCGTTAAGTTTGTTGTGTACGAAAGTAAACTCGTTTCAAAATGGTTCATTATTATATTTACGCGAAAGATTTCTCCGTCTCAACAAATGGAGTGGCACATTATCACGATGTTGGACTAACTTCTCTCGAACAGTTTAAAATTGATGTGAATGAAATGAAAAGTGCTATCGAAAACGAAGAATCGGAAATTGTTTATTTACATTGGGGTAACCGGTGCGAGGAGGTCCACGAAACAAAAGCTCGTAGAAGCTACTATAAACGGCTTGGAAGATACACAAACACTATGCCGGAAACTATAATTGAATGGGTAAAAGATACTATTGAACCCGAAGAAGACACAATTAAATTATTATTCATCATCACCGATGGGCAGATCAACAAACAAAGCGTCGAAAAATGTCTTTCACTTAATAAGAATATTAATTATGACAAGGTCGTGTTCCACGCGGCGAATGAGGACTTGAGTCGCATTGATTTATCGGTTACTGCGTCATTTTTTAAGAACCAGTGTACAATTTACCGCAACTATATTCTATTAGATGAAACTGATATTTCCGTTGAGTTTGACTACGACAAAATTACCACCGACAACTTTACTGCCGAAAAAGAAAATCTAAAGTCTTACATCAAATTAAAGTTCCTAACTTCAACAAAAACCAATACCAGATGTTTAGCCGAAATCGAAAAACTGAAAAGCTTGAAGAATAGGCTGAATACTGTGACGACAGAAAACTTTCCGGATACGATGGATGAAAATACATTTATTCGTGAGTTTAAGAATACAAACTGGTACAAAAGTTTCAGCAATGCGTCATACGATTTGAGAGTGGACATTGAAAAATCGATTACTACTTTGATTAACTACATAGTCAATGATAAAAAATCGTATTCCTTCGACACTTTGAAGTTCGAGAACACATTCAGCAATAAAGTTCCCGAAGAAACGATCGTGGATATTAATTTTACAACTGACCAAGAAATTGAATTTCCTGACATCATTTTCGCTGACGAGAAAGGTATACCTGTGCTGTTATGCACAGAACTGAAACTCCTGGAAAAGCTTGTTTTTAAATCAAAGGGATCGGCAAAATTTTCAAAATTCAAAGCCATGATGGAATGTCCCTTGTTTCTCATCGAGGATCCTGATCTCAATGAGTCATTAGGTTACTTTTATACCTTATCTGTTTACAAACAATTATTAGAGCTAGAAACAAAAATAGATCCTCAAACTCGACGACCATTCCACGGCGGGCTGGTGCTCGTGGATACCGATGACTTCGATAGTTATAACGATTACATATTATCGGCCACATACTTCAACTTCAAAAAAGTGAGATACAACATCGGTTTGTTTTACTACGTGCTGTGGAAAATTTGTGAAAAAAAACCATGGATGGACAAAAACGTACTTGCGCAATTTAAAAAGTACGCTTTGAGGCGTGTGAGTACAACGAAGTGTAAGATTGGACTATCATCTCTACCATTAGAACCTCTAGTGAATACGTCGCTGCCTACTGCTCTATGGTACTGCACCGAGATGTCCACGGTCATCTTCAAAGACGATCCTGAACGTTTCACTCACGAACGCTTGAGAATGTATTACGACGTTGCACATGTTATGGCTGAAATCTTAATCAATCTGAACTACAAGTTAGACTTGGACACCATCAACAAGCGAGTGGATTTAATAAAGCATGTGATGATTCTAAAAAAATTTGCTACGCAGAAGGGAAAAGCTCTGTATATGGCAGAGAAAATTTTCAAAAAAGTTAACGGTTTTCTAGTCAGTGAAATTGAAAATTCGGCGTATGTGAAGAAACTAAATTATTTAAAGTTGAAGAACAAAGAAGTACTACGAGACGACGTTACTACTGAAGAAGTCAATCTTGAGGAATACGTGCACTTCCTATATCGCACTGGTGATTCAGTCGTTAATATTTGCGAAAAAACATATCGCCCCTTTTTCATGACCGATCAAGATGAATCTTTCTACAATAAGTTGTACAAAAATGCTAATCAAGTTGTAGTTAATAATATTGAAGATAATATTGTACTGTCATATGAACCAATTAAGCAATTAGAATTTAGTAAAATTCCGTCATTCTGTAATTTGTACCTGCATTGTGTTAAAGACATTGGTCGGTTTCCTTCGTTAAATGAATTTAGGGGGTATATTTTAAGAATGAAAAAATTCACGGGCGATTTAGTGACTATTTTCCCTATTAATGTTTGTAGTAAAATTGAGGAAGTATTTGTAAGTTATGAAACTGTGATAAAGGGTGTGACACCCGAAGACTTTATTGAAACTAGTGATAAGTATATGCAACGGTTAGATCGAATTAAGGGTGAAACCAAAGTAGATTTTGAAAGTGATAGTAAAGTTAAGCAATTTATTGTTAAAGAGGAACGTAGAGTCAATTTGAAAATAGAAGTATCAAATCAAAAGAAAAAGCGAAGAAAGGTTAACAATAATCAAAGAAAAGCAGAAAAAAAATTAACGTTAGTCAAAGAAAAAGAAGTACCAAGAAAGGAAATTTAGGTTAAGTGTAACTTATTATGTTCTGTTAATTAAGTTTGTACTGAAATCACAATTATATTTTTTATGATCTTGCATAATTATTTATTTTAAAGACTACTTACCAACCTACATACAATATACGTAAACTTTCTGTCCCCGCGGTTTTGCTCGCGTCTTTAGTTACTACATCTACACTAATATATCTACACTAATATAATAAAGAGGTAAAGTTTGTTTTTTTATTTTTTTGTTTGTAGGAGGTAATCTCTGGAACTAATGGTTCGATTGGAAAAAATGAAGCAGAATAGAAAGCTGCTTTACTCCGGAGTGACATACGCTATAAATTATTTGTATAACACGGATATTAACCGAGCTATCACAATTTTTGTCTCACAAATTTTCCGCGTTCGAAGTCGCGGGCAGAAGCTAGTAATATAATAAAGAGGTAAAGTTTGTTTTTTTGTTAGTTTGTTTTTTTGTTTGTAGGGGGTAATCTCTGGAACTACTGGTCCGATTGGAAAAATTTCAGCAACAACAGAAAGCTGCTTTACTCCTAAGTGACATAGGCTATATTTTATGTACGCGGGCGAAGCCGCTGACAAAAGCTAGTAAGTACTACTCCTATTGGTTGTAGCGTGATGTTCTATAACCAATAGACTTCCTCGACAAATGGGTTACCCAACATTAAAAGTCGTGAGAGGAAACGGCGAGAAATAGCGTGCGGTGTTCCGCAGGGTTCGGTACTAGGACCGCTCTTGTAGAACATCTGGTATGATTTCGTGCGATGGGGTCAGTTCCCCGACGGGGTCAGCGTGGTCTGTACATAGACGACATGCTAGTTCTGGTGCAGGAGAGTCGTACCAGCGGCATGTGAGGTTGCGGCAGTCGTGGAGAGGATGGAGCAGTTGGGACTCGGAGACTACTATACGATTCCGACGCCATGTGTTTTCATGGCCCACAGAACGCTCCACCACCGGGTTAAGAACCGGTAAGAAGCCAGATGAATCTTAGGTAGATTCATCTGGCTACCTGAGACCTACTAATACTCATAGATTATATCATAAATACAAATGGTACGATTTATCATCAGTCATCACGGTGGGTAAGTATAGGTTACCGTACATATGTACGAATTAGGCTTGCTCTTCTACAAAAAAAAAAAATAACGTTGCATTCGACGCCGCCGTTGGTCAAGCGAAACTGACAAGACGGAATGCAGATATGTGGATTCCCCTTAATTTATTCTGTACTTTTTGTGTTTGGTGGGTTTAAATATAGACATTTTCGGTTTGATTGCCAGTATACGACCGTCGGGTCTGGCGAGAGACGCCTCTCGCCAGAGAGCGATTATTACGTTTGTTGTTTACCAAACTAACACGGTTCAAAATGGTTAATTATTATATTTACGCCAAAGATTTCTCCGTCTCAACAAATGGAGTGGCACATTATCACGATATTGGACTAATGTCTATCCATCAGTTCGGAATGGAAGTGGATGAAATGAAAAGTGCTAACGCAGAAGAAGAATCGGAAACTATTTATTTACATTGGGGTGACCGGTGCGAGGAGGTCCACGAAACAAAAGCTCGTAGAACCTTATGGAAAGAGGTTGGAAGATACAAAAATACTATGCCGGAAACTATAATTGAATGGATAAAAGATACTATTGATCCCGAAGAAGACACAATTAAATTATTATACATCATCACCGATGGGCAGATCAACAAACAAAGCGTCGAAAAATGTCTTTCACTTAATAAGAATATTAATTATGACAAGGTCGTGTTCCACGCGGCGAATGAGGACTTGAGTCGCATTGATTTATCGGTCACTGCGTCATTTTTTAAGAACCAGTGTACAATTTACCGCAACAATATTCTATTAGATGAAACTGATATTTCCGTTGAGTTTGACTACGACAAAATTACCACCGACAACTTTACTACCGAAAAAGAAAATCTAAAGTCTTACATCAAATTAAAGTTCCTAACTTCAACAAAAACCAATACCAGATGTTTAGCCGAAATCGAAAAACTGAAAAGCTTGAAGAATAGGCTGAATACTGTGACGACAGAAAACTTTCCGGATACGATGGATGAAAATACATTTATTCGTGAGTTTAAGAATACAAACTGGTACAAAAGTTTCAGCAATGCGTCATACGATTTGAGAGTGGACATTGAAAAATCGATTACTACTTTGATTAACTACATCGTCAATGATAAAAAATCGTATTCCTTCGACACTTTGAAGTTCGAGAACACATTCAGCAATAAAGTTCCCGAAGAAACGATCGTGGATATTAATTTTACAACTGACCAAGAAATTGAATTTCCTGACATCATTTTCGCTGACGAGAAAGGTATACCTGTGCTGTTATGCACAGAACTGAAACTCCTGGAAAAGCTTGTTTTTAAATCAAAGGGATCGGCAAAATTTTCAAAATTCAAAGCCATGATGGAATGTCCCTTGTTTCTCATCGAGGATCCTGATCTCAATGAGTCATTAGGTTACTTTTATACCTTATCTGTTTACAAACAATTATTAGAGCTAGAAACAAAAATAGATCCTCAAACTCGACGACCATTCCACGGCGGGCTGGTGCTCGTGGATACCGATGACTTCGATAGATATAATGATTACATATTATCGGCCACATACTTCAACTTCAAAAAAGTGAGATACAACATCGGTTTGTTTTACTACGTGCTGTGGAAAATTTGTGAGAAAAAACCATGGATGGACAAAAACGTACTTGCGCAATTTAAAAAGTACGCTTTGAGGCGTGTGAGTACAACGAAGTGTAAGATTGGACTATCATCTCTACCATTAGAACCTCTAGTGAATACGTCGCTGCCTACTGCTCTATGGTACTGCACCGAGATGTCCACGGTCATCTTGAAAAACGATCCTGAACGTTTCACTCACGAACGCTTGAGAATGTATTACGACGTTGCACATGTTATGGCTGAAATCTTAATCAATCTGAACTACAAGTTAGACTTGGACACCATCAACAAGCGAGTGGATTTAATAAAGCATGTGATGATTCTAAAAAAATTTGCTACGCAGAAGGGAAAAGCTCTGTATATGGCAGAGAAAATTTTCAAAAAAGTTAACGGTTTTCTAGTCAGTGAAGTTGAAAATTCGGAGTATGTGAAGAAACTAAATTATTTAAAATTGAAGAACAAAGAAGTACTACGAGACGACGTTACTACTGAAGAAGTCAATCTTGAGGAATACGTGCACTTCCTATATCGCACTGGTGATTCAGTCGTTAATATTTGCGAAAAAACATATCGCCCCTTTTTCATGACCGATCAAGATGAATCTTTCTACAGCAAGTTGTACAAAAATGCTAATCAAGTTGTAGTCAATAATATTGAAGATAATATTGTGCTGTCATATGAATCAATTAAGCAATTAGAATTTAGTAAAATTCCATCATTCTGTAATTTGTACTTGCATTGTGTTAAAGACATTGATCGGTTTCCTTCGTTAAATGAATTTAGGGGGTATATTTTGAGAATGAAAAAATTCACAAACGATTTAGTGACTATTTTCCCTGTTAATGTCTGTAGTCAAATTGAGGAAGTATTTGTAAGTTATGAAACTGTGATAAAGGGTGTGACACCCAAAGACTTTATTGAAACTAGTTATAAGTATATGCAACGGTTAGATCGAATTAAGGGAGAGACAAAAGTAGATTTTGAAAGTGATAGTAAAATTAAGCAATTTATTGTTAAAGAGGAACGTAAAGTCAATTTGAAAATAGAGGTATCAAATCAAAAGAAAACCCGAAGAAAGGTTAACAATAATCGAAGAAAAAGCGAGAAAAAATTAACGTTAGTCAGAGAAAAAGAAGTACCAAGAAAGGAAATTTAGGTTAAGACTCCGTGCATAAAATTCATTCCCTAGAGTTTAGGCAAATTCGCTGTGATGCTATGTTTGTGTGCATCGTGCGTGCGCCTACACGCACACGCGCACAATAGTCGAGCTTAGTGAACGCTCAAATAATGTTGATCCTTTAGAAGATATAATATTTTATTTTCTTATTTTATGATGTTCACCTATGTACCACTTTTGTACAAGTAGATTAAGTAACAAAATCATATAATAAGTACGGTTTGTAAATAAAAATCTGGAACTTGTGTATATTTTATATTTATCACAATTGTCAAAATAGTTCAGTTTAGTGTTAGATGGATGTTGATAAATTTAGACATTAAAAAAATGTTAAATACAAAACTATAAATGACAATTACGATAGCTAATTTATGTAAAATGGTTGTAAAAAAAAACATTTTCAAAATTCTGTTTAATTTTGAAAATGTTTTTCGTCAAAAATAAATTATGTTTACGAGATTTCTCTTTTAAGGTGGCATTTCCCCACTCGCCTAACCATTGAGCGTGGTTGGAAAACGTGTTGCTTTGTCCATATCCAACGCAATGTTTGATGGAGAGGCAACACGAAAAAAGAGAGATAACGCCCGAATACGAATACACAAGCTTAGAAAGTTTAACCTGCTACGTTGGAAAAATCCTAAACGTCAATCACCGATCACTAATAAACGCTTTACTCGGCCCTCAAATGTATAATAAGGTTTCAAAAAGAGCAGAATTTGTCTCCTGCCGCAGGGCAGATAAAAAGAAGAGATATTTTAAACAGTCCTATGCATACATTTGACGACAACCACACGCTTGTAAGAACTATCTCGGTGCTGAAAATAGAAAAGTAGAAGTAAATGTCCTTACAAAACCGCACGCTTCAAGTTTTTCTTCATTAGTAGCAATTTAATCCACTTTGGCAAAATTTATGTGCGAAAATCACATATAAAAAAGAAAAAAAAATCGCATTCAACTCGATGTCATATCAAAGTTATTTCTTTTAGCTGCACGACCTCAGTACGCCATTTAGTCCACTACCATCAACCACTACATCAGGTTTCTACTACCATTATATCAGGTTGATCCAAATATAATGTGATATTGCCATTTTGAAGAACAAAGTTGCAAACGTACCTATGACATGGTACTTCCGATACTACTAGGGTGTATCTTGAGTAAATTGCTAGTATATAATCCTGGCTACAAGGTTATGGTTATATAAGTAATCTCTAGTTGTTAGTCGCCTTCATAACTCCGTCCATATTCCAAAGAGTACATAAAAACCTGTATGACCCAACAGTTACAGGCACGCATAGATTTAGGCTGGGCACATACCTGTAAGATTGCACTTCACATCCCACAAGGTTGTATTTTAGAACAAATCGCTGGTAAATAATCCTGGTTACAAGGTTTTGTCTATGCTAGTAATCTCCGTCATCCCTATGCTATTTATAAATTTATTTATTTCAAGTACATAAAAACAAGTATACGCGAAAGACCGAGCGAAGTGGAGGCGGTTAAGTGGGAAAGCGGACCCCGGGCATCGAGGTGAAAGTCAAGGTTAGCAACCAGGACTGACGCTAGGATGATGATGATGACATAAAAACCAGCATGACCTCAAAAAAAAAAAAAAACAAAAAATGAGAATTGCAGTATAAACTGACGCTAAATTGATAACCACTAGTACGACTAAAAAAAGTTGTGAATTTCTAAAAGGGTTTTGCGTTTATTAAATTTACACCGTAACAATAAGGTTATAGTTACTATGCCTAGATCAAGTTGACACATATTCTCAACAATACTAGGTATCCATAGTCGTTTCAGAATTTTCATTCGCTTGAATTTCCCAAAATTACATTACATTTGTCAATTAGTATGTATTGGTAAATGAAAAGCCGCTCTTACCTCTACCGCATTTAGGCACGACTGTTTTTCGCACTAGTGCCAAAAATTGTGCGTGCAGACCCTCGCCATATTTATAGCCAAGCGTATTTCTGCAACCCTATTCCTGCTGCACAGAAACGATCTGCTTGTGCCTGATATCTTTGGGTATACAGATGATAAATTGTAGAGAGATACCTGCCAAGTGCTTGGGATAGTAAGGAGCTAATCCGAACTGAAAGAGAGCAAAAAAAAAGAGAGGTAAAGCGTGCCAATGTTTCAGTGTGGCGAAAGTGTCCAAGTGGGGCGAAGCTAATCTGGTGGGATTCAACGCCGCTAAAACACAGGTTCGGGCAGGCACATTCACCGCCAAAAGGAGCCCGTTCACCTTGGAGTGAACAGACCGCCTTCAGCTCTTTGGAGCTGATATTTCCTCTGATCTCAACTTTGGCCGGTACTTTGAGTCCAAAGTCAAGGTCTTGGAAACTCAACGTTCTTGCAAAATCCGACGGTATTTCACACCGACACAGCTTCTAATTTTGTGTGGAGTACTTCAGCTACATATGGGCTGGTACTGCAAAATGCCACTTAGTAGCTTTGGATTTGGTGAAAAGGCGTGCAAAGAGGCTGATTAGTGATCCAGATTTAGCACAGGCGTAGAGTAGCCTTTCGGTTTTCTACGAGATGCAGTTTGGAGGGTGTGCGCGGGAATTACACCATTTGATTCCGCCATCTCAATTTTACCATCGGATATCCAGGCGTACGGCAAATATCCACCCTTACGTTTTCGAGACATATACGGTCCAGACTAAGCATTTTGCCTCGTCGTATATCGGAATGGAATAGGAAGGGAATGAAAAAGCCCTTGTTGTAAAAAATTAAAAAAAGCACTTGGGTGATATTCATGCTATATTCAACCTAATTGGAGTGCAATAAGAGGCAGTTTTCGAGTAAGTGTATTGAAATAAATATATTACATTTATTGTGTCAGGTTTCGCGTCATGTCCTGCTTATTTATATGTTCGTAAGTCTATTGAAACAAGTGAAAATATATCAATCATCAGCATTCGGCACCATAAAAGACCCTCGCCTGCGGCTCATGTGAACTCGGTCCAAATAGCAAACTTTCTTCACTGTATCAAAAAGTACTATTTCGCTTCTAGTGCTAATTGAAAGTAAAATCTTACATTTTCTGGAAACGAAGCTACAACCAGTGCATTAATCTTGCGTTCTTCAAAAACTTTTCTTGCACGTATCAGCCCTACCTATATATTTTTTTTCCTTTTAGCAAGGCATTCATAATGCATCCCTTTCTTTCGACCCATTATCTACAAAAAAAAGGATCTAGAATACTAGATTTTGCATTTGCCCTAAATAAGTACGTAACCACGTGATGAATGATATTTATTTTGCAAATAGATGACACTGGTGTTTCTTAGCTGACTACCCTGAGAAGAAAAACCGAAACAAACATAGGGGTCAAAAATATAAAAAATCTGTACATAACGAATACGTAAATAGGTCATAAACATTGTAGAAGTCATAAGTGAAAGAATTGTAATTAAATAGTAATAGTAGAGTAGTTCTGGAAATTATCTTTACATACAAACAAACAACCGTTACCTGTAATTATCATTGAAGTCAAAAGAAATTTTAACAATCTTAATAAACAAACCTAAAATAAACAATAATACTTAATGGATCAAAATGTGGTAGTCAGCGTACAATAATGGGAATTTATTTACGTAAAACTCGGGAGCGGCTGCGGAACAAAGCGACGCGTCCACGCGCTGGGAAGGCCCGATTGTGACTGACGAGATCGAATTTGCGCGGTCGATAATATAGTCAATTTTGTTTTGTAATTTACGAAATGAAGTTATTATTTATTTGTAAATTAAATTTTTGATTCTTGTAAAGGGATTTCTTAAGATTATTTTGCATATTTTAAATTTTCTTAAAAGTGTTTCCAAGGTATAGAAAAAAATACTTATTTGTCCACATATTTTCCAAGAATTACGTTTCTTCAACATTTTTTTTTACCTATATTTCCAATCAAAGTCAATAATGTAATCAATATATGTTGTAGTAGACCATGTAATGATGTTACTGGTATTTTTTAAATGTCGTAAAATCCCGTGTAATTTTGTGTAAACCTTAGCCAACCATCACTTGTTCGTTATTTTTGCGAAAAAAGGGTTTGGAATATGGCTAATTGCCATTAATCCACTCATTATTTTACAAAAATTCTCAGTATATTTAGGAGAATAAGAACTTGACTTTTATAATCTATAAAAAGAAGGATTAAAAGTCTTCTCTTTTGTCTCTCAAACCTTGATCAAAAATGTTCAAAATGAGTTGATTTCATACACGGCCCCTTAAGTGTAACTTATTATGTTCTGTTAAATAAATTTGTACTGAAATCACAAATATATTTTTTATAATTTTGCATAATTATTTATTTTAAAGACTACTTACCAACCTACATACAATATTATACATAAACTTTCTGTCCCCGCGGTTTTGCCCGCGTCTTTAGTTACTACATAAGTACTGTCTACTCCTATTGGTTGTAGCGTGATGTTCTATAACCAATAGACTTCCTCGACAACTAGGCTACTCAACATTAAAAGTTGTGAGAGGAAACGTCAAGAGATGGCATGTGGTATTCCGCAGGGTTCGGTACTAGGACCGCTCTTGTAGAACATCCGGTACGATAACGTACTATGCGGTGAGCTGCCTGACGGGGTCAGCGTGGCCTGTACATAGACGACATGCTAGTTCTGGTGAAGGAGAGTCGTACCAGCGGCATGCGAGGTTGCGACAGTCGTGGAAAGGATGCAGCAGTTGGCACTCGGAGACTACTGTACGATTTCGACGCCATGTGTTTTCATGGCCCTCGGAACGCTCCACCACCGGGTTAAGAACCGGTAAGAAGCCTACCTGGCCTGCCTATCTGGCTACCTGAGACCTACTAATACTCATAGATTATATCATCATTACAAATAGTACGATCAGTCATCACGGGCGGTGGGTGTAGGTTACCGTACATATGTACGAATTTGGCTTGCAAAAAATAACGTTGCATTCGACGCCGCCGTCGGTCAAACGAGACTGACAGGACGGAATGCAGATATGTGGATTCCCCTTAATTTATTGGGTACCTACTTTTCGTGTTTGGTGGGTTTAAATATAGACATTTTCGGTTTGATTGCCAGTATACGACCGTCGGGTCTGGCGAGAGACGCCTCTCGCCAGAGAGTGATTGTTACGTTTGTTGTTTACCAAACTAACACGGTTCAAAATGGTCAATTATTATATTTACGCGAAAGATTTCTCCATCTCAACAAATGGAGTGGCACATTATCACGATATTGGACTAATGTCTATCCATCAGTTCCGAATTGAAGTGGATGAAATGAAAAGTGCTAACGCAGAAGAAGAATCGGAAACTATTTATTTACATTGGGGTGACCGGTGCGAGGAGGTCCACGAAACAAAAGCTCGTAGAACCTTATGGAAAGAGGTTGGAAGATACAAAAATACTATGCCGGAAACTATAATTGAATGGATAAAAGATACTATTGATCCCGAAGAAGACACAATTAAATTATTATACATCATCACCGATGGGCAGATCAACAAACAGAGCGTCGAAAAATGTCTTTCACTTAATAAGAATATTAATTATGACAAGGTCGTGTTCCACGCGGCGAATGAGGACTTGAGTCGCATTGATTTATCGGTCACTGCGTCATTTTTTAAGAACCAGTGTACAATTTACCGCAACTATATTCTATTAGATGAAACTGATATTTCCGTTGAGTTTAACTACGACAAAATTACCACCGACAACTTTACTACCGAAAAAGAAAATCTAAAGTCTTACATCAAATTAAAGTTCCTAACTTCAACAAAAACCAATACCAGATGTTTAGCCGAAATCGAAAAACTGAAAAGCTTGAAGAATAGGCTGAATACAGTGACGACAGAAAACTTTCCAGATACGATGGATGAAAATACATTTATTCGTGAGTTTAAGAATACAAACTGGTACACAAGTTTCAGCAATGCGTCATACGATTTGAGAGTGGACATTGAAAAATCGATTACTACTTTGATTAACTACATCGTCAATGATAAAAAATCGTATTCCTTCGACACTTTGAAGTTCGAGAACACATTCAGTAATAAAGTTCCCGAAGAAACGATCGTGGATATTAATTTTACAACTGACCAAGAAATTGAATTTCCTGACATCATTTTCGCTGACGAGAAAGGTATACCTGTGCTGTTATGCACAGAACTGAAACTTCTGGAAAAGCTTGTTTTTAAGTCAAAGGAATCTGCAAAATTTTCAAAATTCAAAGCCATGATGGAATGTCCCTTGTTTCTCATCGAGGATCCTGATCTCAATGAGTCATTAGGTTACTTTTATACCTTATCTGTTTACAAACAATTATTAGAACTAGAAACAAAAATAGATCCTCAAACTCGACGACCATTCCACGGCGGGCTGGTGCTCGTGGATACCGATGGCTTCGATAGATACAACGATTACATATTATCGGCCACATACTTCAACTTCAAAAAAGTGAGATACAACATCGGTTTGTTTTACTACGTGCTGTGGAAAATTTGTGAGAAAAAACCATGGATGGACAAAAACGTACTTGCGCAATTTAAAAAGTACGCTTTGAGGCGTGTGAGTACAACGAAGTGCAAGATTGGACTATCATCACTACCATTAGAACCTCTAGTGAATACGTCGTTACCTACTGCTCTATGGTTCTGTACCGAGATGTCCACGGTCATCTTCAAAGACGATCCTAAACGTTTTACTCACGAACGCTTGAGAATGTATTACGACGTTGCACATGTTATGGCTGAAATCTTAATCAATCTGAACTACAAGTTAGACTTGGACACCATCAACAAGCGAGTGGATTTAATAAAGCATGTGATGATTCTAAAAAAATTTGCTACGCAGAAGGGAAAGGCCCTGTATATGGCAGAGAAAATTTTCAAAAAAGTTAACGGTTTTCTAGTCAGTGAAATTGAAAATTCGGCGTATGTGAAGAAATTAAATTATTTAAAGTTGAAGAACAAAGAAGTACTACGAGATGACGTTACTATTGAAGAAGTCAATCTTGAGGAATACGTGCACTTCCTATATCGCACTGGTGATTCAGTCGTTAATATTTGCGAAAAAACATATCGCCCCTTTTTCATGACCGATCAAGATGAATCTTTCTACAATAAGTTGTACAAAAATGCTAATCAAGTTGTAGTCAATAATATTGAAGATAATATTGTGCTGTCATATGAACCAATTAAGCAATTAGAATTTAGTAAAATTCCGTCATTCTGTAATTTGTTCCTGCATTGTGTTAAAGACATTGGTCGGTTTCCTTCGTTAAATGAATTTAGGGGGTATATTTTGAGAATGAAAAAATTCACGGGCGATTTAGTGACTATTTTCCCTGTTAATGTGTGTAGTAAAATTGAGGAAGTATTTGTAAGTTATGAAACTGTGATAAAGGGTGTGACACCCAAAGACTTTATTGAAACTAGTGATAAGTATATGCAACGGTTAGATCGAATTAAGGGAGAGACCAAAGTAGATTTTGAAAGTGATAGTAAAATTAAGGAATTTATTGTTAAAGAGGAACGTAGAGTCAATTTGAAAAAAGAGGAATCAAAGCAAAAGAAAAAGCGAAAAAAGGTTAAATGTAATCAAAGAAAAAGCGAGAAAAAATTTACTTTAATCAAAGAAAAAGAAGTACCAAGAAAAGAAATTTAGGTTAAGTGCAACTTATTATGTTCTGTTAACTAAACTTGTACTGAAATCACAATTATATTTTTTAAGATTTTGCATAATTATTTATTTTAAAGACTACTTACCTACCTCCATACAAAATATCTAAAGTCGTGTGTGGAAACGGCGAGAGATGGCATACGGTGTTCCGCAGGGCTCGGTACTAGGACCGCCCTTGTAAAACATTGTGTACGATTACGTGCTATGCAATGACGTCATGCTAGTTCTGATGCAGGGAGAGTATTAACAGGGTTATGCGAGGTTGCGGCACTCGTGAGGAGGATGCAACAGTTGGGACTCGCGAGGCTGTACTGTACGATGCCGACGCCAAACGTTTTCATGGCCCTCGAAACGCTCCACCACCGGGTTCTCAAATAACGATAGGACAGGTTCACATCGACGTAGAGGCAACTATGAAGAACCTGGGACTCGTAGTGTGTGTGGTGCCTCACGGTTTCCTGTAAGCACAGTGAGCAAATCTACTTCACCGTCCGGCCGTCCAGTATTCGCCCGGACCAAGCCAAAGTCGTCCAACCGCGCGCAGTGTTCGCGCGCCACAGATATGTCAGCAAAACCATAGTGGCACAGTAGGATTGAAGCCTTCTGTGGCCATGAGTTCGCTTCTGAAGGGAAAACCTTAGGTCCTGGAACACAAGGCAACAAACAAAGGAACGTAGGAGTAGGTTTTTGGGCAGAGTCACACCAGAGCACAGCACTTTTAGTGTAAAATATTTTTAAAATTTTATTAGATTTAAAAGACCAGTATCGAGTGGATATCTTGTCGGTGGTTCTCATGTGATTTAACTTTAAAAATACACTATGAAACAAAAAAAAATGATAAAATAAGGAATATTGCTTACCCTTTATCTTCCAAATCATAATATACAATGAACACTCAATAAAACTTCAGTTATTTCGGAATTTAAACACCACCTTCATAGCACCGACCGTTTTTCCTCCTTACCAAAATGACACTTCGAAGTAAGAACAACAACAGTCCTTTGTCATATAAAAATTATTGTTTCTAGCCGTAAATGTTGCCATATGTTTGAATTTAAAAGTCTACCATTATAAACTTTTAGACCCACATTACATCTCTTTAGGCCTGAAACTGCGTTAAGCGGGCGCCCGCGACGGGCAACCGTCGCGCATCTGCGCGCGTGGACACGCGGTTGGGCTCCGTGGCTACGCGACGGTCCCCGTCGCGGAGACCGATTTACGCAGTGTCGCTAGTTCAATTTTAACGGTGTGTGTGTGTGTACAAAAAGTTTGCAGTCAAACACATTGTCCTTGATTTTCTCCGAACGTGCGTGCGACCCGTATCACCTAGCGTTATTAACTGAACAAGCCCGTGCGTGTTCCCGCTGGCGAGGACCGCGCGTGCCCCCGCGACGGGTTCCGTCGCACGGAGGCGGGCCCCGTTGCGTGGGTGCGGGGCGCGCTTCCTCGTGACGGACACCCGCGCTGGTCCCCACGACGGAGCACTTTTGTATGAAACCGCGCGGGTGTCCGCTTAACACAGTTTCAGGCCTTAGGAGCTGAATTTTGAAAACCCTTGTGTTCGCCTACGTCATACAGCCTTGTGTAAAATTTCACGCTCCTAGGCCCAGTAGTTTTGGCTGTGTGTAGATATGTCAGTCAGTTTCTCCCTTTTTAAATATTTAAAGATCAAGAAACATCCTAGAGTGTGCACTCGACGCATATAATGGTAATTTGGGGCATGACGTAATAATCTCGATCAACGCAAATGGTTCTAGAGTTGTTAGCAACGAATGGGTTGTTTGCCGGCCGGTGCCATTGTAACGTATTGTGAGTTATTATTAGTTTTTTTGTTTTGTTTTATTGTGAGTCAAATAAACATGTTTTCTTTTTTTTAGTTAAAGGTTAAAAAGATTTTGGAAAAAGAAAAAGGAAACCTAGATGCTCCCGCGCCTGTCTTTGGCAATTAAACTTCTGAATGATTTTTGTGTCATACTCCGCAGCAGAACCACTTTGACTACATTATATACAAATTACAGGATAAAATGTAGATAATGTCTATATTTTTGTAGCTTAATATCAAAATTTGTATATTGTTAGTTTCTTGGAAAATATCAATTCAAAGTGGTCATGCCACAGAGCATACTCCCCAGCAGGACCACTTTAAAATAACGCTTATTTGGCGCTGATTATGCACAAGCCATAATATAAAAAAATGTATATTTATTGTATATCAAGATAACATCTACAATTTTAGATAAATACTTACCGATTTTTAGTAATATGTAAATGTTTTACTGGAAAGCGCCTGCTATGAATTTCTTAGCATTTACGACTAGCTTCTGTCATTGGCTGTTATTTGCTAAGAAATTCATAGCAGGCGCTTTTCGATAAAACATTTCCATATTACTAAAAATCGGCAAGTATTTATATAAAATTGTAGACGTCATCTTGATATACAATAAATATACATTTGTTTATATTATGGCCTGTGCATAATCAGCGCCAAATAAGCGTTATTTTAAAGTGGTCCTGCTGGGGAGTATGCTCTGTGGCATGACCACTTTGAATTGATATTTTCCAAGAAACTAACAATATACAAATTTTGATATTAAGCTACAAAAATATAGACATTATCTACATTTTATCCTGTAATTTGTATATAATGTAGTCAAAGTGGTTCTGCTGCGGAGTATGACACTGATTTTTATGAGGAAGCTAAATGTCAGAGAAACAAACAATAACTTTCTATATTTTATTTCCATTGAAAACAACAGTATCCTAATTCACTTTAATTAGCTGAATACAGAGTTTAGCTGGAGTGAACAGGGAAACATAATTTGGAATGTAACGTGTCGTTACTGGGCTATTGCTTATATACAACAATTCTATGTCACATCACAAACGGCGAAGTTCCAAGCGATATCACACAATAAATAGTAACATCTTGATTTACAACAGATTTCCATTATTATTTATTACATATAATTTGAACACATGTCAACAATTTGTGCACACAAAATAACTTTTTCTTTTTTTGTTTTTGCTTTGCTTTATATATCGTTTATACTGTGTTCGAAGCACCAAAAAATAAAGAAAAATGGCATCTATTCATAATAATTTAACTGCTCAGTACATGCTATGTTATTAACGATGAAAATATATACACAAGTCGTGTCCAGCGTTACGGGCTGTTAACTTACGATTTAAACGCGTTTATATAATTTTGCACATGATCATAATACATGTATGTAATACATTATATAATAAACTATTAACAACTTACTATTAAACAGTATTTTTATCTTACATGAATATCATGGTCGGAGTGCCGACTTGGGGGTCACATTCGTTGGATATTTCTGGCACGAAGATCTTTTCTAGCGCTTGAATGAGCAATTTTTCCTTAATTGTTATCCGACTATAATTTTCAGAGACATTGTAGCAATTCTATATTTTATTGCCCCTAATTGCCCCAAGTAATTATCTAAATTATTAATGTTTATAACAATTAGTGGCATCACAGTGTGTTGCTTGATATTAATGTCTAGAATAGCCCGACATAGGAAGGAGTAGTCCTGTGTTGTCCTGGACTGCCCTCTGCTGGTCACACAAGCGCTACCCGTGCTGTGTGCCGACCTCTGGCGGCTCCTAGTGGCGCGAGTCCCTCGGGTAGAACTCGGCGAGGATGGAGGCGGGGATACGCTTCAACATCTCCTTGGGGAAGATACGCAGCAGCTGCCAGCCGATGTCCAGGGACTCGAACACTGTACGGTTCTCGTAGTTACCCTGGGGATGACAAATGTTTACGTGTTACATAAAAATATACATGCTAAAACTGATGAATTTTAATTAGACAATTAATTGTATGTTAGGATAATTGTTTGGAATCGTATTTGGTATGAGATGTTGAATCGAGAAACGACTCAAGCTGTTTTAGTACCGTAGACACTTGCTACAGTCACTGTGGCCGACAGCGCCAATATGGCGAATATCAAACGGGGACAAAAATACTAAGGGCAGCCAGTCCAGTGTGGTGTGGGTCAGTATCTACATCCGTTTTAAATTCACTCTTTATCTTCTTCGCGTTTCACTGTAATCCCAGCAGCTTTAAGCTCTAGTACTTGTGTAAGATAATAAATTTGGGTCATCACATACCTGGGAGATGAAGTTCCTCTCGAACTTGGTGAGGAACTCGAGGTAGAGTAGATCGTCGGGCGTCAACGCCTCCTCTCCTACGACGGCCTTCATCGCCTGCACGTCCTTACCGATGGCGTAGCAAGCGTACTGTAACCAAACACAAGCATTACTTTACTGATATTAAAACGTAAGAATTAAAGATAACGCTTTAAAAACGTTATTAGACTTTTTTGGCATCATTCTGAATTGAGACATTCTTGTTTTTTTATCTTTATTTATTTAATTATACTTTATTATGTTTAAGTTTTCAAAACTTCTTATTATAGCCAAGCCAAACAAACATTTTTTATTTTTCTTTGCTTTAAATCTTCGTTGGCCAGTAATAACGCTGGCTTTATCAAAGATGGTTCATAAAATTATTGAATTAAATTTTCGCTTTCAAATTTCTTGTAATCATAAAAAAAAATTGTAGATATAGGTCAAATTACAGCAGGGTGTGAGGTGATAGATCGCGCAGAGAACTAATTGCGCGATGTAGGATTCGGATTTTTTAAATTCTTTGTGGTGCCATAGATGTTGCTACAATAGGTCTTTTATATTTTTCCTATAGGCAATATAAGTTGAACCAACATGGCGAACAACCAAACAATCAAAATTAAAATGGTTATTTCACATAGGCCTACATAGGCACTTAAAAAACGTGAGAAGCTAGTACACCTTAAATGGCAATTGAGTTTCGGGTTTTGAATCAAAACTGAAAACTTTGCGTAATCATTGCAACGACGGGTATACCTTAGTTCAACTTTTTGCCGCAAATCAAGTAAGGTAAAGTAATTAAATATAAGTTACCAGCTGGTTGGAGACGTCGGAGTGGTCCTTGCGGGTCATGCCCTCTCCGATGGCCGACTTCATGAGACGGGACAAGGAAGGCAGCACGTTGACCGGAGGGTAGATCTGTCTGTTGTGGAGCTGACGGTCGACGTAGATCTGTACAGACAACATTACAACATTAACACAAGAAATTTCAACAGAACTAATATGAATTTCGACTGTCCGCATCATCATCAATTTCAGCAATCTGCATGGTCCTTATGTGATTTGACCAATACATATTCACTGGATGGACTTTAAAAGAGACTTTGACCCCTGAGTTTGTTTCGGTGTTTCTTCTCAGGGTAGTCATCTAAGAAACACCAGACTCATCTAGCACTAGAAAAAAGTTTTTTAGTTTTTTTAAACCTACTTGCAAAATAAAGTTCATTTATTTGTCCCTAGGTTGTGTCTGAAACTTAGTATTTTTTCTAATTAAAAACTAGCTAGCTTAATAAAAACTTTTACATTTCATATTTTTAATAAAAAAAATATTTTGGAGCTCTTTTAACCTTTATTATACACCTACCCACAATAATAAATAAATATTCGCTGGGTGCGCGATGACAGCGCCAACTAGCGGTTGCAAATACGGTGGCCTCCGAAATGTCAAATGCCCGGCTGTCATTACGACGAGTTATTTACAAACGAACAAATTTAATTAAATATTGTAATTTACATTTATTCCAATAAATAGTCTAAATCTATATAAGGTAAGTCTTTTTTATTTTTCGTCTAAAATGGCACAATCAATAGATTTCGCTTAGTACATTACGGATTTTTCATGACTGTCGTCATGAGAAGTAAGTAAAGAAATAAGCAAATTTCATCGAATAACGCATTTCATGTAAATATCAGACGATTATTTATGAGTGCTTGTGCTCTCAATAGTCCATCCTTTTATGATTTTCAGTTAAACATGGCCAAATTAATCATAAAAACTTGATTCCGACCAATCACACACGACATCATTTCATTCGTTGTTCTCGTTTCCAACTTGCCTGTGGAAATTTGTAGAATTTTTTTTTATCACTATTTCTGCCATTGTTTTTGCAATTAACTACGCAGCAAGCTTCGTGACTCATGTTTATTTACTAAAAACGTAAATCTCGCTAGTAAAAAGTGACAACGTCCGCCACCGAAAGTTCCTTTTTTGGCCATGACGCGCGCTGCGATCGTTTCGTGGTTCCCCCACCTTATACTTCGCACCCAGCGAATAGTCTTATCAATTTACTTATGGTGGGTTTCTGAATTGAATATTTTAAGTCAAGTATGTCTTACACTCTACTTTTGTCCAGGTAATGAGAGAAATACTGAACTTCAAATGCTATGAGAAATCAGGGGTTCCCCAAACCCCAAATCGATTTTTTTTTATTTGCTATAAATTAATGCTTGACTGCGATCCCACCTGATGGTAAGCAGTGATGATACAAGTTATTTTTATTGATACAAGTTTACATGAGTATCTCGAAAGCCTAACTAATTTATTGTGTAACAACGTTGATAGGTACTGCATAACGTGAACAAAGTATAAAGATTCGCGTCTTACCTGTCCCTCAGTAATATAACCCGTCAAGTCAGGAATGGGATGGGTGATGTCGTCGTTAGGCATAGTGAGAATGGGGATCTGAGTGATGGAGCCGTTCCTGCCTTCCACTCGTCCGGCGCGCTCGTAGATGGTGGCCAAATCGGTGTACATGTAACCTGGGGACAATTAATATTTTGTTAGTTTAAATAACTCCGATAGGATATTTTTGGCACATTTCAATATAACCTTTTGGTAAAAAAAATTGCAATCAGTCTATCGGATATAATAGATACAAAACAAAATCTAGACCAAGAGAGTCAAGATAGGTAACAGATACAAAAATAGTACATTTTGATACAAATGCAGAAAGTTTCGGAATTCACACGAGCCGTAGGCGAGTTTGTTGCGGCGGGGGTGAGCACGCGCATTTTTCGCACATTGCGTGCCTGGAAACAGCGGGATAAGAGCCGTTTTCAGAATATGTGTATTGGAAAAAAACTTGAAAGTTTTGTAACTTGGAAACAAACTCCAGACCTGTTAATTAGGACTTATGAAACTGGTTCATCATCAATATTCAGCCAAAATAAGTATGTCCACTACTGAACCAAGCCTCTTGTGGCATCCTCACCCCCAAGTTTTTAGTATAGTGCCAGAAAGTTACCTGGGAAACCTCGTCGTCCAGGTACCTCCTCACGAGCGGCCGACACCTCACGCAGAGCCTCAGCGTACGAGGACATGTCGGTCAAGATGACCAGTACGTGTTTCTGTAGAAATGAAAAAACGTTATAGAAAAGGCAAATGATTCAAGAGTGCAGTGGGACTATCACAGACTACGTCGGGTGGGGTTAATAAGTGTATTTTTCTGCCAAAGGGAATTGTACCATGACAGAGACAATACCATGAAAGTGTTTAAAGAGAATGGGCCGTAATCCACCACGCAGGCCCATTGCGGGTTGGTAGATGTCACAAGTCTTAGAATTTTTGGTTTTAGGACATGCGACGGTGAGAGAAAAACATCGTGAGGGAACCGCCTCACGATGTTTTCCTCACCGTTTTGAGAGTAGTGGTGATGAAATATTTTTTTTTTTTTATTTGCACCAGATCTTCACACACTCTTAAGTTGGGGTCACCACTCGGTCATCATTGCTTCAAATAAAATAATAAAAAAAAAAATATCCTTTACCTCGCACTGATAAGCCAAGAACTCGGCGGCAGTGAGCGCTAGACGCGGAGTGATGATTCTCTCAATAGTAGGGTCGTTGGCCAAGTTCAAGAACAGGCACACGTTCTCCATGGAGCCGTTCTCCTCGAAGTCCTGCTTGAAGAATCGAGCAGTCTCCATGTTGACACCCATAGCGGCGAACACGATGGCGAAGTTGTCCTCGTGGTCGTCCATAACGGATTTGCCGGACATCTGGTGGGGAAACATTTGGTTGTTATTAGTAAAATATGGCTGGTCAGGGTTGCTGGAATCCAATGGATGTCTTTGTGGTGGCGCTTGGGGGAGGCCTATATAGCAGTGGACGTCTTTCGGCTGAAATGATGATGATGAAGTAAAATATGTGAGCATCAAAATTGCCCAAACTTGTATGTGGCGTACCAACATGTGTCAAACTCAATAAATGAATAAATAATTTTGCTAAAGTCGGAATTGTTAACTTATTTATATTGTTTCTAATTTATTAATGTTTTAATTTTTTTTGTGGCTAAAAAATAATCCATACATTAGACACGTGAATGAAACAATTTTCGGTATTAACATACATTATACAGATAGCATGCATCTAGGTAATTCGGAATTACCACCTATACACACACAAATATTATCATGATATACCGAAAACTTGAGGTTTTATGTTTTTTATCGTATTAATAGTAGTTTAAAACGGTACTAAGGTAGGACAGTAGGACAATGGTAAGTGTTTTGACTGTTTTCCTGATTGACAAATTATTTTACTTTTTATGCGTGACTCATCGCACGCTCATTGAAGTTTTGAATTATTAAAAGCGTTTATTGTACCTAAATTACACGGTACAAATATAAAACAAAGTCGCTCTATCCCTATGTATGCTTAGATCTTCAAAACTACGCAACAGATTTTGATGCAGTTTTTCTTAATAGATATAGTGATTCATGAGGAAGATTTATGTGTAGGTATAATACAATATATTTAATATCACCAGTGCACCCGTGCGAAGCTGGGGCGGGTCGCTAGTTGACAAACAAATGACTTCTCACCTTGACAAGACCAGCTTGTCTACAGATCTGTGCGGCAATTTCGTTGTGGGGCAGACCGGCCGCGGAGAAGATGGGGATCTTCTGACCACGAGCGATGGAGTTCATCACGTCAATGGCAGAGATACCTGGGGACCACAACATCGTTTAATTACACTACGAAACAAGAGCAGAAATGATGCTAGTCTAAAGGTGCTCATAAACTTGACCATCCACTTGTAATGGGCATTCTTGCGAATCGCATCGCGCGCAAGCGCATCATAGAAAAATACAAGAACATTTTAGCGAGCATTCTATCAAGCGTTCTGGCGAGCATTCTAGCGAGCATCTTCGGGAAGAATGATGAGCATCGACTAAAGCGTTCACTAAAATGCTCATGAAAATGTTCAGAGCAATGATTGGCTCTAAGCTTGGCTCGGCTCGTTCAGTTCGACAAATATAAAAACGGCGAATGCTCGATGTTCTGTTACAAGTGAATGCTCAAGTCTATCAGCATCTTTAAACGAAGTCTAAGTCCTGAAATTTGTCCACTTCAAATCATCCAATTGAAAAGTTTTGTTTGACAATGTAGAACCTCATTTCGTCAGTACCTCTTTAGAAAGTCTTAGATATCTAGCAGTGTCAAAAAAAAAAAATAACGAAATTGTCAGGAATAGGCATAAGTCTAGCTAAGTTACGATCGTTTCGTTAACGTCGAACGCTTGTAATTGGTCACGCCTCCAATTCCTTCGTTCAGACCACAGGACTGAACGTTGAGATGTCAGAACGAAAGAATTGGGGGCGTGGCAACTCAAAGCGTTCGACATTAATGAAACGATTGTAACTTGGCTAGAAGGGCAGAAATATAATTTACCTAACGTAAGGGACAATTTTACACTGTTGGTAAAAGTTAATCCATACTTCTTTGTTGACTTTTTTTTAAAGAAAAAAATATTGATCTTGTAAAATAAAAACAGAATTTAATGTTTAATTTTAATGTGCTTACCAGTTTGAATCATCTCCTCAGGGTAGATACGGGACCATGGGTTGATGGGCTGTCCCTGGATGTCCAAGAAGGCCTCAGCCAGGATGGGGGGACCCTTGTCGATGGGCTTGCCCGATCCGTTGAAAACACGACCTGGTGGAAAATATAGGATTTGTAATTTGTGGAAAAGAGGCAGTAGTTAATTTGTGTGTGTAAGTAGTTTTGGTAAGTACTAGACAAACCCACACCAGTTTTAAAATATTCTCTACTATAATATAGGCGCCACATGGCGGTTATATTTCGGCCCCTAAGAGCCATCCAATGGCCTGGCAATTATTACCAGGATAAAAAAAAATGTTAGTCGTGCGAGCGAAAATAGTGGGTTAGAACCTTTTAACAATTGAAAGAAAGACAGAAAGAAGAAAGAAAAACATTTATTTAGACTTAGACAGTTCAGTTTAGGTCGTCAGATTTCGTTAAGGTAGGGCCTCTGTTACTAATAGTTAAGGTTATTTGACTTAAAACAGTTTCTTTAACCTTACCTTGTTTTGTCACTAAGCGCTCAATGGGTGACCATTGAGCGTCTTTTGTTAAATAATATTACCTTGGACTTGATAATTTTAGAGTAACAAAGGATGGTTATTACACTAAACTGAAGCGAACATTTTTACATATTATAAAACTCCCCAATCGCATTTTCAAAAATAAGGATGAATTTTCATGCTGTTTTCATTGACCGTGAGTAATGGTAGTATTTATTAGTTTATAATATTAGATTATATACGTATTTTATTATTATAAGTAACTTGTTTATTTTAAATATATCTATTATCTGATATTTATTTATTGTGCACATCTACCACAGTGTTGTCTTTTTTAACCCAAAGGTGGAATGGTAGAGAATGCCTTGTAGCATTAAGTCCGCTTATGTATCACTACTGTATATGAAGATTAAATAACTAATGGTTTTACAGATAAGTTTTAAAAAAAATATTACACGTCTATTTTTTTCGTCAGTTTAAACGAGATGACTCCGAAATTCTTTATGATGTGTGTACTACGTTTTGTGGTTTCTTTATGGGTGCTATTGATTGCCTAAAATCGATGTTTTTTTTAATTAACTTGTAAGTTCATGGCAAGGTCCCAGTAGCTGGTCTACTTACCCAACATGTCTTCGGATACTGGGGTACGCAAGATATCGCCGGTAAACTCGCAGAGAGTATTCTTGGCGTCGATACCCGAGGTACCCTCGAACACTTGTACCACGGCCTTGGTGCCGCTGACCTCGAGCACCTGGGGAAGAAAAGATAAGTATTTTAAGCATAAAGCCGGACTCACGTTATATTACACGGCAATTTGTACCAAAATGTCGATCGATCTTCAATGCGCAGTAACAGAAATTGGAGTCTCAATCGAAATACGGCACACCTCGGCTACGCGTAATTATAGCAACAAAGGCCGTTTTAGTTCAACTTACTTGCCGCGTACTATAAAGTGAGAGGCAGGCCCATTAAATATGATTGGGCCGAATGCTACTACCGCATGTCTCGCTTATAGATTTTCATTTTTTTATTAATAATCATTAGGGTCTAGACTTGAACTCAAATAAAAAGCTGTAAATCGAAGTAATAATCGATGTAATCAAAGGGATCCGATGGCGCCCGAACAATGTGCTCGACTGCGATTCCACCTGCCGGTAAGTAGTGATACAATCGTTGATAGTGCATCGCACTGGGATCTAGGCTGTTCAATCTACCCTTGAAAACACCTAAATTATAATCGGACGTTCTCGTCAGATTATAATTTGCTGACAGATAAATAAAAGACAGCTGCCGGAAAATTATAAACAATCAAACTTCAACATACCTGACCGGAGCGAAGGGTGCCATCTGCAAGTCTCAACTGCACGATCTCGGAGAACTTGGGGAACTTCACTTCGTCCAAGATGACCAGGGGCCCGTTGACACCCGACACCGTCTTGTAAGCTAAACGAGAAATATGCATTTTAGTTATGAGGGTATATATTGTGATGGTTATGGGTAGAACAGATGAAATATTCTGTAAGAGATTTTTTCATTCAGCAAACACCGATTCTTGCCGATTCTTCTCCACTGGAATAGACCAATTGGAACCGTTCACTAGCTTCAGAAGCTAGTGCACGGTTCCAATTGGTCGTCATTTTGTAAACGCAAGGGCGTTTATAAAATGTAATATTATGAATTATTGTCTATGATTTCCGCTATTTACAATTTTTCGGCATGACATGAGTCGACTGATTATGTAATCAAATTTTGATGCATTTTATTGTATTCTTTCCATAATCCAGATTATAATGACGCGAGACTTATTATGAACTCACGGTGTTTGCAATAATTTAGAGATTTGATCGAGATGTAACAAAAAATAGTCATGCAATTCTAAAATGAATTATTGGTAAAATAAATAAACAAAAAATAAAAAATCAACTCTAAAAAGCATGTTGAATACCAATGAGACAATTTCTGAATCTTCCTAATATGAACTGATAAGTATATTTTTTTGTAGATAGCTATACTACTACTGGTTGGACGACCGCCAGTTATGGCGGAAGATAAACCACTTTTCTTAAGTCGATAATAAAATTGTAATACGATCTTTGGGCGTAACTTCCACTCTTTAGTATGTTGCACAAAATAGAGATGACGAATTATTAAATCTATAACACTACTAGTCTATACTAATATTATAAAGCTTAATAAAGCTGAGTGTTTGGTTGAAAGTGCTAAAGTCAGGACCTAGGTACTGGTCCAATTTGTTTTATTTTTTAAATTGCTATAAACTAGTGCTTCACTGCGATCGCACCTGATGGTAATCAGTGATGTAATCGTTGACGGTGAGGCGCACTAGTTTAGTTTTTTCTGTGTTAGATGGCC